>NW_019091385.1:2872016-2893146 GCF_001949145.1 Acanthaster planci | reverse complement strand
AAAGTTAAATAAACGTGTAAAAATGACTCTATCACATCTTTGTCCCACATTTATTTCTAATTGTGTTGTTGAAAGTGAGGTTTGTCAGAGAAATGCAATGGGGGATAGCTGTGAAATTGAAGGCAACAGAGACTTGACAAAGTACATGTATCAGTAATTGAGGCACCATAGTCAAAGAACATTTTACAAAATTGCTGGTACCTAGACGCATTTTATTGTGTGCCTGTGGCAATACAAATCTTTGTAAAACAATTGTATCAAAATAAGGAAATTTATTTTACAAAAACTCTAATTATTCATAAAAGCACATGCTTCGGCATTAATTTAATATTCCTCATGTTTCCTTCATTTCTTGGGTTACTTACCAGACATGCCTTTGTGGGTGGGCTTATTTCATGCTTTGTAGCCCTGTGACGTGGAGTTAGCTATCCTGATATGAAATGATGTCAGAACCAGCAAATGTATGTGCAAAATGCACACATCTGCAACAGTACAGCAGCACCATACAGTGTAAAGGAGGTCTACCAATCCAAACAAATGAAAAAACTGCCAAAAAATAATATTTGTGAGTGGCATTTCATAGAAATCTGAACAAATGTAATGTCTAATCACTTGAAAAATGGAAGACATGGGAAAAACTCTTTTCAAAAATATCTATGACATCTGTAAAAGTTGGAAACTTGGCTTCCTTAAAAACTATGGGGTGGAACTTGTAACTAGTGGGTAAGAGTGTCCAGTGATAACCCAGTCACAGAGTTGAATGATGAAAGCCAGATGATTGGTTGCTTGCCAGGTACTAGCCACTGCAGCAGAGTTCCTCTCATTCCCAAGTGCAGACAAGCTAATGGGGATCGGTAAAGACAGGGGGCGCCTCATCTTGAAGGAGCTTGGGGTAAGTTTGGGGTTTTCTTGTCTAATTTCCATCTGAAATCCCAGTATCTTTAGTGTCAATATCAATTTTATTAGACCTTATTTGCAAGGAAGCCATTTTGATCATGGTCTCTGAAATATATCTTGTTCAATGTAATCTGCCAAAAGGGGTGGTGCCAGACTATGTTGGGTTTCACTTTTTTTAAATGTTGCTTAAAAAATTTGATATATAATCACAAATTTAAAGTTTTGAACTTTGTAACTGCTTTCACTTTTATGGTTCATCGAAAGTCCAGATGTAATGTTTTACTTATGTTTGGGCTTGCTTTTTCTTTCAGAGTAATACTGGCGATTATGAGAGGGTCATCCAGGTTTTTGTCCAAGTGGCCTCTGTAATTGATAGCAAAAGGGAGTCTGTGATACAAGCTGTACACGAGGCATCAGGTATGGCATTTCTTCCTCGTGTAAAGCTTCTACTCTTTAAGAAACTGCACTTTATGGAAGAAAGAATAAAGAATGATACATCAGTATGTCCATATTTGCAAAGGAAGGAAAACTCATATTGCAAGAATGAAAAGTAGGGAATTAACTGGAACGAATCCCACAAAGAGAGTGATCAGGCCATTTTCCAATCACTTTATTTTAGTTTGTGTTACAGAAGAGTGTATAGCGCACAGAAGCAAATAAAAGGCTGGTCAATAAAAATCATCACGCTTCATCTCAACTGATGTTCCGAGTAATTTATTGTGGTAATTCACTTTGATAACTGTTAACAGATAAAAGCAATTAAACTATCATTTAGACAGCTAATAATTTCTTATGCTCTTCTGTTGAATGACAATTATCACAGGATTAACCAAGAATTCGTAAGAATGTATCCATTATGTAAGCTTGTCATTCAAACAGGTGAGACTAAGAATAAATTAACATGCACTCTTCAAAGACAGAAACTTCACGCAAATAATAAACTTCATCTGTGGAAAGGCAAAGTATCTTAAAGTTCTAATATCAGTGATATGGTAAACTCATAAACTATTCTAAAAAATACTTGTGTGTCATACGGCTTACTCCTTTGACCAGCATAGAATCCTTTCCTAGCCCTTAAACATCCCTGTCTAACGCACCTGTGTCTAAACAAACAAGTAGCAGAATATAACTCAAAAGCTCACTTGCCTGAAACTAATACATAACCAGATAAAGCACAAATTTTAACAGTATTTGTCAATCAATTTGTGTAACCAATTAAACTCTTTACATACTATTAAAAAGATACGACAACCTAAAAGTGATCTGACAATACAAATGATATCTTTAGTATATGGGATAAATTAACGATTGTGTTTTCTTACCCAAATGATGTTAAATGGCCATATCACATCTAGAGACTTCAAAAGTCAATCTTGAAGTGAATTCAAACGGAATATCAAAGTAAGATTGTGATACGTGCGCAAACGTGCCATGTCTTAGAACGCGCTGTAAAAATTAAAATTAACTGAGCATGCTTCATTATTCAAGCAACATGTGCGCATCCTAGACAGACCCTTACAGCGCGAGTTTTTTATCTTGATATATCACTGTTTAACAACCTGACGGAATAAGGCATGTGGCTGAAAAAGGTTTAGTTCCTGTTGATTTGTATTGCACCAGAGTCTTTTAACAGTCCTGATTCCTCTGATTTAAGAATGATTTTACATGTGCCCAGTAAGGGGTAGAGTTAAACCAACAGTGACTCTTCCAACTCGGGACTCTTTTCATTGGTTCGGCGTGCAAAGTTTTTTCTTGTCTAAAACATCCTGCTGGGGGCCCTTATCTGGATTGTTTCAAACCAATCTGGAGGGAGAGCATAATGTACAGATGACTCATTATTGTACATTGATTTTTTTTCTCTCTTTTTTGCAGTTAATTTGGTTAATAATTGGGATTAAGCAAACCAGTCATGAAAGTATGTCGAGATGTTCATCGCTGTAACTCTGAATGTAATTTTAGTAATTTTTTGCACCTTTATCTGCCTCCATAATTGCTTGAATCACAAGGTTAAGGACTGCATGGCCTGACCACAAGATTGAGTGGATATTTGTGTCCATCTAAGGCAAACAATCACCTTTGGAGAGCTCACAAAATGCTTCCGATAAAAGTATCAATTATTGTGCGCCAAAGAAACCAAGTATGCCATGCTGAGATAATAGGGATGATGACATAACCTTGGATTTTCTCTTTATTTTTTCTGCTGTTGGTGTACACAGATGTCATCCTTGAAAAGCTGTTTACCATCGATAAGTGCAATCCTGAGGCAATCGCAAACAGCATTCTGGTTCATCTGGGACTCATCAAGGTAACATTCATTGATATACCCCCTTATGAGCACTGTGAACAAGCACCCACTAAACAGTGAAAGTATGCTACATTATTGTCCTTATAGGAAAGTCCCTGCCAGGCCATTAATCCAGATGTCTGACAATATTAGTATAAAGGTCTCAATTTAAGCTGGTGTCATACTTCCTTCCCCTTTACTTTTGAGAGTATAACTAGGCTTAGGAGGTTGCCCGGATCCCTCTTCCTCTTAATTCATCTGGGATTTTTTTTGGTTTGAATAAGCCATTAATGGACCTTACTTTCAGCAAGATCAGGATTTATCCAATTTGGGATGAATCCTTGGTAGTAAACAAGACCAGGGGCTACCTTCAGGGGCATTGAACAAGTTGAGGGTCTGTCCAGCTCTGAACCATGCTAAAGTCTTCCATTCTCTGAACAAGCCCAATATCTACCAAGCTCTGAAACCGGTCCATGGTTAGGAAACATTCCTTGACCTACACACCTGTAAATGAGTCCCAGGTGTTAAGGACTCTGGAACAAGTGTCCATGGTCTACCCACTGAATGAGTCTTAATGTTAACCTTCCTGAATCCAGTGAGGTTAATGGGTAATTCCATGCAGATATCTTGGGTTTGAAATTATAATTTTTCACAGAAAGTAATCATGTTGGGAAAATAGGCACTGTGGTGAAAGCAGCGATGTTGGAAAACAATGGATATTACATAAAGCATGGCCCTATCTGTACAAGATATTCGTGTGGGATTGCTTTTTGGTTTGCCAACTTCAGTGAGCTTTGTATTCCACATGATACCAAAAACAGGAAGGTTGCAAAGTTGTCAGTCTGTTACCATAGTAACACGTAGCTTTACTTGATCCTTGCAAAGTCCAAATTTCAAAGGTAATCTCTATGATAGAGGGACACTCCCAAGCAAGAGACATCACCGGAGGCTAAGTCTTAACTTAATTGCCACCATATGATGGAAGAGAATGCAATGGGAAAATCCCATCCAATATGCCAGTTTGTTGCCCACATAATTGCTCTGAAAAGAATAATTCTTGAATGAGTGTGGAGCACAGTTCATGTGCGACTTCGCACTACAAAAATGTCATCATCTACTGCATCGAATCCATGTAATTTCTGGGATTATTTCCCACTTTTTTACAGAGTGAAGACAAGATCAAGCCTGTACAAAACCCCAGTGGGTTGCTCTTGGCCATGGCGCATGTTGTGAAACAGGACTATTTCCCTAGACACCTGTCGCAGCTCTTCATCACTTTTTTGTCGAGGTAAGTTACTTTCTTGACTTAACGTTGAACACCTCAAATGCAGGAAAGAGACTGTAAAGCCTGAGTACAACTGCCTGATGCATGGATTGTAGTGATCAACCTCTTTATGTGTGAGGTCTTGGTGTTAATAGGCTAATCCAAGAACTTTTTGTTGGTTCACTACGAAGTACCGGTTTTTATTGACTTCAGGAAGTTTCCTAGAGAAACTGCTAAGTAGGATCCTACTGCCACAGTGTGAGAGGGATTTAGCAATCTAAGCATTATCAAAGCAGTGAGGTGGCTGTCCTTCATATGGCTCATTGAAACATCCCACTGTCTGTCTTGAAGGTTTTACCCATCCTCTGGAAACAGGGTGTCTACAGTTGGCCCACTGGGTGTCCAAAGACACCCAGACGCCACTCTAGCTAAAATACTGCTCACCATCCCTCCCAGGGACACCGAGAAGTGTGTCCTCAGATCTTACACAACTCATCACTCAACCAGAACAGACTGCTTGAAATTTTATCCATGTTCGTTATTTTGTGCAGGCCTCACCAAGGTCTGGATGTGTGCTTTCAGCCTAAGCATCAGTTTCTTCAGGCTCTTTATTCAATCTGATTACTACCAGTACCAGACGGAGCACTTGTTGGTAAAAACAACGCCACTTGACATTCTTGTAAGACAAACTTTCTCATAGCTTTGAATATAGAGTCACACCAAACACCCCTATGCGCTGAATGGTTGAGCTGGGCCTTGTGGCTGTCGGGCTGAAAGTGAATCTGGTTTGATTCTTGATTACTGTGAAGTTAGTTTGTTAGTCTGCACTCGATGCTCTGGATTTTCTTTAGGTTGAGTCCCTACAATTGAAAATTGGTACCCCAAGCGTGAGTACTGATTACTCCAGGACCAATTGTGCAAAGAAATTGACCGAAATTAAAAGAAATTTAAAGATTAAACTTCAACAGTTTAGCTAAGGATATCTATCTTATTGATGGTCACACAAGGGAGGTGTTGATCCAGTGTGTGAGCTAATTTAAACCCACATCTTTCAAAGAGATGCTGGACTAATGTTGTTTGCGTCTATTGCATGAATGGGCAGTTCGCTCATCGTATGAATCCAAGAAACCTAGCCAAACTTTCATAACATCTAAACACTCTTTGAAATGGAGTGCTTAATATTTCCTCTTTGTGTGCAGTTCACCTTCATTTACATCTGTGTTGTACATGTGTATTTTTAGAGTGGCACTTCCTGTGAAGACTGTTCAAGTGAACTTAGAGAGAAAAAGCATTACCTCGCATTCAGGTTGACACTTGATCTCTGATTTCAACTTCAGTCAGGATCTTTGACATATTTGCACACATTCCTTGCTAAGGTGAGGCCTGATTCTAGAGCTTCATCTTTCCATAGGCTATTTGTTTGCTACAGCTGAAATTTTCGTTTTCAACCAAGATCAAATTTTGAGATATAGTCAGCTCTGTGTTTATACCAAAATGTTACGGCATTTAATCTCACAACAGCCTAGAGGGACTGGAAAGTTTAAATTTACTGCCTAAATTTGACCTCTCCAAAGCAAACTTGAACACTCTGCTCATTCCATGGCCATTATGACTCTGGATTGATGTTTGTCTCGAAAATGCCAGAAAAATTCTGTGAAGCAAAATTCAGAGGGCTATTTTTTCCCGAGATATGATCAAAAAGTGCATCTTGAAGATCCCATAATCTCAAAACTTGAATTTAAATCACTCCATGTAATTTTACACCTTCTTCAGTACATGCTGTTTGAACTTTATACCACTTGACCTCATAGCTCTTGCATGTCACTGAATTAACAAGCACAAACTGATTCAATTTAGAAAAACCTGTGTAACAATTAAGCAAACCTCAATTCCTCCCAAATATCAAATTTCCACTCTGAAAGGAAAACATATTTCATTCAATTTGGAATAGGCAAGATGGGCAGACTAAGATCAAGTGTAATGGGTGATGCCAGCTCAGAATAGACTTGCCTTGTTTAGCATCATGTTGTAAAACAGCTATTGATAAAGAAATACAGCCTACAGATGTGGATGGTCACTGAAAATATTGTTGAAAATTCGCATTTAACATTACCTTGAGTAATCTAGAGAGATTTTGAGAGAGAGTTGTAGAATGCCACCATTTTAAATTTTGTTTGTAAGACACGAATTATTTTTCTTGCGCTATGCATTCAGAATTTGAAAGAAAACAACATCCATTCATTTAAGTTTTATTTCATTACTGGCTCTGTTTTTATGTTGAAATTTTTGTGGGAATTTTACAGCCAATTTTTTTATGTTTCTTTAGCAAAAAATGGTAGAAAACAGCTCACTGATGCCATTTTCAAATTAATGTGTGAGATGTAATCCTCTGATATGGAAGGAACATTCTTTCGTCTGAAGCATTATTTAATGAGTGCATAATTTCTTTGTAAATAAATTAGCATATTAGATTTCATTGAGCAGTTTTGTCTTTGTACATACTTTGGCTTCTCTCAACCCAGATAAAGTTTCGGGAAAAAACAACCTATTAACAATGTGTGTCTCATGCTGGCACAATGTAGGATCTTTTAATAAGGGAATTCAGACTTGGGCTATGTTTGTACAGTGTGCAATTATGCAGTACAAAAAAATGATGAAAAAAAAAAGATTTAGACCAAATCTGCATAAATTCACAGTTCACCTTTTTTAAAAGTTCCCAGTTTGTTTATTTAAAACAGTCATTTGCTAAAACTTTGCACATACATTTGAAACTATGGGTAACTATGAATCTGATAACAAAAGAAATAAAATTATTAATTTTTTGTACAACCAGATACTTTGGTTCTTTTCTTATTTTTCTGATAAGTACATATTGCTTTTAAGAAACATCACATAGTTTTATTCAAATTTTAGCCAAAAATACCCAAAAACTCAAGAGTTTGGGCGAAAGGAATTTACTAACAATATTACTGGCCTTTTTGTGATTCAAGTTTTTGTGCATAATTAGCCGATTTAAATCACCTTGATTTAAATCACAACCAAAGTCACAATTTAAAGCAATCTTTGAAAGTTATTTCATTTACATCAACATTTTAAATAAATTGAACAAGGCAAAAATGTGCCATAGTTTTTCTACTGATTTCATAACTGTTCCAATTGTTGTCAGCTCTTCATTACACACTGAAGGTTAAACATTGTGGATGCACCTGCATAACAAGGAATCTATTAGTAGGTTTATAGATATTTATTTTGTTCAATCTAAGTCACTTGTTTTGATTGATATCAGCTTTTTGGATTCCATGCAGGAGTTAAATGACCAGTGCATAGTTACTTAATAAAATATAGAAAATGATAAATAATCATAAAAATAATAAAAGTGGTATTAGATATGATATAAAATGCACCCAATAGACCTGTCAACGGGTAAAAAATGTACCCTGAGAGGAGCCGTTTATGCACAAATCAGACCATTTTCAGCTCTCAGCTCACATTATATTATGAATAAGACAGCTTTTTACACACATCAGAGCCTTGTAAATATCAGCTACACGTATTTGTATTTAGCTATGTACATGTACAGCATGTTTGATGGCATTTCCTTCACTCACTGGTCTGTCCATTTGTACCTCCCAATTAAGAAATCCTGTGAAGTCTACTTTGACCAAAACTTTGATCATGATTTAAGGTTTGATATTATACCCTTGGCATCTGCATGTCTGCTGTACGAGTACAAAAACAATGTATGTACTCTTGGACATGCATTTCATGTGGGCTAGACAGTGAATGTAAAGGAAAAAGTTCAAGGTGGTTCTTACTTGCCTTTATCATTTTATGTGACTTTAAACAAATTACTTTGATTTTAATCTTTTAAAGTTAAAGGTACAGTCCACCATTTGTCATGTGTCCGTTATGTTCCTTTGAGGCACCACAAATTATTCAAAATCTAAAGAACGATGCCAAAAGAACAAACTGATTCTAAGAGAAACAATATTCTAGAATTACAATTTCAGATTAAAAGTCATGTTTTGAATTGCACCCGAATTCTACGTCTCTGGCACGTTCTTACATTCATTGGATGCAGCTACACGATGTCACATACTAAGGTGATTATTAAATAATTTAAGGTGCATTTGGGGAAATTTGCCATTAGAAGCATGTGCAGAGCATCACTGGAAATGACCTTTTTTTTTAGTTTTCTTCAAAGTGACGCTTGCCAGAAAGACTAATTTAAAGGGAGTTGTACCATGACCGTCTTTAAACCATGCTTGTGCAACAGTAATGTCGTCAATGATGGACAGTACCTTTAATTGAAGTTTAATTTACATGTATTTGATATTGTAACATAAGAAAAATAATTGAATGGAATGCACATACAGCTAAATTTGCTTGCATTTGAAAATAAAGTTATCAGACTTATCTTCAGTATAAAAAGATTAAAATCCGATTGGAATCTAATTTCAAAATCCAACTTAAATTTTAAAACGTTTAGGCCTCACGTGTCAAGGAGTAAAACCAAAATGCATTTTGCTTGTTGAAAAGTCTTCCATTCTTGACCAGATCTCCTGAATTCATTCATCTGGTGCACTACTTGATTTTAGTTTCTTAACAGGTAAACTCTCGAAGCCCAACAGCTTACCGCGGAGCGTAGTGCTCGATTGCTGCGCTTTCACCGGCTCTAGTGTTAACACTGTGCGAGCAGTGCCATAGTACATGCACACTGCGTATGTGTGTACGTACATGTGCAAGACATCGACAGTGCGTGCAAGTGCAAGCAATGGCGCCACCAACCTTTGAACGTAAACATGACGTCATTAAGTACGGTCTCATCCCGAAAGCGCATGCGCGCCAACTTAAACTATCGCCCAAGAATCTTGTTGCGCATGCGCGTGGATTTTTTTTTTGATTGCGCAATCTGACTCGAATCTTTATATATTACTTCCAAATAGTTTAAGTAAGAAGAGCGTGTTGGCTTAGTGGTAGGCACTCTAGCGCTCAGGCCGGAGGTCCCTGGTTCGAATCCCGCTTCAGACATACAAGGGACTTTTACTTCTTTTTACGTATACGTAACCAGAGTAAAAAGGTGTAAAATTTCCATTTTATTTTATTTTATTTTATCTTCTTCCCTAGACGAACGCCACGGAACTCGGACCTATCGCAGGTTTCCCTGCTTCGGTCATCTCTGGTCCCGGGCCGGACTCGAACCCGGGACTCTCTGACCAGGAGGCAGTATCTCTACCGCCACTGCTGTTCGGGTCCCCGAAGAATCATTACTCGTTCCATATATTTATCTATCAGACTCGACTGAAAAGATGAAAATATAAAAAACCGCCTCCGGGATTCGAACCCGGGTCTCGATGACTAGCAGTTACTTGCCTTACCGCCCAGACCACTGGTGCTTCAAATTAAGCTTTCGGATTTAGATATATAAAGCTATGGTTCACGCGTGGTTAATACAACTTCAAACCTGGATATCATCGCAGTGGACTTCTCAACTCGGAGATAGATCTAATAAGTGGCGCCACCAATATTGGGCAGTATTAAGCGTTCGCTCGCATCATACAACCGGCGCTTTGCTCTTAGAGAATTAAACTCCGTGCCCAGTTGACCCCATGACGTCTTGATAAAAATACCCAAATGGATCCCGTGACGCTCCCTCCAGCCCTTGGAAGATGGTTGTATCTTGGAGATACAGAAAGTGAGATGTAAAATTAAAGGCATGATCAATCTGACGAAATGGGTGTCCCGAGTGTTGTGCAAAATCGCAGGTGTTTTTTTCACCTAACGTCTGCTTCTATACATCAAGTAAAAGCAACATGAATAACAATCCTGCTGGCTCAGAGCATTTTCTCAGTTGTCGAAAAAAGGTTGACTTTGTATTGGGGGGTTAAGTCAGGCACCAAAGAGGTGCTTTTCCATGAATTTTGGAATGAAGACAACTTGCAGTTCTTGGCCGAAGCTGAACCTGTAATTTGTGACTTCCAGATAATCCTGGACTGAGAGTACAGCTATCTTCCACGAAGCAACAAAGAGGAGGGAGTTACGGCTCAAATTTTAACAATGTTTTCAGCTTTTTTAAGGTAGATTAAATATGTAGTGCGGAGGTTTTCCGCACATGTGGCCCCTCTGGAGTGTTTTAATGCAATTCAGCCATTTCCAACGGCTAGTGTAGCTCTCAGACAATTGTACCTTAAAGCACGCCACTCCATTTTGTAATTTTTATTTCAAAGCTCTTAACGCATACTTCTCAAAATACATGTATTCGGAGGTGATGTGTAAAAACACTTTCAATAAAGAAAGATGTACGTCTAAATTACAATTCAATTACATCATGTTCACGAGCGCCCAAACCAAAAACTGCTATCAGGATGGAGTAAGCGAACAACATCCTGTTTTTTGGAACTTAAAAAATGACAATGCACAGGAATCATTACCACCCCCTCGTCTTTAGTACTGCAGGGAGAAAAAATTGTTTTGTATGCTTTATGGCAACGATGGAAAAATATTGTTGGTCCCTCAGTGGTTTTTTTTATCTTGCAGTATTTTTTCTCCAAAAGATGTGATCATTGTAGTCATATAGGAATTGCACTGGGTTTGAAAACACACAATACAGCACAATTATCAGAAGGTTAGCTCTATATGGCAACATGTCCAAGTAATTTGAAGAAAAATGAATTGGCCAAAATTTGATAATGGTAAATTCCCAAAAATCGGAAATCAAATATCTGAAAAAATGGAGATTTGAAAAAAATGAAAAATAAATAAATAACTGGTGTCTCAAACATACTGCCAAATTTTTCTGGTATTAAAATCTGCCCAAAAACTGCTTCGTGGGTAAATTTTTTCTTACTTTCTAAAAATCAATAAAAAATGATCTGCTGCCAAAAATATATGATAGGCCTATGCAATGTTGCCTGGGAAGTATCTTCAGGTCAAGTTAAGTAGAGATGAAATAAAAATTGAGGTTATCTTACCTGTTAATTTTTAATTAAAAATAGCTGTAAAGCTTTCACAAATACTTTATGCATAGAGCATTAATTACAAGTTTTAAGCTGGATGCTGTCATGCCCACATTATAGACTTTCTTTTAAAAATTTAAAAATTTTTGTTGAAAAAAATCCTTTTGTTCATGGTCATGCACTCAACCTTATTGAAATATAGGCATTTAAAGACGTTTGGGAAAAGTCTTTTCAGGCCTTATTTTATTGCACTGCCATTCAAAAACTGTGGTTGCTAAGTTAACTCTTCAGGAGATCGAGACTTATTCCACACACATTCATAGAGGCATCTCAATGGTCAGTGAGGCATTCAACACATGCAAATGGGCTTAGCCTATCTTCCAATTTACATTTTGATGCTTTGGAAAGATGATGTAACATTGAATCTGGCTTGAGACCCAAAAATATTGCGCATTTTCTTGAAAGATCTTTTGGGGGGGCTGAAAATGCATCAGGTGATTTATTACAATTTTTATCAATGACTGAATCAAGGCTGCAGAGAGATTATGAAAAACTCCCACAGACTCTGTTTTCCTGATCATATGTCACTCTCTTCAAAGAAATCTTCCTTCTTGCGACTAGACTCCATTCCAGTCTTATTCTTGGCCATCAGTGGTTTCATGGCGGCCTGCAGGCTGTTGTAGAGTCTAGGAAATAGTAGCTCTTGAGAGGCAAGCAGCTGTTTGGTGCGATGACGCTCCTAGAATGACAAACAAAAAATTCACATTTGAATCATAACAAAGGGCTTATTTTACACAGAGTAATAAATGACTGCATGCAAAATTTAATCCTCAAAAAGCCACTTTTTGGACCACCTCACATGTTGAGAGGGGCAGATTCCATCCCAACAACTTCGCTGTCTCTAAAACTTTTTCAAACTTGGCATGCATTTAAAGACACTACTATTCAATACAAATGTTAAGTTTCAACTCGGTCAGACTGATGATGTTGTAATGGCCAATTGAACTTCAAGGCCACATGCAGGTTGACCCATGTACAGTCGAGCACGTCAATGAAAATATACATTTTTATTTGGCTGACCTGTCTTGGAAAAAAACACTGCACAATAACAGCATGATATTTCAGTCAAAATGACTGCAAGATACTGTTGGAAAACCTCCCAGATGCTCAGCACTGCAATGATATCAGCAAAATGTTAAGGGTAGATTTCAACCCCCCCCCCAGCTCTTTTTGGATTAAACGTCACCATACCTGCTAACTTTGAAAAGCCAGAGATGGGACCACCCATTCTATGAACCTATAGCAAAACAAGCAGCCACACGAGAGCACCCTATTTGCATGCACATGTACACACATGCATGAACATACACCTGCCATTTTGACAGAACAAATGGCGCCTTCGTTTTTGCAAACAGCACCCTTTTTTCTGCAATAGCACCCTCTTTTGCTGGGAATTTTCAATTTTTTTTTCTTTAAATAGAAATTGGAACACTCCAAGTGTAAGTGGTCTGAAAACTGTAAAATTGTAACAATTTCAATTTATTCAGAACAGTTGGCAGGTAAGCATCACAGGCTCAGGAAAAGTAGAACACCTATTGAAAATTAAGCTTTCAGGTTTCCATGTCATTAGTTTCAGGAGCAGGATTTCAATGCTGTGTTGAAATATAAACGTGATATGCTTCACTGAACATCTAATAACGTTGTTGATAAAGCATTTCAGCGCAATAAGCTATGAACAAAAGGTAAGTTCATGACCTTTAGTTATTCATTAAGGTAAGTTCATGACCTTTAGTTATTCATTAGCAACTGAGTACCTTTGGAGCCTCAAAGCAGGCAGGGCAATTCTCTGGAATCACAGGTAGCTTAGCCTGCAAGAATGAGAAGAAAACAGTAAATGGTGGCAAATCTTTTGTTTGTTTTGCTTCTTTTGAGGCCAAATAATTTGCACGCAATAAGCTATTCAAAATATACAAGCTTTACAGCTGAAATTGAAAGACTTCTTGAGGGTGTTGTTATCAATGCAGAAACTAAATTAAACCCCCCATGTGATCATAGTGGTTACTACAGTAATGGGTAGTCGATTTTTAAATGGTCCAGGACTTAGACCTAGACTTTTCACCCTTATTTTAAGAACACTCAATGCTGTTATTGGTAAATTAAGTAAATTAAGTCTTTATCAAGTAATGGCACCGACACTTTCAAGGTATACACATATTTAGAAAATCTACATACCAAAGTAGATATAAGATCTAACTGCTGTTTCAAAACTGACATGGAGAGAAAAGACTCAGAAAAATTGTGCTATCACCTTTTCAGCGAAGTCTCTCAGATCTTTTTCCCTGGTATACACAAATGGCCTGATGACGCGCAAATCACCCTCCCTATACCAACAAAAAGAAGACAAAACACTGTAATCAGATTACATGAAGGTCTACATGTACATCACTGAAAGATGAACATTAAAGGTATTACTGTAACAGACAGAAACAAGCCTCTCTTTGTAATATTTCTACTTCCAAATTTCTAGATCCTCTGAAATTATGCAAGATAACGGCAACTTGAAAGGACATTCAATTCACTTGGAAGAATTTGCTTACTTGACAGTGTAGTTGGCTTTCATGGTGCGTAAAAGTCCATTGTGAAAGACAGACATCAGGAAACTGTCATGGAAATGGAATGAAGATGAACAGGATGAGGGGTTGAGGGCATTAGCAAAACTGTGACCAGATCTGACAGAACAATTCTCAAGGCCATTTCATTTCATTTGCAGTTTGGAAACTGAACTCTTTGTTTCACTGTTTTTAAACAGTATACCACTGTTTTGGGCATAGTGCGCCCGCGGATTAGCACCGCGCACAAAAGTGCTGCAGGGTCGCACTGATGAGCGACACAGCACTGCTGCATGCTATCCAGCCGCATTTGAAAAAACGCCACTCGCATTCACTGGGAACAAAGGAAATTACGCAACACCTCACAATTCTGGGCTCGCTTTACAGGGCGGCAGGACTGGCTGAAATACTTGGGAGTCAATGAAGGTTGCCTGTCAGCTTAGCCCACCAAACAGTCATTCATGCAGGTGTAAACGTCCATTAAATGAAATGATGAATTTTCGAAGAATTCTGAAAACTGGAAATCTTGAAAATGGCCAGTATGTGCGCACTGCATTTTTAAAAGCACCCAGCAGAAAGTGGTTAAATGGTCTTTACCTCAAAAGTGCTTCTTGTGACTTGCAATTCATTTCATTAGGTAAGGTCAAATCAGCAAGACCTATTCTCTTCATTTTCTTTTTGGTTTTTAAAAACCTCACATTAAATGTTAATAGTCACAAAGCCTATATGCAAAACTTTGACAATAAATCAGGCATATGTCGCTGACGTGAATATCACATGAAAAGACAGCTGACGAGCTTCTGACACCACAAAATTGGACTCCATGCTGTAAAATGTCAGACGATGCTGTGTAGCTTGCTGATAACGACACACTGCACATGTGCAGTAGAGTGCATATGCCAACAATGCATGCAATCGTTTTCCACATGCATTAAGTCCTAACTTGTGGTACCTGAACAACAGACAATTTTACCAGACCAGGAGTCAGCTGTGGTGTTTTCTGTCACATTCAGGATATAAAAAGTCATTTCAGAATAGGATGTCATATCAGAATATCCAATGTCCTGTCAAGATATCAAATGCCTGGGTTTTCAGATCTTTGTAACTATGATACTCATTTAACTGGTGTTGCAATTTCTGCGATGGTAACACCTGTTCAAAACCAACTCACCTCTCCGCTAAGTCATCCAGATGCTGCCCCATAGCCAACACATTGTACCCTTCCCTCCGAGCGCAGGCATAGAGACGGCCTCGCTTCATCCGAGAGCAGAAACTGCAGATGGAGTCGCAGCCACCTTCAAGACCGGCTGCTGTGTCAATGATGCCTAAGAAGGCCAAACCAGGTAGCTCTTCAAACTTTCAAAATGGCTTTAAGTTTAAGCAGTCCATGTATTAGATTTGATATATTTTTCCTTTGTCTTTCCTCAGTTCAACTGGTGTGAGTCTGAAAAACATTTTAATTTACTGTGAGTTTGTACAAGGGTGGACACTACTGAAGATAAAAGTAACACACACCACACAGTAGGCTAATTAATTAAGCAGATATTTTGGAACAGAAGTATTATTTCCAGTACCTGAGGACTAATTTTCTCTCTAATTCCCTATCCTAACGTGTACCTATTTCAAAGTAATAATGTACTTTCCTTACATTGTTCTTCAAAAAAGTATGGCATTCTCAGATTTGCCAAGTATGGAATCAGTGGTCGTGGGTCATAGGCCGAAGTTTGGGGGTCAACTGTTACTCCACCAAGTTCAAACCTGATTCCCTGCAAACAAATACCAAAGTCATTGGAAATACATCAATCAAATGAAATGTTGGAAATGTTGTTATAAAAATAAGGGCAAACACCCGTGTTTGTTTTTTACAAGCCTTTTGGTTAATTTCCCGGCAGCCCAGTTTCATAAATGAAATGTGTACCAAAGTCTGCACTGATAAGAAAGGAACATGTATGTCTATCCCCAGCTACTGACCTTGCTTTTAGCATAAAACTGGTACTGTCTGAGAGTATGCAAGAGAGAGAGACTATCTTTCCCTCCTGACAAGCAAACCAGCACACGGTCACCATCCTGAATCATCTTGTACTCTTCTAAAGCCTGAAGGAAAGCACAATGAAAGCAAGAAAGAAAGCCTGAGAAGTTAAGACACCGCCAAACTCTCCTGACCATTTCTGGCAAAGAATCAGACATGGAGTGAAAATAACCGAGTTTATGAACAAGCAATCTTTTTGCCTCAAATGAAGCAATGTTGTCTTGAATGGACAGTGTTGGTTTCCTAGACGAAACAAATGTCAGGTTTTTGGAGTGACAGATCACACGTAGCCTGGCATCCAAATAATAAGGAACAGGTGTCTCTACTCTGAATTACTCTTTCAATCAAAAATCGGACCCTAATTCCATTCATTTTGATTACCTGTACTGTTGGTTTGAAGATGCATTTGGGCGGTCTCTGAAAGCCTGACACTCTTCCTGCCACACCACTCTTCTGATCCTTAGATAGCTTTAGCTTTTCAGTACTAGAAGTTAACTCCTCTGAACACAAGTCATGTGGTGAGTTCACAGACTGTGGTAAAGGTATCCTCTGGGAAATTTTGTATGTTTGCTCGGTGGAGTTGGTTCTGCACTGCTCTCTCTTAACATCCACTGACCAATGTTTCTCTGATGTCCCTGTAACTTCCTGAGAGTCATTCATGTTAGGGCAACATCCAGAACAGCCATTTGATTCATTTTCTGTCCTTTGCAGATTATGTGAACTATCCGAGAGATCTGCCCTTAATCCTAGAGCAGGAGTGCTGCTTTCCCAACTAGGAATACTATTTAAAGTTTGCTCCACTCCAGAGAGAGTATCCCTGGTGTTATCTACAACTGGATCAGCGGTTCTCTTCTCCACTGAAAAACTAGGCTGATTGCAATTGGATTGTATGGTCCCAGACTTCAATTTTTCAGTGTTACCATCCCTACATGCCTTTCTTGTTATTGCCGCTGCAGGTTTATTGAGCTGGTAAGCTGAATGGTGTTTAATAATGTTGCATGTTTTACCACTCGAAACAACTGCATCATCGCAGGAAGTCAACAAACATGTGCGAGAAACTGAACTCTGTTTGTCGTTTTTAGCATTCTCTGTTGACAATGACTCATCACTTTTGCTACTTGGAGTCTTTCTAACAGCAATATCCTTTTCTTTATGCTCAATTTGACCTTTGGCATCAGCAACCATTTGGTTTGGAGTTGTGGAGGGGTCATTACCATGCCCTTGTCTAATCTCAACGTCATTGTAGGCATTCTCAGTAAATCCATCTTCAACAGTATTCCGGAATAGCTCAGCACAGCTCAGTTGGTTACAAGCATCATGTGACACCTCCATAGCTATGCACTCAGAGTTTATCTGACTCTCTGTATTGTCACTGGTGAAACACTCTGATGTTGGCTGTGTTGTTCCCAAAGTTTCTTCTACACTGCCAACCATGGAGCAACCTGAACCACAATGCCGTTTCTCGTCCATTTTCGAGTCAAAAGCATTGGCAGGATCCTTCTTTTGTTTGTACTTGACAGGCTCAAAAGGCAGTTTTTTGCGCAAAGCACTATGGGAAGACAGTGACTTGTTGCTCAGTAGACTCCGTGCCTCACTAGGTAACATGAACCACCGCAAGTCAGCAGCCTTGCTGTCAAAGAGCAAACTCTGGTCTGGTAACTGGACTCGCACCTGTAAAGAGAATTATATGAAAATAAAATATTCCAAACAACCTAAAATACACTACTCAAAAAAGTGAAGGACCACTTTTTTCTTAACTTGTAATTTTTTTTCCAAGCAATGAGTGGGGTCTAGTTCTTTCAGTTTTGTTTGCCTAGATGGTGTTCTCATTGAAATAAAAAATGTTTAAAGTATTTCAAAACATCAAATACATACTTTCAGCTGTAAAATATCTCATGTCAAAAAGTATGGACAAAATAAAAAGTGGTCCTGAACTTTTATGAGTAGTGTATAAAAGTGTATCATTAATTGCACAGCTACCTACACTTCTTTATCCAAAGCATCAAACTCAAGATTGTAATTTCAGGCTTGGAGATTTAACAAAGGCAATGACCTCCACCAGTCTCACACTTGATGTGATGTTTTGAAGACAACAGTTTTTTGGGTTTTCTTGAACAGCCTTCAATTAATTTTAATCTGTTCAAATGGTCCTACCCTGCATAATCAAACGTCAAGTAAGAAAGAATGGTTTGTGCATACCTTTTCTGCCTTCTTGAAGATTTCTTCACCAAGTCTTAGACAATCCTGAGAGGGTGAAAGGCAAATTCATACGCCTGTAGCCATGTACATATCCAGAAAGGAATGCAACCTCAGAGGCTCCAATTACACCGAGTGGCAGAAATACTCACTACCATGATGCCATTGTAGTGATTCTTGGCTGTTGTCCATACACACAAACTTATTACTTATTTGCTTATAAACTTATTTTAAAAGGTTTCAGAAAAAAGATGTCCCACTTTATTACTACGGGTGATTATACCAAATCTGCCAATGTGACCAAAACGCTCTGTACCAAGAGAACAAGTCCCAACCTCTTGCTGAAGTTTGCAGTCCTCCAGGGCAAAGAGTGTAGTATTTGTGCAGCAACACATCATACACATTAATGAAAAAGCCCACCTTTATGGCACTGGGCTGATTTGAGTGCTTCAATCTTCTTTGCATCACGATGCAATTCAGTCAGCCTACATGTATGCGTCAGCACAAAGAATCCTTATCAGTAACCTCCTTCCCTAACCATTCTGGATTTAAATCTGCATATTACCTTATAGTCTGCTGGAAGCCTGCCTTTTGTCTTTAGCACTGGTGGGTCGGGGTACATTATCTTGCCCTCAGAGTAACTAATAGAGCCCAGCCAGCGTCGATCTTGGAATACCTGGTGGTTTCTCTGCTTCCATTCGCCAGTTTCTGGATTAAAAATATACTGTGGATGAAAAAAAGACTTATTATTATTTTTGGTATTTTTTGGTTACACACAAAAAATATTTTGATTAATCAATAATAACAATTTATGGCGAGAGGATATTAGTCAAACAAAGAAGTTTGAAGAGTATCAAACATTTTACTGTGGTTCATGCAAGAATGACCAATGGCTGCATATCATACATCCAGGTCATGTCTTCACTCCAGTCACCTGTGGTAAGAGCTTCCAGGCATGTTGTGCTGTCAAGCTGACAGCATCCAGAACAAACTCAACGCACTCGTCATCCATGAAATAGGGAAGGTTAAGTCGCGTAAAGCCAGGTCTATAAAATACAAAAATAACAATCTGCATTAAAATGAACCAAATACATGTAAATTTCTGTATACTGAAATCCTGACCCCAAACAGGAGAGATTACAAATGACACAAATGCTTCTCTGAATACTGGAACAAATACGTAAAATGTGGGAAAGGAAACCATTCATAATTCAGGTTGCTAAAGTAAGCTTATGGCAAACTCTGCTACCTACAACTGAATCCTGACTTGTGACATATTAATTAAGTCATATATTTTTTTTTTTACTTGTACCTTTGGATCAAAGAATCAAGTACCTTAGTATTTCTCTCTCTGAGTATTCAGTGTAACGTCGTAGGTGTATCCTGTCCAGACGACTATGAGGGAAAAAGGAAACATAACATGAACAAACAAATTGGTTTCGGGAAAAAACATATTTGTCAAATTGAAGGCCCTCAGTGAGGAAGGCTGGGTTGTGTGAACTTGTGGATGGTATGATTTTTTTGAAATTGGCTTAAAGACTTGAAGATATGATTGGTTGTGTTCTGTAGCTGGAAAAAGTTATACAACATATCATTCTTTGGGTAATTAGAGGTGAACATGAGTGTGGGTGATGATGCAGCCACAGGAAACACAAGAAAAGGTTGAATAAGCAAGGTTCGATCCCTCAACAGAATGCGGAATTTAATAAATCAAACCAAAATTAATGGAGGTCAATTCCACAGGCACATTGGCTTACAAAAACTTTTTCAAAGTTATTTTCTCTACCTTATGCTGGAAATCAAAAATGAAGTAAATTCACCTGTCTTCTAGAAGCACTGCCTCAATCTCCTTGGCCAGTTTCAGGTCAATCCCGAGCAGATCCTGCAGAGCAATTTGGAAACAAAACCAGCATTGACAATAAGCCTTTTGCGAGTAAAATTTGAATAAAATCTGGTATACTGAGTTATCTGGTCGCACATAAACAATTTGAATTCCCCAGACTAAACACACTGTTGCCATACCTCATGATTCGGAGCAAGCTTTTGCTTGCTACATAAGAGACGCCTTGCCTTGATACAGTGTTTTCAATGGATAAGTGTCTTTAGTATGGAGAATTCAAGTTGTTATACTGATATGAATTTAAAGAACTCTGTGTACCAGATTTCATTCAACTTTAACTCGCAATAGGCTTATTTTGATTCAAATTCCCAACATGCCCAAATAAACCTGAAACCGGTTCAGCTTTTGGCATTACTAGTGACGTGCTTTTAGTGAAACTTGCAGAAAAAAAATTATTTCTAGATGAATGCTTTTCTCAGGATTTACGATCATACGGAAAAATGTTCATGCCGAAAAATGTCACAGATACCTGTGCATAGGGTCCAGCACACGCACAACCACCCCTGGCCTGTATGCCAAAGACATCGTTCAGAACAGCACAGACAAAGTTGTGGTGCAGAAACTGCCCAGTGGTAGGATGTCTGATCAGGAAAGAGAATATAGGAAGACGGGGCACAGCAGTGTTGCCCAGAAGAACCAGACTAGAGCAACCAGACCATCTCCCAAAGGCTCTCCTGAAAAAAACAACAACAAAGAAACATTATTGTGGGAGCCAACTGTCAGGCTGGAATCAAGCCCACCATGATTAATTTTCATTTTCGATGCAAAGCCCCTCCTGGAAATGTTCTGCTTACTTTCCAACCTCAAAGTTCACTGGTAGTTTGAGTAAGTCAGACCACCTCTCTTCACATACAAATTAGACAAGAAACACCCATGGTTTCAATGCCACTCAAGTCAGCTCTTGAACCTACTCTCACATTAAGAGCCAAGTCTAACAAAAAGCACTGGAATTGCCCAGCTTACGTTACATGTACAGTGGTGGACAGACTTTATAC
>NW_019091385.1:2855970-2871729 GCF_001949145.1 Acanthaster planci | reverse complement strand
CTTCTGTTATGGGTAATTCCAGTAATTAGAGTTCCATTATTTTATGACCTTGTCACATCTGACATATGATTTTGTAAGTTCAGAACACATTTTCTAATATCCAAGAGTGATGAATTAATGCAAATTACCTGCCAAACAAATAGTAAAAGTTTGAAATCAATTCCAGTGATATTTCCATGTCAACTAACAAAGGTCAGAAGTAACAGGGTCACAAAAATGTCCCACTTTTGGACCCCTAATTTCTGGAATTACCCATATATGACTGCAAACCATGGCGTTTACCTGCAGAGGTCCTGTTCCCTGGACATGATGCTATCAGCCCCTAGAGCAGCCTTGAGCTGGAAGACCAGGCCAGCTCGGATGGCCCCAACAATGGACGGTGTGCCCCCTTCCTCTCTCATCTCCACCTGCTTCAAGTACCGATGGTCCTCATGGCTGACCTAAACAAACCAACAAATACACACACAAAGCAGAAAGTTAAGTGGCTAGCGTTGAAGAAGATGGATTTGTGCTGGTCTCTGTCTCAGTCTACAACATGATGGACACATACTGATGTCTCTTTGCATTATACACCTGCAGATGTATAACATACCTGAAACTAATTTCAGCAAATTTTTGTGAGCACATTCACAAACCCTAGACTACTCATATAAAACAGAGAGAAATCCAGAGAAGTTCTTTTTCATATTTACAAATGCATACTTCAACTTATACTTACAGAATTTTTTACATCAATTCTCCGAAATCTTGACGTTAATATTTACTCACATAAACTATAAACTAAAGATACTGCTCCATAAATCCATTTGGCAAAATTATTATTGTTACATATATGTATCAGAATCTGATTTATGAACTCACACCGCATCAACTTTGGTATAAACTTCAAGAAAAGAAACGTCTCTGTCATTTTTTTTCACAATGTATAATTCCCTTTTCTTTCCACATGTGAAAGATATAAGACACTTACTGGTCACATTTAAGATAAACTTTAAATTTTTGAGCAGCATTCCATAAATTACAGAACAATAAAAGGGTTTTCTTTATAAACTCTAAAATTCAAATAAAAACCAACTTTAAAACATTTGTTCCTGCACATTTTCTTGTTTCAGGATGAAAATGCAAAGCTAACTAGGAAACAAATACTGGGAGTGCTGAAAGAGATTAATATCATTAGAACAAGTTGGTCATAAATAATCAAACTTCAAACTGAATTGTGAATTCATCACATTAAAATGAACTCATTGATTCTGCTTTGCAATGTACATGTGCATGCACACTGAACATTCAGAACAAAGTTCAATATTCAGTTTACTGGGTACTGAATGGCATTAACTTGACGTGTGATCCTGCTACATTGTAACACTGAGCCACCAGTTTTATTGTATTCCATGAACAGCACGATGCACAACCAAACACTACGCCTTCTCAAAGGGCCTACAAAGCCATAGCTCTCCAACAGTGAGATAAACTCCCCTTCTTTAAATAACTCAGCAATCCCCGCCCCTTTCCTTTCTCTAGCTGTCCTTTTTGGGAGGTAAAATGTGGCCCGTGCTGGCATAAATTTCTATAAGTTTCAAGGGAATGTTATTAAAAAGGACATAGAACCATGACCCCTTTTTATGTACATTTTTCTGTTGCCTACTGTACAGAGCAGCGTTTAGCATGAATATATGGATCACTGCACCCACTCATCACAGGAACTGAATAGTGCAGTGTTAGGGCTCATAACACACGTATCTAAGTAGGTACATGTAGGTATAGTGACAAAGGCAAAACATAATTGCTCCTATACCTTTCAGCCTGTCCGCCATATTTGCGTTTACTGTTGCAACGTTCACTGGTGAGTATTTTTGCTCTGAATCAAATGCCATGTTTAAAACCTTTGCCCCAAAGATGCCAATTAAGCTGTTTTCTCCACTGTACACATCCACATGTCTATGACCAGGCATGCTTTGATGTCTAATTCTGGGAGCTATGAAGAGGGGTGTGTTGCAATAACCATGTCCTGGTTTGGGGAAGAAGTGAATTACAGAGACAAAGAATGAGACATTTAGTCTTACTCACACAATACAGGCGAAAGGATGGAGAATTAGGCACAAGATAATGCCCATTGAGTGTCTGAATGTGGAATTTGATTTTCAACGATTCCAACAATGCAATTTTTGTTGCTAATTTAATCAGCACTCAGCACTGTCCTCTCCTGATTTTTTATTCAGTTTAAAAACAATCTCATTTCTAGAAAAAATGAGGGAAATACCAAAGTCTAGGTTTCACGTCAACATCTCACATGTGTCTCACTTGTGTCAGCACAATTTGACTATAATTTGTCCACAGGTCTTTACACCCTGTGCATATGGAAGAGATTTTTTATCCAGGGGACTGAAAAGGATATCACTCAAGAAGAAATCTTAGATGTTCTACCTTCAATTTCAGTCTATAACTGGTGACTTGATAGTACCGTTATAACTAGTCATGGCTGGTCTGCCGGTGAGTGCAGAGATTGTGCTGGAGAATATCAGCCAAGGTCACCTTGAGTGCCCCATTTGCTGTTGCCGATTCAATCAGCCTAAGATTCTGAACTGCCTGCACAGCTTCTGCAAAAACTGTCTGGAGAAAGTGGTGGCAGGCCATCCAGATCAGAAAGAGATCACGTGTCCTGTCTGCAGGCAGCAGACTGCCATGACAGAAACAGGACTAGCGGGCATCCTCAACAACTTCTCCTTGATGGCATTGGTGGAGGAAGTGGCTCAACAAGAACATCTGGTCAAGAGTCAAAGGTCGCAGGTCACCTGTGAGGAATGTGATGAACAGGAGGTAGCAATATCAAGGTGTTTAGAGTGCAGGGAGTATCTCTGTGATGCTTGTCACAAAGCACACCAGCGCAGCAAGAAAACCAAGAGTCATGAGACAGCGTCCATCGATGACCTCCGGTCTGGGGAGGTTAGCTTTGAAAGTCGGCTGCGGCACGAGGTGCCAAAATGCCAGAAGCATGCATTTCAGGATCTAATTTTCTACTGTCAGACATGCACTAGTCTGATTTGTGCCGCATGTACAGCGCTCGATCACCGTACGTCAGACCATGAAGTTTGCGACGTTGCCGATGCTCTGGCTTCCTGCCAAGAGAAAGTGGCAGAGCTTGTACAGCAGGCAGAGCAACACCTCACCACATTCAAAGCCAAGAGAGCCAAGGCACAGAATAGGTATGCTGAGCACAAAAAAATGATTGCCGAGAAGCACGGCATCATTGCAGAGAAGGCAGATATCGTGGTGGCAAGAATCCGCAGGAATGAGCAACTGCTGAAGGAGAAGGTGATCAAAGCATGCAGTGAGCAGGACAAGAAGTTTGAGGATGTACTCAGCCAGCATGAGAAGAATGTGAAGGAGACTGCAGACACACTGGAGAGGGTGACAAGTGTGATGGCCCAGCTCGGCAAGTATGATCTCCTGAAACTGCAACAGTCTCTCTGTAAGAACCTGCAGGATGCAATAAGGAGAACTACTCCTCCAACAGTGTGGGACCTGACAAGGGACGATTTCAGTCAGTCAGGCATGTTCACTACAGCAGAGCTTGGTAAGTTTGGTATTATCAAACTACACAATCAGCTACTTCTCAAAAAGGCCTCAGCCGTTGAAGCTTCAATATTTCCCTTCAATATTTCACTTACTGGTGTTTTAGAAAAAAGCTGAAAGCCTTTAAACATTTCCATAACTTCAGGTAGGGGCTTCCACCTAAAATCCAAACGACCAGCTCCTGTAGGATTCAAAGCCATGTCACAAAGTATATCCTCTTCCAAACCCAAGTCAGTGGCACTAGTTTCCAAAGTTTCCTTTACTTCTCATGAACAACAGCACCTACCAAATTGGACACTGTTGCAGCATGAAGTGCAAATATTCCACCGACTTATTTTCAATAACCCTCTTATATTAGCAAAACTTTCTGGAAAGTTTCTCTTATGAAATCTACAATGTTGCTTGCAGAACTACCTCCACAAAAAATCATTATTTGGGATAGCTTGTCCAGAGTTGTAGAAGCCTATTTTCCTAGTAATTTGATTTACAACCAAATAATTGAACTGTTTGCAAATAAAGTCAGTGGTACAGAAAATAAATAATAAACTTGGGCCTTCAGCTACTAACAAGTGCTTTCCAACTAAACTTTGGGAGCAAGATTTTGATTAGAAAAAAGTTTTCACTTCTTTTCTTAGATGCTGCCAGACCTTTCTTTTGACAAACTTTACTAAATTACCAGCACATGTACTCTCTGCTTGCCAGATGTCCTGTTCAAAGATAAGCCACTTCCTGTGTCTGAGCAAGCCAATCTGATGAAGGTTGGGACCAAGGTGGTGAGAGGACCCGATTGGGAATGGGGCAATCAGGTAAGGTAGGTTCTAGGGTGGTGCAGGTACCCGATTGGGAATGGGGTAACCTGGTACATGTAGAGGATGTTCTCGGATGGTGAGGGAGCTTGATTGGGAATGGAACAATCAGCTAAGATAGGTTCTTGGTGGTAACGAACAGACCAACTTGGAATGTGGCAACCAGGAAAGCAAACTGAGTCATTGAGTCACATGATGTACATAAATCTTAAGAAGTAGATGGCTTGACGCGTTGTTACGAGCAGAATCTGTCTTGGATACTGATAGGATCAAATACCATGCC
Source organism: Acanthaster planci (assembly GCF_001949145.1). The sequence continues at coordinate 2,867,067 of NW_019091385.1, read as the reverse complement.
TTAGATTTTATCCAAGTGCAAAATAATAAAAACTGAAACAAAAACGTTTGTATTTTTATAAGGAGTCACAGGTCTTGGTTGACAAAAACACACCTACTAATATGCTTTCTGGGGGCTAAAGATAACAGGAATCTGTCAGTATCAGAAAATATCAGTGACAGGAAAGCATTGTTTATGCACAAGTGTGGACTTCTGTTTCAGGATGGCTACCCACCCGGTGAAGGGGTGATCAGTAAAGAACTCAACACCAATGGCTGGGTCAAAGTACGATGGGACACCCGTCATGCAACAGAGCTGAACTATCGAATGGGGGCTGAAGGGAAATACGACTTGCAACTGGCTTCACACAAGATGTTTGGTGATGGTCTGGATCATTTGGGATAACCCAAGCACACACCCCCCCCCATCAAAATCCACCAGGAATGTGTCAAAAAAAATTAAAACAACACACTGGAACTCTGCATGAAGTATGCTATAAAAGAATTGCCTGGTTTTATTGTAAAACAAGACTAAACAATCAAAACTACAAATGACAAGGGTATTAAATTCCAATTCAAATGTCAGCTGACAAAAGCCTAAATTTCAGGCTAGTGGATCTGCTTTCACTGTTTCCGTTCTTACTTTAGCTACTCATAAATCATGGAATACTTACAAAGAAGACTGATCCACCACCTCCATCGCTGGGCACTGGGTTCCTGAAGAGGGCTTTCTTGGCGACGAGAATGCCGGGGGTCTCAACACCCCCAACAAACTTGTGAGGCGACAGGAATATTGCATCCTTGTACGCCAGCGAGTGCAGACCCCCACTATGAGCAAAAAACAAAAATTTTTTAGTAATCTGAAGTGAGCAAGTTGTTCAATGCCAAAATTAACAATGGCTGTTTCAGGTCACTTTGACCTCTAACCTTGGGTCACAAATGTTTCATCATGGAAGTGCTGATTCTACCAAAACAATTCAAAAAAGTATTTGCTATGGTCTCAACAAAACATATAAGGATATATTAAAGTCGGAAGGAAGAATAAAAAAAATTCCCTCCCCCCAAAAAAGAAAAGAAGGTATCCCCACTGCTTACTGCCAGGGACAAGGAATTGAAATCAGGGACTTTGCCATTGATAGGACAGCAGAGCCAAAAAAAAGATTTTCTACATTTGTACCGTTAAATTATCTGGCTAATCCGAGACTTCTCAAAATAAAAACTTTCAATTCTGAATCCAGAAGACTGATCCTAGCACCAACTTCACCTAATAATGACTATGGCATACAGTCCTGAATTTGCCGAAGTGCAAGCTAATCAGATGATTGAATCAAGATATTTAATCACTGTGTACAAATTGTACATCAATATCATGAAATACATATAGTTCACATTGTTACCTTCTATGTTGAACAAATGATTGACAAACAAAGCAGGTTAGCCAAACAATAAGTTGCGTGTTCCAAGTAAGAAGGATTTTGATATATTTGTATGTAGACAATTGGAAGCATTATGATTTGTGCCTCTCTCTCATTTATTGTAGATAATCATATGGTTTCTATGTACCGTAAGAACTGTAGATTACACATTGTCATCTTCACACAAGAGTGGAAGTGGGATACCACGCATTCATAAACTGGTTTATGCATGAAATGGTACAGAAAGCACCTGACTGATTTTCAACCAAATGTGCACAAACCAGTAGTGGTGTACATGAAAAAAAATGAACATGCATGCATGATGGATATGTATAGCATTACAGCGCCCTAAATTGTTTTTGATTGTGATTGCTGAGGTTTGCAGTCAAATGAGCACAGTGTTGTATTCGAGTCCATCACAAGTCCAGTCATAAGTCCCTTCAGAAGGCCAGTCCTAAGTATCAGGGTGACCAATGACAAAGGAATGCTTTTGTCAACGCTCATTCGAATAGGTTGTGAATTGGCTTAAGACTGAATGACTTATGATGGACTCCAATACAACACTGCCTGAGCATCAATATGCAACACAAAGAACCTTATCCCTAACCTTCCTCAATCCTCCAACAGGTGAAGGATTAGGGTTAAGGAAGTAAGTCTTTTACCTGTTGTACACGGGATTCATATTGATGTCTACGTAAGGACCAGCGGTGGCAAAGTCCCAAAATGCAAAGGCTCCGTACTGATGTAGCATCACTGTCACCTTGATGTCATCAGTCAGGATACCAGTAATATTAGAGGCAGCTGAGAAGCAGCCAATTAGCTGGTGACCAGAGGTGTGCCACTTCTGAAACAAAGACAACAAAACACACTTGATGAAGTTGGTGAATCATGAATCAATTTGGTGAATGAAAAAGGTAGCATTTCAGCCCAGCAGAAAACAAATTTACAATACTTTAAACCTAGTGGTTTTTAGGTCAAATGCCCTCCTAGATAATTTGAGCAACAATGCTAGGAATTGATTCTGAATAAGCCATTTGCGAGTTCAATTTGAATAAAATCTAGTGCACTGAGTTATCAGACTGCACATAAACATAACGATTTGAATTCCCCAGACTAAAGACACTGTTGCTGTACCTAGTGATTCGGGGCAAGCTTTTGCATAGCGACCACCATCTCTGGAATGGACTGGTTCCTTTATGCCCTTCTTATCCATTGAGAACAGTGTATTGTTGCAAGGCGTCTCTTATGTAACTAAGCGAAAGCTTGCCCCAAATCACGAGGTATAGCAACATTGGTTTTAGTAAGGAGAATTCAAGTTGTTATGTTCATATGAATTTAAAGAACTCAGTGTACGAGATTTGGGTCAAAGTTAACTCGCAAAAGGCTTATTGCACAAACAATGTACATGTACACTGTATGCATCTAATAGTCTGCATGAACCAGAATTTCAACTAAACTAAGTGCTTTAGAGTTCTGTCAGGTTATTTTTCAAACAAAATAACAGTAAGAAGTCTTTTGCAATTTAAATTTGAATAAAATCTGATACACTGAGTTCTTTAAATTTGTGTGAACATAACAATTTGAATTCTTCATTCTAAAGACACTGTTGCTATACCTTGTGATTTGGGACACGCTTTTGCTTAGTTACATAAGAGACGCCTTGCCCCAATACAGTTTCCAATGGATAAGACGGGCACAGAGGAACCAGTCCATTTTTGAAATGGTGGTCGCTATGCAAAAGCTTGCCCTGAATAACGAAGTATAGGAACCAGAGTTGTAATCCACTCCGTCACAAGTCACTGCAAGTCACCACAAGTCATTCAGCTGCAAGTCAACTCGAATGCTATTTAAATGAACTGTGATAAAAGCATTCCTTTGTTGTTCATCTCTTTAGTTCTACACTGACTCGCAAAATGATTTGTGAGTTGACTTGTGGACCGACTTGTGACAGAAGATCTACAACTCTGATGGCAACAGTGTCCTCAGTCTGGGAAAATTCAATTGTTCTGCTTATGTGCAATCAGATACCTCAGTGTACCAGATTTTATTCCAATTTAACTTTTCATTTCTTTTTTACTTGAATCATTGCCTGGAACCATGTCCAAAACTGCCCTTCTCAGAGAGACAAAGGGGAATCACATACCTCAAATAGAACTTTACCGCACTCAAGTAAATAACCTAATGATCTCATGTTCATATCAATCTAAAGTAGAATTTCTTGGCGAATTCAAATAGATCTCAATTCATTCTTTTATTCCAAAACTCACTTTACCTTTAATTCAGCTTCCAAACAGTTGGTATCAACAAGGCCATCTGCATCCTCAGGGATTCTAACGACCTTGTAGATAATATTAAATAAGAAAAAAGTAAACACTGTTGTGAAAACCCACACATTATAGTTTGCATTTGACTTTAATTCAATATCATGTATTTGTGATTTTTGTACTGAATTTGTTCATTTTCTTAAAAATCAGTAGATTAAAAGATTCTATACTGATCTCTATCAAGGGAGATTGTTTTTACTTCTGTCCCACTTGGAAACAACTGCCTCACTGCCTTGTACTAGAATGAACAAGTCACTGCACTTGATCACTGACCCACCAAGCAGGTGATAGGGATTAACTCAGCTATTGGTCAGGCATACCTTTGCTCCTATCTCTCTCCAGGGTAACAAGTTGGAGTGATGCTCAAATGGACCAACAAACACAACCTTTGGGCATGAAATATGAACAAAACAGTTGTTGAAAAAGTCGATTGGTAGGACATAATTTTCAGTCAGATTAACTTTTTACAAGCATTAATGCCGATCACTCTACACAGCTCAATGAGGCAAGTCCTGTTCTAAACAAGGTGGCAGCTGGTGACACAGATAAATGGCAGAGCATATCATAATTCAAAATAACATTAAGGGCCAGATGATGAAATATATTTCTGATTTCTCTGTTTGTTTTTATAACATATATATATTAAAGTTAACAGTCCTCAGTCTATCACAAGTTAGAGGCTTAATGACCGTTACGGTTAACAACAAAGGTATCTCCATATAACTGTTCATGAAGTTTGCCACTGAAAAATCATTTGCAAAACCTTTCATTACATCTACAATCGCACATTTTCATGATTTAAAGACTCATTCCAAAAATCATCACACGGACAAACAAATTGAAAATTATATTCCATCTAAGACTGCGATAATTCCAAATCACCATAGACTTTTTGTTGTTTTTACTAATATTTTTAAATGAACCGCTTTCTCTCAGCATCGATGAAATTAGAATATGGCACTCAAGACAAGAATGAGATGAGCACTGTCTCAGGCTGGCAAGTGATTTCATAGGTGTCATACTTTTGAAATGTGCCTCCACTCTGCCAATGAATATGCATTTCAATACTACTGATGCCATTGCTACTTTTGGATGACTTTTACTCTATTATGTCTAAAGGACATGGGATTGCTCGGCTCTGAACTCACTGGTGGGGCCTGCGGATGAAGGCAGTGGATGAGTTTATGAATGGCTGCCGTGCACCCAGTTCCAACAAAGATGACAGCATCATGCTCATTGGCATTGACAGAGTTACGAATAATATCCCTGTAAAAGACAGTAAATAGAACTCTTCAGAGAAAAGAAAGTAAAGGAACTCTTGCAAGAGAAACATGTGCAGGTATTCCACACTAAGGTTTCTGAGGATCTCATCATTTCTTCCATCAGCCACATACTGAGGTATCAATGGCACATTATTACCCACGGTACAGGTGATCTACGGACAAATGGAATTCTGCAATGCAGCAGAAGCTGGGGATATATCTGAATGGACATCTTGGATAGACAAAAATGTTTCCCACTGCAGCTCCTATTGTTTTCCTAAGAACATGTCTAAAATTTGTTTGTCTACACTGTGCTCTCAACATTTTCCTGATGATAAATATTAACTTTTGAGTCTAAAAAGTCTGAAATTTGATTATAAAATTAAGATTAGATGCCAAATTTACATGTGAATAATGTTGGCAGTACAATCTGCTTTGCTGACCTGAGCTCCCACAGCATTCTTGGAGTACACACACCCCATAGTCTTCTGTTGATAGAAAACTCTTGGGGGCATAAAAGGTAAAGATATAAAGGCCTGACCCCTAAACAGCTGGCCTTTATATTCAATCATCCTGCCAATTTGCCTCCTTATACCCTTTGTAAATAATGCATATTTTGTTTCTAGTTCTGTGGGCAACTGGTACTACCAAATAATTAATCAAATAGAAGTTCCCCTACCTGGCTTCATGTCTGTACAGCGTGGTTTGTAGCGAGGTGACAGTGGTTGTGGTATGGGTGTTGCCATACAGAGGCAGAACCTGACTCCTGATGTAGTCTTCAATCATGTCCAAGGACCTAAATTACAAGTACAAAGACCACTTCATCTCTTCCCCAAAAACAACCGTTCAGCCTAATTGGCTGAAAAAAGTACAAAGAAAGAAGAATGAATGAAGCAATAAAATTCAAACAACATTGGAACTTAAGAAACTGAAGAGTTCTCTCACCTCCCAGATGCTGTGTAATCACAGTATACAACTGGAAAGAAAAAGAAAAAATATATTTGACAAACAGCATTTAATCAATACAATGCATCTTGATGTAAAGTATGATTGACTACTATGATGTCTTGCTGATATCATAGCTGCATTGGTCCAAAGCATTCACCAATCACCAGAGGCTCAAAGAGCACAGGAGTTTAAGATGAGTATCACTGTGATGTTTGTAGAGGGGGCACCTCCTCCCCCCATCATGACACCAAGGAAGTTTACAATAGGACTGGGCGAAGAGGGCTTGAAAAATCCATGCCTTTACAGTGTGCTCGATATATGTCAATCGTTTGAGAAAAAAAATTGTTTTCAAATTTTTGGCGATTCAGTTTAAATGCCAACGTGTTATTTGATACTTGAAATTATTTTCCAGGAAATGAGATTTGAATTGCTAGTTCTGTTTCTTCTGCTTCTGACAATACGCCCGAGGAAACAAAGGAAACCAGAATTTTGTCCTTTATGTATCCTCCTCAAATTATGGTTACTAAGATGACCAACGATTTTGTCAGTTTCCATTGTGATTCAACTTCAAGCAATTTTTAATAGCTTATGCTTATTGCAAAATTACAGACACTGAATAAAGGGGCTGGGTACACTAAAATGAATTCTTTTTGGATCAAATGATCCAGAACAATCCATGATCCAGAAATGCAGCACCCAATGTACATCTTCAATAAGCAGCTGTAGAGCTGTGTTCATGTACGGTGTAGAAGAACACTGCCATTTTTGGCTGGGATACATACAGGGACTTGTTGCTGCATTTCCACTCCATCATACCTTCTTTGGCAATGGTGCAGTGCAGCAGGAATCAGTGCAGCGTACTGCACACGTGTTTTCACCATCGTGATTCATAAATGTTTGTAATAAATGGATCGTTAAGAATGGTTTTTCAGGCAACACCAAACAGACCCACAAAAACCCTTTGCTGTAACAGGAATTTTCATGCGATTTCACTGCGACAGATTTTCTCCCCATAGAAATTTGCACATTTTCACCGGGACCAAAGAATTTTATCATAGTGAATTTTGTAATGACGAGAGTAACCAACACTGACAAATAAACTGTGTAGGCCCTAACATGCTAAAAATAAAAAAACAGGTCAAGTCGCCCCAGTTGTTGACTTGACTTTAGTAAATGGTCAAGTTATCTAATATCCACATCAACTTCAAGTTTTCAAGTATTGTTGATGTACCCTCACATGGTGGGACCCCTAACGTAGCACACTTTCATTTTTCACTTTTTGTGTCTTAATGGTTATGTGGGTACAAGGTGAAAATTCCTTGAGAAGAATGTGACACTTTGACCATTACCTGGCTATGAGGTCGATCAAGCGGAGTGGCAGGGTATGCTGCGATAGTGGGGAAATCCAATTTTGCCTGACTTTCCAACATGCGAAATGAACTCTTTCAAAATGTGCCCCCAAAAGGAAAAGAACTTTCTGATAAACTTGTGAATGGGTAATTGAGAGGAAGTATTGATGCTTTACAAGAACGTCGTGGCTGTTGTTACGGCAGCCGTAACACATCTCCCATTTTCTATCATTACGGCACTGCAACTGCACAAGCGCACCAACTTAAGTGCAGATTTCAGACTTTATTTCCCTTAAAAAAACAAATCCTCCAAAGCCTCCGATAAGAAAAGAAAAAAGATTCCTGCTTAGGCCTATACAATTAGAAACCAACGTAAATAAACAATTTTCATATAAAACATGAAATTTAGGCGAACAAAAATAAAATGGTTCAAGCGCAGAGTCAAACTCACACACCAGTGCCGTGGTTCCAAACCTTCCACCTTGACCACTCAGCCACAAGCATTCAGCAATCAAGGTAATTTTAAAATATATAAACCGTTGTGATGATCAACTACATCATCGCACTTGCACAGTTCAGCGCCGTTACAATAGCAAATGGGAGATGCGTTACGGCTGCTGTAAAGATAGACACTTCGTTACACGAATTTATCAACTTCAATTGGGATTGTGTAAATGTTCTTGTGGGATTTTCTGGTTTTTTTAAGTGCCCTACATCAGGGAACACTGAGCTAAATTCATGCCCAATTTCCAAATGCCAACACTAGTTTTGGATTTTGAACAAATATTCATGACACCTTAAAATTGTTCACAAACATGACAAAAGCCAAAAGTTCAACACCATCAGTTTTAACTTTTGACCATAAGGAAACCTTGAGGCCACCAGTTTTTAACCAAATGGGTTTTAACTTTTCCAAGAAAAGAGGTTTGGCAATGCTGTGTGAAGAAGAAAGTCATGTGAAAGTCGAAGTGACTTAATTGCACCACGTAAGGGACTCCATACCTTTTCGTTTGCCAAATGGTCCGTAGAAAGTCGACTCTCTGCCGATAACACTGTTGTTGATATACGAACAAATTTCCGTTATTTCCTCAAATTTTATGACGTTCTTCTTTGAAACGACACGCTCGCCACCTTTTTGTGGCAGAGTGTAAAATGTTCTTTCGCCATGAGGCAAATGGTCAACCAGTTTTCCAAAAGATTGTGCACAAACATGAGTCTCGAGTTCTGCCACGGGAGCTGCCATCTTGAACAAGGTTTTGTACAAAGATCGAGCCGCGTAGCGGCGCTCTTTGGTTTTGTACATGGTTTCAAATTGCCTCATTATACGCGTACGAGGGAGGGCGCTATAAGAAAATAACAGTGACGCATGCGGTGATTGCATGAGTGGTGAGACCAAATAAAAGAAGTCATCTCAGTAAAATTAATGGCTTTACATGAAACAAATCAAAGGTGACAATAAAACAGTAGGCACTGAAATAAAAACCCGGCCTAAAGTCCAGAAGGAAGTAATCTATTTTAAGATAATCCAAACACGAGAGGGCGTAATATATGTTGCCAGGCGTAGATGACTTGCCAAAACTTTTCACCAATCAGATGACTATCCTACCGAAAATAAACGCAATGCAATTCTTTCAGAGCATAGTTTGGTTCCATGACGCATGGACTGGGAATTTCAAGGGCAAACAAGGAAAAACACACTTTCAATCTGTCATGTATTCACCTATGTTTGACACCCTTTTATATCCTTATCAGCATCGATCATGTGTTTTGTTCACTCTCCTGAGCCCTCTGGTTCAGTTTATTTCGAATAGGAAAATTGTACTGAAAGCACAGTGAAGAGAAAAACTGACAAACACTGACACTTTTTCACTACATGGTGAACAACAATTTAACACTGTATTAACCTTTACTCCAAACTTTTAGAAGCAAAAACAAAACTTCAAATAAACTAGCATTTAAACAACTATTGGCATAACTGCTAAACAAATTTTTAAAAGTAACTTTTAGATTCTGGGACAGAAATATCAGCTACTGTTTCAATAATCTGCCAGAAATTGTACATGACTTTTTTCTGATCTAACTGCCGTTTTGCATTTGTCTCCACCCACAGCAATTGTACCCCAAACCTTGATAAAGCTTATTATTTTGTCATTAAAAATAAAAACACTTCCGTTTGTGTCAAACCAACTTAGTATGGTCAACAGTGCCACACACATGTAAATGTGCTCTGCATACACAGTAACTTTGCAAAATATACATGTATGGCAATTTTCCCAAAATATCCAACAGCAGTTCTTTGCTGTAAAATTTTCAACTTATTTTCAGTATACTAACTTGAAGGTTACACAGTACTTTGAAATTGCAAAGTAAACAATGAAAATCTTCCAAATAAAAATTAATAACTTCTGCCTATTGTGCAAATTTCAAATCTCTGTACACATAAAATATTAATATTACATTAAAAGTGGCCCAAGTGAAAACATAAAAAGTAACAATTTCATTGATATCAAATTCATGTTCCCGCAAAATCACAGTCAACAAACTACAACAAAGATTAAGAGCTATAAACTGCATGTTGCAGTTTGGTGCTCAGCATTTCTTACATGGTAAAAACTAGAACTTTATTTTGTAGTTTGTTAGACTTCTTCTCCAGTTCTTGCATGATTTTTGCAAGGCTTCAATAACGTTACAACTTTTAGGGCGAGTGAGAATGGGGACTAATACCAGAAAAAGCTGGCCAAATTATTGTCAACATTATGTATGCACGCATATGTTCTCTAGTTGTGGGAACAAACACACGTTATTTCACCGATTACATGGGAACAAAACATGTGGGGAAAAGAAAAGTCTCCACGTCTCGGTCCTATTGCCTTACAAAGAAATTGGTACCTTATAATGTATTAAAGACCGGCCCAAGCTTATATTTGTATCTTTGTGGGGAATTTCTATGTTCTCGAGTACTCAAAAAACTTGTGTGTGGAGTGCAGGTTTCAAATCACACCCATCTGAACCAGAATCACTTTCCTGGTGTGTGTTTAAGATCAGAGAAATACACTATGCTTCATTTACAGCTCCACTCATCAGTGAAAGTAAAATTCATATCTGAAAAGGAAATACTTTCTTGAACCTAAAATATGTATTAATGTTTTAAAATGTGAATTCATTATCATTCCAGACCGTTAACAAAGGTTTTGTGATAATAGGATGCAACTAAGCCACCATATAAAATTTCAAGATGGCGTGTCATGGGCGCCGCCATCTTGGATTTAGGTACTGTACAAAGCACATAATATGCAGTTTCACTAGCTACGTTTTTCAAAGACATGGTACCACATGAGTTTCTAATCCCAGTTTTCATAAATTCATGTACATTATAAGTAAAATGTACAACAATCGTTTATGGGCATACTGCTATTCTTGTCTAATGAGCTACCACATTTGCACATCGTCACTGTTTTTCATAAGTACATATCCTGATTATACATTCAATGAAAATAGCAAACATAAGACCACTCACCGTTATATCTGTGCATCCTTGCAACTCCCGCCACCAAGTTACATTTGGACAGTTTGCAGTTATGAATGTTTGATTATCTCTGAGAATCCTCTTGACTCTTAAAAAAGCACCACAGCTGGTGCGAGTGATTACTAATAATGTGTTCATGCATTCAATATACATTGTGCATTCCAAAGACTTCACTTGGAGTGAATCATGTGTGGCCGTTCAGTACTGTGAACTGTTAATTGTGATGCACTTCATCAAGGCACCTCTCTGCGTGGATGATTTGTCAAAGTGGCGCTGGTCACAGTGGAAGCAGTGC
>NW_019091385.1:2724640-2855461 GCF_001949145.1 Acanthaster planci | reverse complement strand
TGCATCCTCAAGTGCCCTACTCCATTTGAATGATTTATCACACTGGCTGCATGTATGCAGCATTTTTCCATTTTCTCCATCAACATAACTCTTCATAGATTCACTGCAAGTACTCTTCTTTGTTTTCTCTTTGATGTTGGTGCGTTTTTTATTTGCAACCTCTTGACAAGTTTTTGATAGATGTGTTGCAACTTGATCATGGTGTGCTGTTTGGTTGTGCTCTGTCAAAGATACATCAGTGCTGAAAAACACTCCACACAAACGGCAAACGTAGTTCCGCCTGCACTTGGCAGCAGCACTGGGTACAGCTGAGACTGTGGGTTTGAAATCAACTGAAGATTTTTGCTGAAAAGTCCTTTTCCTGAGCCACTTCTTCTTACCACTGAGAGAATGATTCATTTGAGAGGCCACTTTGATGTTACAGGCATTGACATTGAAGGTAGACACCTTGATTTTCTGTTGCTTCAGGTAGTCATACCACTCTTTTGAAGACTGGTGGGAATGCCGAATGTGTGCTGCTAAAAACTTGTAATCAGTGAAGATCTTGCTGCACTTTGGACATGGATGTCGCTCTTTATCTGTGAAGAATGACCAACAAAAAAGATGCTAAATAACAAAAACAAAGCACTTCTTACATTGAATTAAAACCTTTTCAAAAATATTGATTAAGTTATCAGTTTGATATTCAAAGATAAATTCTGCCACGAATAAATCCAAATTAGAGCATGAGAATTCCTTTCAATCAGCCTCCTGCTTTTTTAATATCCAATTTACTACACCATATCATTCATAACTAATACATATTTCACCATCTTCGGTCAGTAAGGACAATTCAATGCAGACGAAAATTTAGTGTTAATGACTACTTGGAAGTTGTCAACATGTTTTATCTTAAAAGAAACACTGACATTGCATCCCGTTTCCCTGTTTTAAAAGCACATGAGTAAAACAAATACAAAATCTTTGATCTTTCAAAAGTAGCTTTTAAATATCAAAACTGCCCACTTTTTTCATTTTGGACATCATCAGCTGTAGTCATCACAATTCCTAGCTCAGTGGCGTATTCCTCCCCATAGAATACCAATAACTCCTGGCCTGGGTGGATTGGCTTGAAACTCCTGTAGTAGATCTGGCCACAGTACTGGTAGGCGATGAGGTTCTGCTCTGCTTCGGAACACGCGCAGTTGACGTATCGCATCCAGTTGCCTTTGTTAGGGTTCTTGCCATCCACATAATGGCTTTTTCCACTGTGACCAAAAACCTGTTAAAGAGCACGTTAAAAATGAATAAATACAAAATCACTGTCTTTTGGGAGGCTTGAGTGAATAAGTGCATTGATGATACTTTGAGCTTGTATATCTGTAACTTTTCTTTTCTTGAAGTACTGAAGGTAAATAAGACTGCTGCCTATACCTCCCATGCGTAGCCACTGTCTTGGCCTACATCTTCTCCCACAATCTCTCCTCCATAAGGTCCAAACCTCACACCTTTGGGAAAAGATTTCTCTGCCCAAACCCCCAGACCAGCATTCTCAATCCCGGCTTCTTTGACAACCAATCCCTGGGGAAGACTTTGCTTGGCGTGTTCTCTGCACCCTTTGGGGACCAGAGAGTCTCCAATGATGGTCAATGGGTGCTGCGGACAGTCTTTCTCGTACAGCTCGTGACAATCTTCACAGTCTGTATTTCAATTGAAAATTCACACAAAATAGCAAAACTCAAAAAATCTACCAATCTATCCCAGATCAGCTTACTCCAAAGGTTTCAGTTTTTAAGATTACAGAGAATTAATGGCCCATCCTCAACAAATAATGACTGCTTTTTGGAGGAAATGCTATGGCACACTATCTTGGTACATTTTGAAGGTGGAGTTTTTTTGACATGTTCAAAAATCATAACTGAAAACTATACGGCAACTTACACACATAGCTGTCATCACTGGGCCCATCCAGTTCCTTGTAGCTTTTTGTAGCACCAACTCGTTGAGGGTATCGGCGTTGTGGTTGCTTTGACCTGTCCAAACCTTTACATTTGTTATGGAAAATGAACACCTTTAGAATTTAGGAGGTTTCAACTTTTACCTGTAGACACTAAACACATTCTTTGTGTGGATGCAATGGGAAAACATTCCTGCTCATACATTTTAATCCATCAAACTTGAAATTTAACAACACTTCCTGATTACAAAGCATAAAAATAATGAATTTCTCAATCAAAACAAAAATTACAAAATATCTATCCAGCCTCCCCCAAAAACATTAGTAACCACTTAAAGTAATTTATATTATATGAGACAACAGACAAATGTGCTATACTACCCACAATTATGAGAGTTTACAAAAAAATTGAAATAATGTATCAAAGTGAGGACTTAACTATTTTGCTGGGGGCTTTAATTGGAGCAATCTCCAGATTTCTCATTGACAGACTGATTCAATATACATGTACATTCCCAAGACCCCTCAGTTCCTCAACCTCCCTTGTGTCACACCTGTTTTTTGGCTCGATTTCTTTTTCAGTTCAGGAGGTGTCAGATCAGATTGGGGATTTTCTACTGGTATTAAGTCACCGTCATCGTTGATTGTCACACGACCAAGGTAGTCAAAAGTGTCTTCATCATCTCTTTGCTTGGGTGCTTTTGAAGAGGGACCCTGTTTCAAATAAAGGTGGGACAAATTGAATGAACAGCAAGTTTACATTACATTGATTTATTTATTAAGAGTATGATACATTTATAAACATGTGCTTTTAACATATAGGAAAAGGTTCTAAGGTTTTATACGGCTAGAGCAGAAGCAATGTGACAGGCTGGTTCCAATAGACACTGCAATTCAAATTTAGACTTTAAAATACGACAGAAAAGACCAGAGTGAAGGTTTGTGTCCTAGTGTTTCCACTGAAGGTCCTTAATTTCTGCAATTGTCATTTAAGTGCCCTTTCCTGACAAAGTGATTTAAATTCCATCTTCATCCTTGACGGAAATCAATTACACAATTTCTTACAACTAGTTATGCTGGAACTTTGAGCTAGACACAAACCTTAGATTTCTCGAAGATGGAGCCCAGTTTCTTCTGCTTCTTCACTGGAACAGAAAATGCCCTCTTTTTCCGACACAATGGGAGTCCTGTCAAAACAATTTCAAGCTACTTAAGTATTTTGCCTTTACACTTACATTCCTGCAAATAAAATTCATTTCATGAGGTTGAGCTGGTCAAACAAGCCCAGAACCTCATAAGCATGTTTTTCTTCTAATCCACTTAACATCTTTTTTAGTGAAGAACTTACAATTTACAAATAAAATACCAGTAACAGAAGCCTCTCTTTTCACATTTCAATCAGTACACAATCCTGTTTTTCTTTGGACTGAATACCTCCTGGTGTCCATTCTTCATCACTGTCACTTGAATCCACGTATTTTGGCTTTCTCTTGCGAAATGGCCCATTCATGAACTCTGGCATAGGTACCTTCAGTCCTGAGAACAGATCACGACAAAAAAATGCAATGGACTATCAGAGTGTGACATCATCCCAGTGAACGCCATACAAACGAACGGAGTAGGCACGCGCATTGTCTCACACATGCTGGTTCTTCCGCAAATGCATTTACACACATTATTGTGCTTGTTACATATTCACTTCGGCACTTTATAGATTCCGATGATCTTCTGGAAAATTCACTTATATTGATAAACATACAGAACTTTTCAGCCAAACTTATTTGAATCAATCTGTATTCGGACACTTCTGCTATAAAGGTGATGAGCAAGTTTGGCAGTAAAGTTGAGGAATAAACGTTTTTGGCACACCATCACTTCAAAGGCTAATAAGGAAACACTGCAATCTAATTCATTCCAAAGGAACAACATTTTTCAGAAATACATATGAACCTCAAGTCCTTTCATTTTTGGTGAAAAGTCAGACACTGAAATGAAAATCTTTGCAAACTCTGTACTGTCCGTTGAAAAGTGGAACTCACCAATTTCTGTCATCATGTCATAATTTTCTTTGATGTTTCTCAGTCTCAGCTTCTCATATTCTGACAGTTCTTTGTACTGAGCAGCTGTGAAGAATGGCTCAATGTCATCTTCAGTCTTCTTCTTTGACACTGCCATGATGAGAAATATTTCTCCCTCAAGATCAGCAGGGGGAAATGGCCCAGGGATGAGTGTCTCAAGTACCTACAATGAAACAGTAATTTAATTACGATGTGCCACCATATATTTGCAGTTTGACAATTTGTAGTACTAGAATGGCTTACATCAGAATAAACAAGGAATACCGTATTAGCATCAACATGACAAATGTTCTTGTTATATTTTTATGTTATATTTTATATATATTTTTATATTTTATAGTATGCTAAAATCTTCTTATCTTTTTTGAATAGAGGCAGATTCTTTTTCTTTTCTACAGAGTGGATTTCTTTTCCAGAGAGGGCAGATCTCTGAATTCTTTTGCTCATACTTTGTGTCTAAATTGATGAAGCTTACTTAGCCCCATCTTTCTGTAACAAAAACCTGGCTGGCATTCAACATGATAAGACACTATTCTAGAGAGTCTAATTTACTGTGTCCAAAATTGTCAGTGTATTAATTCTGCGGTAACTCAGCAGCTAGCTCAACGGCAGTGGAACGGTTTTAAAAGGGGGCCAAGCCCCAGCCATTATACTGAAAAGAACACACTTATGAAGTTGCAATGTACCTCCAACAGCTCGTAAGCTGATCTAAATTGGGGGGGAGCAAAATAACTAACTTTTCAAAGGTGGGGGGGGGAATGGCCCCCTCTTCTGCTGCTAGTGAGCTAGCTGTAACTTAATGTGAGTTCGGACTTCACAGGACACCTCTGAGTTCTACATCACAAGTGGTACGGTACAGTGGACTATATGATTTGTACCTTTCCAAGAAATAACCAACCAAATGTTTCAAAACGTATAGGCCTAAAAGTCTAGGGTGGTAGCTAGGTTTATTCTAAAGTTGGTTCCCACAGTAGGCTCAGGGCTGGTTCATACTCACTGCATATGCACACACGTAGCACGTAATATCATGAATGCCGCATTTGACGTTCATACTTTCATGTTTTCTCAAGTCTCGGCTGCGTGTGGGTATACAACAAAAGTTAAATTTTTCTAATTAGTCCGAATACGCATAGGCCTACATTTGGTGCATATGCACTATCCATTATTTTCACAAACTGCGTGTAAAGGTGCGTATTTTCATTACACACTGCGCTTTCGTTCAGGCACTGCAGCCGCCTCAAAATAGACCTTCGCATTGCGTACATAGTGAATACGCAGCAAGTATGAACTGGCCTAAATGTCCAGTAAAATTATTCTTCTTACACAGTATGCTATTGGCTCTTTTCAATGAAGAAAGTGATGAAAAATATCAGTTCAAAACATGTGTTAATGGCACACTTGTTACAAGATTCAACACCGAGGCTAACAAGTTAATGAATGAAGTTCCACCCTGTAGTTTTGCTTGGATTTATGGGTTCCTGTGACTCTTGACAAACTGTCCAACGTGTCACTGTGTGCGTCGGAAGTCTTGGCAAAATTCTTTTCTAGTAGTAGGCCTAGCCTAGGCCCTAGTACTGGGCATGATGCGACATAGGCCTAATTTTCTGAAAACAACATTTGTACAGCAAGCCTAGGCCTAAATTCCTTTTTAGGTAGGGCCTAGGCTCCAGGGCTACCTTTGAAAACAACACTGTCCAGCTGTCTGAAATTGAAAAACATGAAAATGAAAGCTCTGGGATGCAACGGCCGGCTCTGCATGACAGTTACTCTCAATGGAAAACTTGATTGAAAAAGCAGAGTTTGCGTCACCGGATCATTCAGCCTACCCTATCTCAACAAATTGATTCAAAAAGGCCTAGGACCTAGGCCTAGGTCCTAAGCCCATGCTAGGCCTAACGTTACGTCCTAGCGTTTGGACAGGACCTACGTCTACCACTCAGTACCAGTCTAGGCCAAGACTACACAGTCAAGCGTCGATCTTGTTCATTGTGTTATTTGTTAACGCTTTAGGCTTCCTACCTCAATAACAAACTGTTCCTCTAACTGCTGATTGGAGCTGAACTGAGCATCGGTAAATACAAAGAAATAGGCCTAAGTTTTGAAAGTTGGAAATGACCAGCTAGGCCTAATAAGTATAAGCTTAGCCCAAGGTACAAACGTACGTCGACACACGTACACTACATATACTGCACCTGTAGTGTACTGTACTCGCCGCACGCGTACGTACGTACGTACGCACGCACGTACTGTGTGTACGTACGTACCGTACCACGCGCCGATATCGTGAACCCAACTTGAAGTTTCCGCGCCTTTCCAAATCTACATTGTACAAGTAGATGATGTTGCATAAATCTTTACATTGTATTACGATTGAAAATTCACTTCAAACTGCTCGTCTGAAAACCATAGTAAATGATGTCGTCTGCTGCTGTACTTGTAAAGTTTGGTTCAAAGCGCCATTTTCCCTAATTGACCGAGCTCCCGTGGCTGCCAATTAAACACGGTGCCGGAATTTCGGTTACATTGTAAGACCTAAGGATATAAGATTTCAATAAACTTTTCGGTCCAATTAAATCTTCAGGGGTACGTCGTGAGGGTCCCTCTGAAGCGAACATCAGTTTCGTGCAATACAATATGTGATATTTCGATTTACGTCAATCTGCACAATTTCCACGGCGGACACTGACAGACCCATTGGGAGATTCACCACCTGAAGTTGATGTGTGTAACACGGTCCAAGAATTACTTGGAAATGTTAGGGAGATAGGTTTTGGGTACTGGATTTTACGAAGGAGGTAACCCTGAATAAAAGACTGAAACGATCTTCAGTAAATGGTATCACAACAGCGGCGTATTCAGCTTTTTTGGTGTCGGGGGCCAGAGGCCAAATTCAAAAGCAAAAGCGGCTTTCGCACTCATTCGTCATGTTGGGAAGAATGATTAAAAACTCAAAAGGTTTTTCTCTCGGTCTGGATATCCTTGCTTTTATTTGTTGGTGTTTTCTCAGGGGTTTTTAATGCTAATATTGATAAATAAATATACCGATTACTTTTTTTTCTTCTCATATATGAAGTATTCTTTGTAAATAAAAACTTTCCGAACGGCAAGCCCCCCCTCCCCCGCTGGATACACCACTGTACAGGCAGAAACTCTCTGTTCATCAACATTTCTAAGTCGCAAGATTTATTGGGTCCTACACAGGTTTATAAGAAATAAAATTACTACAAGCTGTACCAGGTGAAAACATTTAAACATGGTAAAACCAGTATACTTCAGAAACGAGTACATCCAGTGTTCTAATTATTGAAATTAACAAAAACATCCGTGACACCTGAAAGTCATGAATTGACAATATTCTGGAAACATGTTTAAGCTTCAAACCAAGAGTAAATTTTGTTCCGTTCATGTGATGAATATCACAAACATTCATTAAGTTCAAATAAAAGCGCACTGAACCCATTTTACTCCATCATCAGAAATACAAGTGCTAAAAATCTTATAAAGACCGCGCTGCTTCAATTTGTTGTTCCCCTGAATAGTAATAAAAATTATCAAAGAGGCTGAAAAATGTATTCACTTTTAATGGAATGTGTAAAAATTCAACCACAAGCTGTCTGTCTACATGGATGTGTGCCTCACATGTACACTACATTTGAGAGTAGTTGCACTTTTGATAAATTGCAACATTTTACAGTATCAATATAATTTACCAGTTTTGTCCAGTTTTTCAGCTGCTTCGTACCGTCCATAAAAACTGTCTCTCACAAACTATGTATTCAAATATAAAAATGTGATCTTGGCCAAAACTTCTGATAGAAAAGAAACCAAATGAAACACACGGCACTGGCTGGTTTTATACTCAAGTGAAAGTAAATTCCTACACTTTGCTACAATTAAAAAAGTACAAATACTCCTTATATGTAAAATTGATCCTAAAAATCAATCCTCACCAACTCATCTATGCCAGCAATGCTTTCTAAACTACTTTTTTTTGTTTTATAAGGCACTCCGTAAAATACCACAAAAATAGAACTGCAACATAAAACACATACTAGGAATAAAAACATTCTTCCCAAACTGAAATCTTGACTCATAAAGCAAAGAACCTTAAACCAAATATTCCTTCCAATCAAGATATATGTGAAATTGGTAAAATTAAGGAGCATTTCATTAAAAGCCACACTTGACTAACAAAACTCTACAGAGGACTTCGTAACAATAAAACAAAAGATCCCAAACAAACACAAAATCTGAACAGTTGCGTAGGGTATATTAAAAATCCAACCTAAAATACATTTACTGAGCAAACTTGATGTAGCGCTAGACTAAGAAAACGGAAATAAGGGAAATTTACCATTACACAAAATACCACCTCAGTTCACTGCATAAATGTTGTTGAGTTTGGACAAAATTTCAGAACACCTCAAAATGAAGTAAATGTTCAGCATACAGAAAAGCCAGTGATTGATCACGAGGATGACAACTGGGCGTATGCTTTTTATAAACACTTTAACAACTTCTAAAAATCCTATCTCAGAAGGAAATAAAAATTTCATTCATTTTGACTGACAACTTTTCAGTTCTCATTCCTAGAATAGCATTCTAAAAAATTCATGTTCGAGGGTGGTGGTAAAAAAGGGTCCCAGATAAAAATCACAAGTCCCTGTGAAAAGTATAATCTTCAAGCATCACAAGATTGTAAAATATGAAGCATTCAAAAATCACTCTTGTATAATCACTCTCTGTAGAAACTGAAACAGTTACTTCGAAGACACCATTCCTGGTAGTGTACAAGTGGTAGCAGGAAGGGGAGAGAGGTGGGGAAACCCTCAACCAAGTTGGCACTTAAGCACTCTTGACATTCAGAGTGACGTGGGCCTTAATACCGCTCAGCTGGGAGGAAGTGAAGCTGACGATGAGGTCGCAAGCACCGACACCCTTAGGGATCAGAGGCACTCTTTGGGTCATCCGACCATTCACTGGGATATGTCTGTCATGACCAAAAAAGAACGTATAAAAAGCGCAGGTTAAACAGAGAGACTGTCTGACATACCTGATGACTGCACAGACAGCAGATATCTGCCCTAATAACATGGGTCTGTGTATGAAACTTTGATCACTTCTCAGCAAATTATTATCCCCATGGTAACTTAGAAAATATTGCTGATCATGATAAGAATAAAACAAAGATTTGTTTCTCATAGAAAAAATACAATCAGAGAAATACTCACTGGTTTCTGTTTGCACTGCAAACATCATAGATTAATTTGCATCTCAAAGAAAATAAATTCTTGTGTGTGCTTTTATCCTTGTTATTTTTACAAAAATAATGGAGGAGTTTATTATGCCTATTTAGATTTAAAATGGGGAAAAAATGCATGAAGAACACAATCAAATTCAACACAAAGGGTCCGTTAAAACTTACGGTGCCTTAATGCGTTTAGCGCCTTCCATGATGGATCCCTCCATCAAAATGCTGCAGTCAGTCAATGGGTACGGAAGTGGGTTGGTCAAGGATATAACTGTAGTCAAGGACTTGCCACGAACTCTTAGTCCCTCTGTCTGCATGGACAAAAATTGGAAGAAATATCTAAGCAGGGTAGTGTACGATTCAGGAACAAAGTAAGCTTATTAAATTTAATACAGACAAACAACTCTTTAATTCAAATAGGCCCATGTTCCATTTTTGATTGTTTTCTTCCAACTATTTAAGTGGAGGGAAATGATCAGTTTCCTTTGCATTGCATTGCTCCCACTGCATGTAAATGGATGAATAATTCTTACTTTGAAACATTTTTTTCTGTGCATTTGCATCTCAAACTAAACCATGAGTAGAAATTTATAATAACCAGGAACACCATCAAGTACAGTGGGACGTTACTGTAAAAAACATTAGCATTTGTTCGTTATAGCAATTTCAGTTACGGATGTGCACGCATCCGTTCCAAGTGCTAATCCACATTCAAACATGTGCTGGTATGCCCCACAAAGTGCTTTGGTTTAAGGATTTGGGGCAAAGCCTACACGAAAAAGGGTGAAAACACCCCTAAAAGAAAGAAAATTCCTGCATTTTTTATTATGTTAATCTCCTTTCATGTTTCACCCTGGGGGTAGTCATCACTAGAAGAGCTGTGAAAAGAAATCAAGTTTTCCTGGAGTCACCTCTTTAAACCGTAATACCTGTTAGAAATGTTTAGTAACGTACCAAATGTTTAGTATAGCGGTGTTCATTATAGCAATGTTCCACTGTATTTTAGTTGATTTCATGGGTATATTTGTCACATTAAATCTGTATTTTTCTTTTCTTTAATCAGATTATTTTTATGTATATGTTTTCCCTACAGGTGAATAAAAGTACCCAGTGGAAACCAGTCTTTCTGTATTTTATTACCTTAATTTTTATTGGTTAGTAGTTAAGGCCTAATGGATGTTCAACATACCCGAATTTCACTATGGGGTGTTTTCCTCGTGGAACGAGTCCCACCTGCACCATATAACGATGGGTATGTGTAATGGTTGAGAGGTTAAGTGTGTACAAGGAATGTGTCTTTGTGTTCGGTGCCATGGTTAGATAGCAGTGACATTCTTGCCAGTTTTTTTTGGGGGGTGCAGTCCAGTCAGT
Source organism: Acanthaster planci (assembly GCF_001949145.1). Next base: position 2,844,825 of record NW_019091385.1, on the reverse strand, counting down.
TGAGACCAGAGCTTGATGGCAGAAGGGTCATGATTTTTCAAAACCATCAAACAGAATATGACTTTCAAACTTAATCCAGTGTATCAGTGACAGAATTGTTGAGTTTGATCTACATCCTTTTACAAACAGAAACCTGTCCATCATTTCATTCTGATAATGCTGCTTCACCATGGCATGTAAATATGAACTTTGAAGATCAATTTTTGGTATCGTCTTCAAGAATCTGAGGGGTGGTGTAACTGCTGTGTCCTTGTGGCCGGATAGTGGAGCATTGCACAGTGTACAGAGTGAGGGTCTGCCTGAGCATCAACGTTATTCAGAACTGTGCTTAACTTTTGATACCTTAAGAACATTTTGAAATCATTAACATGTTGTTTAAACAACTTGCAAAGTTGAATGATTAAGTGTACAAAGTTACTAGATACAGACATCTCAAAAGCTGAATTTCAAGTTGGTCTGAGATTAAGGATTTTGGAGATGAACTTCAGAACTGAATTTTGTGAGAAAGAAGTGAATTGATATCTGTGTTATCGTCGAAATGCAGACATTTGGGAATACATGTAGTTGAAAGTTAACCTAAGTTGGAAATTGAAGCAAGTGGATTGTATGTTAAATAATGGTTATGGTTACTCTGTGTTAAAATTTCAAAACAGCTTTAATTTCCCAACTATCTAAGAACAAGTAAATTTGGGTTGGGAAAGGTCACGTTAAAATTTTACGGAGGAACGGATAATTAGAAACTGTGCAATTACATTGAATCTTAATCCAAGAGTGCACCCACAATTTTTGTGAACTGAACATATTTGTTTTAAAAACCTAATTTTTTTGGGGGGGGTGGATTTGGTGGAAATAAGTTCATTTAAAGTGTACACAGATTAAAGAGAATTGCCAAGTGATGTCTCATATATGTCATGGGAGTGTATGGCATATTTCTTAACATCAGTTTGTCTGACAGTCACCAAAAATAACTGTGTGACAATAGTGTCCCCTTTTCCATTATTGAGGTAAGGTGCCAAACAAACACCTACAGATTTTGCACAAATCAGTATTCACTGGAAAAAATATTCCCAGCTCAATCATGGATATCCAAATACTAAAATGTTTCATTCTTGTTAACTGTTACGGCAAACTGTATTGTTGGAATTGTCACAGATGTGTTTGTGCATTTTAGATCAATCACACTTATCTACTTTCAACATCATAAGAAAGCAATGGTCACACTTGATGGTCACAAATGAAAACCTACCGTGACATCCAGGTCGGGTTTATCAAGGACACAGTCATACTGCCTGCTGAAAGGCTGCTTGGTTTCCTTGACGGAAGCCATGATGAAGAAGGACACCCCAGCATAATCGGTCAACTGCGGCAAGTATTCAGATGCAGGCACGGTCACTGGGACCACTTTCGCTGGAATACAAAATGACCCAAAACATTTTTCCAAGTTCTGGCATTAGAAATATTTTCAATATCTGTTGAGAAATGTGAAGCTGTCCATACAACACTGTTAGGAGCAAACTGCAGTCAAGCTTTTCTGAAGTTTGCAAAGGCTACAGTAAAGCAGCCACGGAAAGGCTGGTAGTCCGACACTTCTAACTGAAATCAATTAATCAATTGGAGAGACAAAGATTTGATTGAGGGCTGGGGTGGGACTTGGTAGCCCCCTAATATATAAAGCTGTACATTCCCAATAAGCCTTTTGCAAGTTAAATTTGAATAAAATCTGGTACATTGATTTCTTTAAATTCACGTGAACATAACAATTTGAATTCTGCATACTAAAACCACTGTTGCTATACCTCGTGATCCAGGGCAAACTTGTGCTTAGTTACAGAAGAGACGCCTTGCAACAGTACACTATTCTCAATGGATAAGGACACAAAGGAACCAGTCCATTCCAGAGATAGTGGTCGGTATGCAAAAGCTTGCCCCGAATCACGAGGTAGAGCAACAGTGTCTTTAGCCTTGTCTTTAGTCTGGGGAATTCAAATCACTGTGTTTATGTTTAATCAGATAACTCTGGTACACTGACAGCGTACCAGATTTTCTTCAAATTTAACTTGCAAATGGCTTATTGCCAAGAAACTTGTCTTTTTAAAGTATTTTTAAATCAATAATGAAAGCTGAATTGTGTAAAGTTTTTTAGGTTATTCCATCCTACATTATGCTGGTGCCCTCCCCAAAAAAGGATGGTGGCTGTGCTACTACTGTGAGACAACAAGGTGTTGTCTCCATGGAATGAGGGATGAAGCTTACTCCACACTGACACCAATAATTTTCAAAATCAGCTTCCTCTCAGGCAGCATGATGCCCAACATTCACTCCAGAAATCAGACAGCAATGTGACAACTTTTGGGCCTCAATTGGACGATCTGTCTCTGTTCCTGTCAAAAGGCTGGAACTGAGGAGACAACTGAGGAACTGATGTGAGCCTCTGCAGAGGTCCTTACATTCTTTGCCCTTGAGAGTCAGTACCCCATTGTAGGATGAAACCTTGGCCTTCTTGACTCCTGTGTAATACACACTGTTCCCTGTCACAGCCAAAAACACAGAGCGTGCCTGTAAAAAAGTCAAGTACAGATACACCCATTAATTACCAAGCTGACAGATGCCTGGCAGAGCCATATTCATGTCCACGTACAAAGAGATAATTTATTTTTCCATTCCATTTTAAATGAAGCACATACAAAACATTAGTTACCACCTGGCATGAACTTCTTGTGTGCTACAGCAAACTAACTGTATAAATACAAGAGGACATATCTCTACACAAAATGTTTCAATCCAAATTTATAATTTGCAGCATAATGATAACTTTAAGTTCTCCTAAGCGAGCTCTAAGAAACTGCTTTGAGCAATTCTGGCAACAGCTTTGCCAGTGAAGCACAAGGTCCCGTTTTTAATCAAAATCTAGATCCCCTTAATGGAAAACTTCATTATAAGTCTACAGTTCCAGTAACTGATGACCCAATCATCTCACCTGTTGTGCTTTGTTCACCAAGGTGATGGTAAACTTGATGTCTTTCCCGATGGGGAACTGCTCCGCCATGTCCACATCAAAGACAACATCTCGAGTGAGGTTCTTGAGAATTCTCTTGGCCTTGCGGACATGACTACTGGCCTCCCTAACAGCAATGCGCTCCAACTCCGAACCTGAAACAAGTTTTTCAGGGATAATGGGAGACTGAGACATTGGTGGCAGCAGACATACTGGTCCTTTTTCAAGGTATTGCACATGCTCAGAACTATCCACGCATGCTCAGAACAACATCTGCATGCTCAAAAGTGGTAAAAAGGACCATTTGTCTTTGTTACCACCAAGCGTCTCAAAGTCTCCCATTAATATTCTCCACATTTCATTCAAATTACTCTCCCCAAGTAAGGATTTTTCACTGATGTAAGACAATACCAACCACCAAGCAAAGTTCTCTGTGAAGATAGACAACTTTCAGATCAATCAAAAATAAAAACTGGCAAACTGTCCACAAACCTTCCTTGTACTTGTACTGCAAGGTGATATCTTCACGCTCAAATTTCCCAACAGCTTTCGTGCTGATTTTGCATCCAACATCATCTGAGTCAATATCTATGACCTCTGGAGCCTGGTAAAAAAAAGATTCAGCGTAAAATGCGGAGGCAAAAATTGAGGAAGTAACCTAATTTACAACTACTGCACAATTAATTTGCTGGATTCTTCAGTGACAACCCACAGTCTACACCAAGAGACCAACTGTGCTTGCTACGTCACGTGACCTATACTGCAGTGTTGTAGTCGATTACTTTCTGAGTACCAACGTTCTCCGCAACTGGGTAAGAGGGAATAAGGCCAGAGTGCACAGGCATTTGATGGTAAATGCGCAAAGGTATGATTACAAAATAAATGTTAGACTTCAGACACTCCCAGTTGTGTAAAATTTAAGTTTTAAGGAGAAAAGTACTTGGAAAGTACTCGGCCTAGACAGTTAATTTTAATCAAACAGTGATGGTCTGAAGTCATTATGTTGCTTTGTAATTGTAGGGATCTGGGAATTCCCCATCTAATTTAGCGAATTGTGTGACCTTTGAACCTTTTGCACGTCTTCAAGACGTGATTGGGCCTACATGCTTAGAATGTACATGTACAGTACAACTATTTTCTGTAAGTCTTGCCTTTCGGCCAGAAGTGGCCTACAATGTGATACTTTTTTCGGCACAGAAGTCGGGCGGGTTTCCAAGGTTTTTTCGGGAGAGCAGGGAGTGCTGTGCGAGACGAATGGGTGCGTAGACGTCGTGATGGCTCGGCCGGGAATCACACAGATTAGCACCGGTTTAATTGTCCAAGCAGTTGTGATTATAGTGATGGCGAAGCAAAAGAAATCCAGCCTGCTCGAATACCCAAGTCTTTCAGTACCTGCTGAACTTTCTTTTTGCCTGCCTGGCCTCTAATTCCCCCTTCAGTGGCGGACAGACCGCTGCCCCCGAGCGATTGGCCGGGGGCCGGACCGCTACATAATCTTACCTTTATGCATGTACCANTTGGTCTCAAAAAGTATTTGACTACATCACTGGTATACCTGGTATCAAACATCTACAAACATGGCGTCCACCCATAGCAAAGTGTGTTTTAAGTGTTGTTTACCAAAAATGAGGCCAAGTTTCGGTATAGTACTCAGCACAACAGTAGTCCGAGTACAGTACCAACCGTTGGTAAATGACACACTCTGCTATGGAAGGACTCTATGATTGTATGATATCCACTACAGGTCACATGACTTAACGGGCATAATCCACACAGTGTTCCATGATCCCCCAGACCAAGGCTGTACCTTTCTGGATTTAGTGAAGACCTTCCAGTAGACCTTTTCAGCATTGACCTCTGCAAAGGAGAACTTGGTGTCGTAGTTTAGGTGCACGTGACCCTGCTTTATGGCACGCAAGGAAGAGGGACCCATGCAGAACACCCCTGACACAGATATGAAGTCAAGAAAGGAATCATTATTGAAGCAAGCTCTGTTAAATTGTAAGTCATAACAGGACAAAAACCAGTTTGCCAGTGCAGTACATTTGGATACGAATTCCGTGCATTATTCGTAGTATTTTGAGAATGTTATGAAGTGCCTCTGGCCAGGGCCCAATTTTACAGTGCTGCTTACCGCAGAATTCCGCAGTTACAATCTCCATTCTGTGCTAACCGTGCTAACAGGAAAATTCTGCACTGACATTTTAAGCAGAGAATCCTTAGTAACAGGGTGTACCTACGTGCACAAGCATAAATTCCTTGCTAACCCGAGACATGAGTTCACCGTAACCACAGAATCTTCTGCTATGGTAAGTGCCAATTTTTGCTCGTGGTAAGCAGCGGTAAATTGGGCCTAGGGTACACCGATCCAGTCACAGCAAGATGTACTGTAAAACAGAACTAGCATCTATTCCCCAAATCTTTTTTTACTGTTCAACTTGGATAACACTGAGGATACAGTGTTTATAAAAAGGACTAAATAAAATTTTCCATCTACCTGATACAAAAATTATATGTCTTTGAGCTTAAATTTTAGTGTAAGGAGGCAGAAATCAAAGAACCCTTTTATTCTAAAGATAAGATGCCCTTCCATCAGGCAAAATTTGGAGTAACAAAAGTATACTACCCTGTGTAAAATACGCTTCACTCAACAACTTTCTGAAGGCCAGGTGTCTATTTGTGACCCGGTACATCGTAATCAGGAAAAAGTCACCGAGGCCATTTTACATAATGGCCAAGTAAAGTCAGGATGCGTGTAAATGTTGAAAAAAAACAATGTGGCGGTTTCTGTATATTTTGGAAGTGTACGTATGAAAGGTTACCATCAACACACTTGTGATGTGTACCATTTGAAAGCTTATGAAATTCTCTTTCTGACCATGTACATATATTTATACGAAAATGTCAGTTTGAGACCTATTCTTGATTTTGATGTACTGGGTCACATTTTAGGTTGCCTTGTAGGCTACAGAAACAAACACATGAGAATGCCCTTGAAGGGTACAGATGAAGATGACCTTTCTCACCATTGCTGGTCTCCTGTGGTGTGGCATCCACAGCTTGCCAGCCCCCGTAACCTTCTTCAAGGTCTGGCCTAGCCATCCAGCAGTCGTTCCACACGTGGAAATTCCTTCCCAAAACAAAAAAGCAGGAGGATTTCTTTGCTACTTTTCATTGGAAGACTAATCCAACACCAACAAATCTTTGTTAACGACTCCATTCTTCTTGCTAAACCAATTCAGTAAAAACAAAAATTAGTTCTATTTGTGAAAAGTCTGGAGGGGATGTCCTGCAGTTTTATGTGGTTCAAGTTTTTCTGAGATTTAAAGATTTTGCAAATTCCTGCAAAACTGTATTAAAAATGGGACTTCCATGTTATCTCTAAGCATTTCTTAAATGTAGGCCTATGTTTGACATTTCTCTCACCTTTAGTTTCAAACATAGACCTTCAGTGCTATCAGAGCAAAATGCAACCGTACCATTTAAAAATATTTCTGAATGAAACACTAAATGGATCATTTGCATTTCTGTCAAGGAACAATCTAAACAGAAATGGCATGCAAGTTTTCCAGCCTTGGCAGTGTAAATATGCATAGCGTCAGGCCTGCGCCAAAACACGATGTTGAAAAGATCATGACAGATATCCATACCAGATGCTGTCTTCATCATAGTCATCCAGTGGCTCTGAATTCTCATCATAGTGATAGTCCAGAGTCAGGTTGCCATCCGTGTCATGGGCAGACGCAAAGTTGGTGATAGTCCTTGTGGGTAAACCGAGACTCCTCAACACTGGACAAAGACGTTAACAAACAACTCACACAATTACTGAGGAGAAATGCTGGCCTTTGAAGTTGTATTAGCTGAAACAAAAACTGAGAAGTTGTCACGTATTCTTATTGAGTTGAACAATATTAATAATAGAGTATCTGAAACAACACGCACGTCCAGTCAGGAGGCTGCCAAACACCCAGCACTGGCCATACTTGACAGACTCCTGAGTCTTCATGTACTGGGACAGGATGGCCACACTGCCAGTCCAGAAAGTAGGTGCGATCCCGTCATCATATTCCCCATCCCATCTGCCAAACAGCACCCCATCATCATCCTGGGCATTGACCTATCAACATATCAAAGATGAACAAAAATCAGACACAAGACTTAATGGGACAGCCGAGTTAGATCCTCTGACACACCGTGTGCACTGTGCAGAGTGTCCTCTTGAGGTCTGGGCGTGATAGAATCTGGTGTTTTCAGCAGTAGGTTCAGTTACTGCTTATTGTTTTTTATGACATTATCGACAACGGTAGCCAACAATACAACTTATATTATAGACATTCTGGTATCAAATGGTGGCGGGTCTCAGGCACTGGCGGAGGAAGTGGGGGGGGCCAGAGGGTCAGTGCCCCCCCTTTTTTTCCAACTGGGGGTCCTGTAATGGGGTGGGGCTCAATGGATCAACCTATTAATGGCTGATGCCTGTTGGTCTAATAACTGCCCCCCCTTGAAAATCATTCCGCAGCCAGTGTTCAAGAGAAACATATGACATCGATGCAAAGGAACTACAAACAACATATCTTCACGACATCTCAATACAAATGAAGCTAAGCTGTCCTTTTTTATTTCAAGTGAGGTTAAAGAAGAACATTACAGGGTATGCCATTTATTTTTAAACAGCTTCAGTACAGAATGCTCTGTACAGCCGACACTTACCAAGGCAGACATAACTCTTGAGACCTGGATGGGGCTCTTACGACTAGAGTCAGGCATGCCTGACTTTTGCAGCAAATACAAGGCACAATCCAAAGACACTTTCTCAAACTACAGGCAAGAAGAAAAACAATACGTACGGTGAACATTTACTTCAGGGTTAGAAATTCAGATAATTAGAAGTCTTAATTCGACTCTATTTCAATCACTGGAGATATACATTCAAAGTATTTATGATATGAGTGTGATCTTCAAAACAATTGACAATTTTTCACATCTGTGTATACACACAATTTTCTTTTCCAATAAGTTTTAATGTTTTGCAAGAGGAATTTTAAAGTCATGATGAGAGGAAAGAGCCGCAGACCAAGTGTCCAAAAACATTTAAATTCCAAGTTTTTAAAATCCAAGAGCAATTTTTCACTGTCCTGCATGGGTCATGTTGGGCAACCAATGTGATATTCATTCAAATTCAAGAACAATGCAAGCAGAGGAAAAAAAATGACAAATGACACAATTTTTATGAAAGTTCATTGTAAAAGCATACCATTTCAGAAGCACAAAACCTATGCAATTTGGATACCTCTGATTTTCAGTTCAGAGCAATCTTTGACACCCAAAACTTTCAGTACTGGCCCATCAACTTATGGCTTTCAACCTGGGCCAATTTCAATGCTTACTGCAAGTGAAAAATATTTCACAAGTTAGCGAGGAATTTCGGCTTGTGTACATACGTACATCCTGCAACTAAAGATTCTGTGCATGGTTAGCGCAGAAAGGAGATTGTAAGAGCAGAATTCTACACCATGAAATTGGGCCCTGACCTCAATGATAATAACACTGAGCAATCATGCACGCACCTGCCCGTAGTTCCACGGTGAACTGCCAATGCGGTACTTGGAGCCATAGAAGTACAGACCGACTTCACTCATGACGTACTCCTGTCGCTTGGCTTCCTCCGCCATATATACACCGTCATCTGAGCAAACATCAGAAGCAAACGTTCCCAAAGTAATTGAGAAATGGAAGAGTACCTCCCAAGATTGTGACAGGCAGACAGTAACACATAATGATGCTCTACTAGAGATGGATATAGCAAGGAGCCATCAGCATTTGTCTGTAATTGTTTCCCATTAACAGTCCAGTTATCGGGATCCACCCAGCCTGGTTTGGAAGATTTACAGTAGGTAATATTTTGACTATTCCTATTATTCCTGTCGAAAAGAACCTGGTGGAATTCATCTTAAATTCCATTTGCAATATGTCTACAGTTGGAGTGCTCTTTGGCAGACCTTTTTAATTGATGGACCAATGGATAGATATACAATAAAACCGATGGAACTCTGGCTCTGATAGAGTTTATGATTTGTAAATATAACATGAGTGGGTTGGCCAATCTGCATACCACACTTCACAGACACCACTTTGCCAATGGCATTAAATAAAGAAGAAAGTACACTTATAGAGAGTCACTGGGTTTTTTGACAGGGAGTGTTACTCACCTTTGCACCATGGGTTGAAAATCATTATCAGCTCCTCAGGAAACTCATACTCATACTCGTCCTCTCCCGTGGTGGTCACAATGAACAGTTTGTAGTAGCCAATCAGAGCCTGCGAGCTGCAGAAGACCTTCAGGGTCACATTGGGGCCCTTGGCACTCTCCACCTTGATGCCCCAATCATCATGATCAGGGTTGGAGGTAACCACAGGGGCCACACAGCGGGTGCCTCTGGTCAAGTTGGCACGGCTCCCTGCCGGCAAACACAGGATATCATGGCCGTGAAAATTTGGAGTCACCTTACGAAGTAACTACAAGTATCTTGTATCCCAAACTTCAAAATTCAGCACCTGTTTTCCCTTGGTTCTACAGATGTGCCGTATTGATTTAAATGTTTCTATTTATTGATTACTGATCACATCAATTAACATACAAAAACAATAAGGTCACTTTCACACAATACCACATACGACATCAACCCTTGAGGGTGCTATTACACAAAAGCAAGGAATGCATCATGGACTTAGATGGAAAAATCAGGAAATTCCTATCTTTACAAGACATAGTACAGTGTTTTTCATTTCTCAATGGCATAAGTGTGAAGTGAAAAACAAGTAAATCAGCTAAACACAGGAAAAGTTGCACGCCTGAAACCCATACCCAACAAGGCCTAAAGTTGTCAACTTTGTTGCCTAAAGGGCTTAAGTTGTCAACTTTGTTGAACATAAAGAGAGGTAATTGGCAAACTGCACAAAAAAGAAGTCGGCAAATTGATCCAAAAATTTGGGGTCAGTCAAATTTGTCACTGTTTAAAAATTCCCATGTCTATTGCAAAATGGAGTGGAGTCCAGGGAAAATGACTGAAAATTGAACTTTATTTTTCAAGTTGAATATAATTAGATTTCAGGCATTTGGGGTATATGCAGATGTTTCAAATGCCAATAAGTTACTGAAAATGGCTGAAATTCTGTTACTTTTGGCAATGCCTGGCAATAAAACAGGTTTACTAGATGTCTCCTCGGGGAATGAAGAAAACAACATAAAATCAAAGACCACACAGGGGCTCTTCCTCCTAAAAACCATCAGGGGAACACGGCCTCACCCATTCGCAATTCCAGGACAAGCTCATCAGTGCTGGGCTTGTAATCCCTATCAAACTTGACATCGATGTGGAAAGGCTGGCCCCGACGTAAGACCAGACTGTCTACCTTGTACTTGCCGGTCTTGTGCTCCTGCTGGTTTCGATCCCGACACAGGTTCACGGACGACACCTTCAGCTGGGTTTCTAGAGGGAAAAATTGAATGCATTCAGACTTCAGCGCAGGGTCTGATGACAAAAAACGCTGGCACATCTGTATTTGACTTTGGGGAAAGAATTGATTGCTATTACACGTGGTATTTCTTTGTGATAAGTAACCATCCGGTACCAGCATTTTGTAAGCAGTAGGTTGAACAATTTCATTTTCATTGCTGCGTTGTGAAGGGGACCTCAGGTAAAATGAATGCTGTTCCTCAGGTCACCATACAAATTACAAAATATGTTTTTGAAAAAGTTGTTGATGCTTTGCTTTTCTTTACACCTTTCACAATGAGCAGTAGGCAATGAAGAGTCCACATTATACAACTGAGCAATTGAGTGTGGAATCTTCCACCATAAAAGGGAAAGTAGTGTGTTTAGTCTACACAAAGTAGTATTTGAAATTTCACTCTGTGCTTGATTTTGTAATTGTTGACCAAGATATCAAGCCCAAATAAGCAGAGGCTAACAATGAAATTTCAGAGGGCATTATTTCTAAGAACTGATGAGTTTTCCACTCTTTTTAATGCTTAAATAAACTGGTGACAACTTTTCATGCAACTTACTTTTCTCCTTTAAAGTAGGCAAGGTAAGTGGTGTTGCCGGCACATAGCGACGTCCCTGAGAGCGGACTGTTTCCCGTCTGCGTGAATGCGCGTAAGGCTCAAACCTGTCGGTGTAGCCAAAGCGGACAGGTTGTCTGCGGGTGCGTGAGGAACGGCGAACCATTTTTGCTGATTACTGCAGAAAAAAAAAAGGGAAACGAAGCACAACTTACAATCTGAAATTCGTACACACATATATTACAGGGACTGGGAGAAATGATACCTGTCCTTGACTGAGCCAAAGTGGCTTTCACCATGACTCAAATCATATTCTGGTGAATCAAATTTGAGTAATGAGGAACAATAATGTAGACCAAGATATACATGTATTCTACTTGGAAGTTTTCTGTGTAATTCAAAAATATAAAACATTGTACAGGTAGCTATTTTTCTGTATTTCATGAATTCAAAATCCCTGTGCTTTTCAAAGCACGAGAGAATTGTAAGATTCTGTGGAATTGAGCTACTACGTGGAGGAAAATCTTGTGGTAATTAGCATAACCAGTAAAACAAAGAGGTCCTAAATAAGTAATGGCACTTCTAGCACAAAAACATTTGACATTAACCTTACCTATGCCATTAAGCAACTGAATTGACAATATACAAACACAACCAAATGGAAAATTAAATACAAAGATAAAGAACGAGATACATGCAGCATTGATGAGACATCAGACAGTTCCACATACAAACAACCCAAAGTTTTAAATGTTACAACGACCATTTAAAAGTGACATGTCCTAAAAGTGAAATTTAGCTGCAAAAAAACCAAAGCATTTCCTTCAAAAACACTTTTATGGAACTGTTTCTGTAACATCATATACAGATGCTCACTTCACAACAAAGTTCATCGTGAAAACAGCCACAACTTGTTACCTGGTCAAGAATACGATAGAGCCTTTCCTACAGAAGAAAAGTACGGAGCAAGGAAGACTGCAGGACTAGCCTCACCACCTGGCAAATGGAGAAGGGACGCTATGATCAATGAACCATGTGTCTATCATGTGTATCCAGATCCTTGGGATTCAATCAGCTTTAGAAGCCCAGGATAATGGCCAAACACAATAGCCATCCCTACTCTACTGGTTCAGCTCACAATACGATACCATCACAATAATGCCTGCACACAATAGTCATTGATTAACCATGCACCCAAGCTACATGTGTATGGTCACTGAAGCACAGGAGAACTGCATGCAGGGAAAGAGGTGAAGCTAAAATGAGGAGGGGGGCTTATTCCTGAATTGCTGGCTCACTCAAAGCCATCAAAACTGAAAAACAAGCGATCATGATCAATGTTGCAAGAATTGAGGAATTAATCTAAATGGGGGTCGGAGCTTCTTATGGGACTGAATCAAACACCTGCAACGAGAATTTGAAACACAGTATATTATGCTGTTGTAGATTTATTGCTATATATGGCAACTGGTGCCCTGCGTGTCATAAGCAGCATAATCAGCGTCACTCGTAGATTGAGTCTTCATCTTACATTCTGTGTAACTACACAAAGGACGGAGAAAGATATGCAAGAGAAATGCATCAGATAGTTAAGGAAGTCTGCAGAAATGAATGATGGCAAACTAACAACTGTCTTCCCCCAAACAGGATCACAGTACATGTATATTATTTTGAACAAGCACATATTAAGCTCTGTACGAGAAATTGTATACTGAAGGAGCAAAAGTGAATTTTTTTTAAGTACCCATGGTAACTTTTTGAGCAACACTTACAAACCCTAATATGCCAATATTTTCATTTGTATTTTTTTTACCCAGAAGTTTGCTCTAAATATGTATGAGAAAACATGTTAATTTTCAGCACATTTTATTTGTCAAATACATCTGCACTGAGCAAATGGGATAAAAAAGAGTCCAATTTGTGACACCAAAGTCCAGTTTTGAATTTACAACATATTTCATCAGTACTTAACAAGACTCTGATCCTTGTACACAGATACATTTGAAGCAACATATCAAGTTATTAGCATTTTTCACCCTCTCCAAATGTAAGGAAAACTACAGGACTCTCATCTTTGGAAACTCAGAAAGGGGAGTATCTCAGAATTGTGAGGTCTTCATTTCTTTTTTTTCCCTTCTTAAAAGAGATCCTTATCTCTTAAGATCAACATCTAATGGCCTGCTAAAACTATGGTTGGCCATCAGAACAAAAGTAAAAGAGTAATTCTCTAAGTGTTAAAAATCTTATGCAACTATCAGAACACCAAATAACACATAATGCTGAATACTAAATGAAACTACACCCCTACTCATCATTAATGTGACAAAACTTTGAACAAACTCAAAGTAAAATTAAAAAACAATCAAAAGATGATATTTCTGCAAACTATGGTCGCCCATTCAAGTTGCAGCACAATGGGAGACGGAGTGATCCACACGTATTAGATAAATACTGGTAGTCTGGCCAGTGATGTGCAAGCCACAAAAAAGCTTTCAACGAAGCATGGTGTGAGTGTCTAGTACAGTGGCTTGTAGTAAGTAGTGCATGATTTGGGGATGTGATGAACTCAGGGCAGATGTGCCAGAAAAGCAACAAGTAGTAGCTGCACTGTTAATGCTGATTTTTGTATACTGGGACTTCTGAGTACCTATCTAACAGTACCAATTCAGGTTTACATAATCTACAAACATCAATGTACATCACTAAGCCTTTTATTTCATCATTTAAAATCCCCCCCCCAAAAAATAGTATGACCTCAATGCCAGGATACTTCACTATAAATAACTGAATTGCCCTTTGCATTACTATCACGAAAATGCTGAGTGATACAATTGACAGTGGTTAGCTCTCTACGGCAGACCTTTTTTTTTTCTTTCATTTCAACTGCTGTCTGAAATTTAAATAAAGTAACTTTCTACAGCACAGGCCCAGGAAGCAGCATGTCCCGAGACCACAATAGTCACACTTTCAGTCATGCATGGCTTTCATGGACCAATAGGGTACTTGCAATAGAGATTGCTTTCTGAAGAGGAACTCACAATGGAACAGGGCAAAGAAAGGCAGGGAATGGTGGGGAACTGAAAAGCAAAGTATGGGAAAGGAGACAGGGATACCATCCAAACTGAAAACAACAATTAAGGTGGCAAGGGTTGCTCTCAAGCCTTCAAGGGATGGGAGCAATACATGGAGTGACTGATACAGGCTAGTGTATATGAGGTAACCAAATTACTTGAAAGGGAACCTTCAAAGGTACCATTCAATGAAAGCCTGAAGATGGAGACAATTTTTAATTGGAAAAGGCTCATTAACCATTTAAGTTTTGTTGTTAGAAGGAATTGGTTCAATTCCGGAACAGGGATACAAAAGTGGCAATGGGAGGAGGAGACTGGATTCCAAGTAGTGGAAGCTGATAAAGGACACATCTGAGGAAAATCAGGAAACTAAAAGCATGACTTCATCAGAACTACAAAAAAATTAGAGGTCTCCAAAGGTACCCTGCACTCGGCCACATGACTTATAAGTCTTTTTCACAACATATGACCAGAAATGTTTCTAACAATCACTGGATTCAAACTGAGTACACTTTCCAACTGATATGAAGAACTACTGAAGGTAAACAGCAGATTTGGCAAGACCACATGCTCTTTTTTCCTTCCAACTCCAGCATTTGAAGTTTAATTCTAACATTTTGGGCAGCTACTCTGCGAACCTTCACACAGCAGGCTACATTAGCATGTAATAAAACAGCTTCATTCTTTCATCAACTGAAGTTGAACAGCCTTGACCCACCTAAGCTTGCCTGTCTGTTAGTAATGCTCCCCACCCAAAAAAAAAACCAAGGCCACCTTCTATGGACCAAGCCAGTGACAGGCTTGTGAGACAGCAGAGAATTGTCACTGGTAAATGATGACAGATATTTCAATAAATTAAATCCTTCAAATTCAGCTTCAGATAGTTCTAATATAACCCCATAACAGAACAGCATGCCCACATCAACACAGGTACCTGTGTGTGTTTCCTGTACTCTATGTTACTGTCTATCATCATGGCTTCCATGTAAAATGGTGACATGCTGTGTGTTAAAACAGGGTCAAATGAATATGGTAACATAAATCACTAACCACAGACAGAATGAGCAAATTTTCAATGCCAAAAGTTCACAATTGAGAAAATAAGGTGGATTTACGGAGCAACAGACTAGCAGAGAAGGACACAGGATTGGCTGGTCCCAGGAGCTGAAGGGGTAGTTGAGTACATCTGCACTTTTGAGCATTTTTAGATCAAGTGCCACATTTGGCTTATATTTATAATGCATTTTTTTGTAGCTTGAACAAACAGTAACCATAACGATATAAACAGGTTCTGGGAAAACTGAGTTGTGAGGGAGCACAAATTTAACATTCATTTATTGGACATACCAATAGCAATATCTTAAGTCAACAGAAGGCATATGATCTGAGTGGTTCTCAAATAAACTGAAAGTTAATTGTTTGAATTGTTAATGTACACTCCTTTTAAATAACAGCACAAGACAAAAGAAGATTGTTTATTACTGATTCCAATTACAATGGTTTAACCTTATTTTGGATCTCATTCATATCCCAGATACCCTCACCCAAAAAAAATCACCATTTTGTTCGAAAATACCACAAATTTACCCCCTCCCACTGCCAATGATTTTTGCTGATAAGCACTTTAACCCTCCCCCAGAAATCCCCTTCCTATGGGAAAACTGCATGATCCCCCCCCCAAAAAAAAAACCCTGGCGATGCCCATGATTACAGATTGTGGCCACTATGTTGGAAAGAGGGAGCTAATGGTTTCATCCAAATAAACATGGCCAGGAGCCCTGGCAGCCACCCGGTTAACTTGTATAAATTATGCATGTTTAATTTCTAGTTGGTCCCTGCTAAAACACTGGACGAGGGTCCACCACCTGGAACATAATTGCTGATTCCCACAGAGGCCTTCAGATTATAAACTTTCTATATTATATTACACATGGACATCACTTGACACCCTGTGAACAAACCCTATGAGACTGGTCTGTTTTCTTAGGTAACACCTCAATATTTTCACTGCATAAGTTGACATTTAGAACATTTTATTGCTTTTACATGGCTAAAAGAAACTGCAGTGAAAAATCATACAGTTATGTGCATATGGAATTCACCCCCTTTTTTATGCTACCAATGCAGCATATTCCAGTCAGGACCATGCACAACAATGCCACAAATTCACAGAGTGCTGTAGGGTATCATAGTAAACTAAACGTGTGTTTGCATTGTTTGCATGACCCATACCATGACCCCAAGCTTCTAAATCAAGAATCACTGGAGTTTAGGCTAGTGCATGTGCCCAATTTCAGATTGTATGGTTGTTGTGTGTACATGTACAATGTGATAAGTTTGCAGTAGCCCCATGCAAAATATCTCTATCACCTTCAAATCTCAATTATCATGCAGCAGAAATTGGGTTGTTCAGAACAGCTAGTTCATTAAATTCCAAACTATATAAATTTACTAGCAATAGAACAAGTTAACAGAGTTGACAGCAAAAGAAGACTTTTCTATTGACATGCAGAATGCAATGTACCTGCTTCATTGGAAAATTTAACACTTAACAAGATCTTCCTATTACAGAGCATTTTAGGCTAGGTGACCTTTGATAGAGCAAACAGGAAACTGGGCAGTGGAACAATCAGCCAATGACCTCGGCAGGTAAAATGAGTGTGAGCTATACAAGGCATGATTTCAATAAACATATGCCCCTGCATGGCACTAGATCTACTCTGCCTGCAACTCAGGCATCCATGAGGGCCCCTCAACCATTTCTTTTCCACTTTGGTGCGGGAAAAATAATAACCTTAACCATGCAATTGCTAAGGGTCAAAGGTCTTCATATTAATTCAGTTGACCTTGCACTGGCAGGGGCCAGTAAGGACTCCTTTGTTATTGTAGCTATCGTCCATATCTGATCGGGCATTTACCTGGTGCACTGCATAGCTTTGTATTTTCATTAATTATGAAACACCTCAGGCCATATTAATGAATAGGGAACTATACAAATATGTAATTATGATTATCATTATTAAAAATTGCAGAGGTTCACAGCATCTATGTTTTGCAGTCTTGAAAAACTGTTGAACCTCATAAGCTATGCCCCAAGTTTACAACAATGTAAATGTTAAATTGTTCATATTAAAATGTACACGCAAAATAAAGTTTTAAAAGTTCTCACCATTAACAAAAGTTGGACGCCATGACAAAACGGACGGCTAGGTAGTAATAAGAGATTAGACAAGTCATAAGTGCGGCCAGGGAATTCCCTAGTACAGTAGTAAGTTCCTGGACTACCATTTACAAATTACAATATCATGAAAGTTGCAACTTGCATGCTGCGCTTTTTAGGATGCGCTTGATTTGGCAACATAATTACCCCAAAAGCACCCGTGGGAAACTGCGCCAACGCCCACATACATCTTTATGATAAACTTCAATCACGCTGCCTAAATGCACTACACTGACGAATACCGTTATTACTTAACGTAGGCTTACCGATCGACACTAACACTTAGAAATCAGCTCTAACGTTACTTACATAAGTTATCACAACTTCACAAGCCCAAAATCATCAGTCGTCGACCGCACTCTCCAAGTAAAAAGTTAACTCCAAGCTTGCTAACACTACAGCCAAAATACCAGCAACCTTTGTGAACCTCCAGTGAACAAAAGGATTTTCGCGCCACATTTATACCATGCGTACGAGGCTACAGGTAGTACGGAAGCGTATCAGGGCCACTTGCACTTTTTTCGAGTTACTATTTCACCGCGGCGAGTTATACGATCTTGCATCAAATTGATATCCCTCCGCAGCGAATATTTCAAGAGTTTCATAAGTCCTATTCAGCGCGCCATCGTTTTTAAATGTATGTACATGTATATTTAGTGTGAAATGCAGTGAGATTTGGTTTTATTTAATTGGAACAAAAGGGAATGTTACATTTCAACAAAGCTTGTTCTCAAACACAAAAGAAAACAACAGAAATCAATTTTTTTGGTATGAATTTCCAAATTCAGATGAAGGGCAGACTGTTTTTAATTCCTTCACTGCAAAAACTGTGGTGTTGAAATCAACACTTTTTGGTGTCATCAGATGGACACACCATGGGATGTTACTTTAACACCGCCGGTGTTATTTTGCGCACCTATAAGTGTTACAATGCACTGGAGGGTAAAAGCAACACCAAATAACACCAACATTTTAATACATGTACCAGTGAAAAGTGTTATAGACCTCTGATAACACAGGGGTGCACCCCAGTTGTTGCGGTGTTCCTCCGTTTTCTAAGTGCCAAACAGAAGCAAGCGGACTTGAAAGTTACATTTGAACTTCTATCAGTCGAAATTTATTCATTTATAATACTTAAAATGGAGAACAAAAGCGATACTTTGCTTTGGACGGTTAAAACATTTAGGTTACTTCGTGCCTTCAAGTTAAATCTTTGAATATAATATAAGTGCACACGTGCCATGCGCACTGGGCCGGAAGTGCCAACCCATGTTCAAACGTTAAGATAAACTCCATCCAAGCTCTCGACAAAAAATATGTCATGGATTTGCCCTTCCTGTTACAATGCATATGATATCAATATGGAGGTTTGGTCTGAAATGGTAACACACAGTGGCTAAAAGTATGTATGGGCGTTGCCAGAATTTTTTCGGCGGGGGGGGCAACCATCTGGGTGGGTCAGTTTTCTTTTCTGTTTTTATTAAGCAAATTGATAATTTTCGTACTATTTCATTTCTATTTTTCATTTCTTTGGCTGTCACGGTTCTTTGTAAAAATTTCTTCAGGGTCCCCCCTCGCGGCGCATGAATATTGGCACCGTAATGCTTTCAATAGGCAGTCTGCAAGGGAATCAAAGTAATCTACGACACTTCCGAATATGGAAATTCACACCCCAAATGAGATTTCTTTTTTGTGTATCAAGCTTTGTTGAAATACAAAAACTTTTAATCAATCTCAAATATGTACTGCATTCCACCCTAATGATACATCTGAGAACAACAACATGCTAAATAAGAATTATGAAGCTATAGAAATATTCGCTGGGACGGGATATCAATTGACTCCACGGTAAGATCGTATAACTCGCCGCGGCAAGATGGCGAGTCGCCGCGGCGAGATAGTAACTAAAAGAAAATTGCAAGTGGCCCTTAAACGCTTCCGTACCCCTAGCGCGTTGGGTAAAAAAAAAATCACTTGACGGATTATGCACCCATTCGGTGCGTTCGATTAGCTTACACGTGTAAGTCAAACTTACACGAGAGCGTTCGTTTAGCCATCACGTGATGTTCGTGCCTGCCCTGGTGTCAGCCACCAGTACCCCACCTGGCGAGTGGGTCTCTGGAGGCAGCCCGAGTGTAATGACGTCACGGATGGACTGTTCGAGCATGGACGACCTACATGTGGAACGTAGCGGGGACTTAACCTTTTTCCCAGAATGCCTTTGAAAACACACTGCAGGGTGCAGTGTCCCAATTCAAGGAAAATTCTCCGCCAGGCGGAGGCGCACAAAAAGTACCCGCAGAGATTGTTTCAAAAAGAGGGGTCTGTTTGGGCCAAGAAATAAAGGGAGTGTGTCAGTATGGCCCAGAATTATCTCTGTAGATTCAGGGGCACTTATCTGGGGGCAAAGCAGACAAAAATGGGATTGAAAATTAGTCAGAAGAGCCCCCGGAAGGTGAGGGATGTCATTTAAAAAATGGCCGCTGGGAGGGCTTGGTAACATTCACTTTTGGGGGGATGAGTTTGTTTTGGGCGGATAATTAAGAAATTCATTGGTTAACCTACTAAAAATTGAAAATCAAATGAAACCTGAAGAACCAAACAACACATTGTTTTTTGTTTGAGAGGCCTCATGGGGCTCCAAACTTGGTTGATTTTACAATGGAGCTTGAATGGGGTCAGTGCACCCTGCACTAAGCGTTCGATAAGCCTCAAGTGAGGCTTCTCTTGAGTGTAACACTGGTGTGTTCAGGGAAGCTAATCGAACGCACCCATTATTATTAAGAGCAAGCAAGTGGTTGTTTGCACGGCCTTGATCCGATAACTCGATAATAATGTAACTGGGATGTGTGCGGTGAATCCAGAATTTTTCCGGCGGAGTAAGACCGAAGTCTCATTTTTGCGGACAAAAGGAACAATGAAAAGCATAACATAACACACATTGTTTACAACGGCATTTAGTGTATACGTAAAAAAAATCTGCAGGAAGCTATCTTGTTTTAAAATTAAATTTAGTAATTTTTTTATCATTTACCGAATTTTTTACATTTTTACATCTTTTAGGGTTTTGTCTCAGATCTGCACCTGGATGTGGTCAACAGACCATAACAAAAGCGTTTACACAGACATTTAATAAAAGTTTAAGACTACCAGGACAGAACTGCATTACCCGAACAGCACGCGGGTGCGTTTGCCCACTGGCATAAATGTTTCTAGAGGTATTAGGAAAAACTTGAGAAGTGTTTAAAAAGCGTTGAGAAGGGCAAACGAACAAACTAAAATTTCTCAACCAACAGCCAACAATACTGCACTGGAATCTTTAAAGTAAAACGGTCCCTAAAAACACAAGGATATTAGACCGATCACCCTTTTGACCCCCAGTAACGGCAAAAAAAGACTACGAAAACAATTCTTTGCGCTATTTGCGCAATACGATCACGAGGTCGAGAGTTACTAAAGCAGATAATAATGAAGTTTGATGAGTAACTTTACTGTAGGCCTACCTATCATAATTTTAAATGGGTCATCACAAGGAGATCAAATTAGATATTACAATGAGAGAAAAACTGTATCGATATGCTCAAATTTTTCCCTTTGAATGTAGTGCAGAAACGTTTTCCGATTTCTGTAGGATACGTATTTGAACTGATGCGGGGTACCATGTCAAAAATTAAACAACTTTATAGATGGCAAATTTCAAGAGCTCACATGCATTCAGTTACAACAACGACCATGTATTCGTGCCCATCTGATCTCCCTTCCCTTCAAGCGACATGGGCACTGACCTATTTGCCGAAGAGGCACATTACGCGCGCGCGCATTCAACGGTCAACTATTCTTTACTCTACACGGTGTGGTGGACGGCTAAAATGCACGTACGCGCCAAGCTTACGAACGCGCCTGTGAGTTGGCGCAACTCAGTTATCTCCCACAATGGAGATTGATGGTGTCACTGTAGTTATGCCGTCTCCCTGAAACTGTGTATATGGGTTCATACACACCCCCCCCCCCGAAATAAATTAAATTTAAAAAGGATAAGTAAAAGATATACAACAAAGAAGTGACGTAAAAGGGAGTAAAAATAAAAACTTTGTTGAAAATGAATCAAAATTTACCATATACACTATGGTTTTTCAGTTTGTTGCTGATGTGTGATGAGTGCTTTGCCCCCCCCCGAAATTCTCCACCGTAGAAAAAAGTGCTTCCCTGAAAAAAAAAAATCCTAGCAACACCGATGTAAGGGCACCTGGCGCGGGGAGGACCCCCTAATGTGATGCACGAGCTATATACCCTCAGGCTCTTGTGCCTACTTCATCCCCCCCCCGAAAAAAATCTGAAAGGAATTCCAAAGATTCCGCCGACACAAAAGAAGACGCAAAGAGGGGGTCCCCTTTGTCACATATCGCGCACCATATGTAGGGCGGCACAGACAACCCCTCCCCCTCATGCTTACGCCGTGTGATATTGATAATGCCTTGGGTCCCCGACGATTCTTGACGTGCGTTGCGTACGACGGATTATTTAGTAGAGGGCGTCCTGCAGGTTTATCGGTTAGCTATTTTTATCTCCGTCAGACGGGTGTCGGACAGCATAAGAACACGATCGATCACACACTCCTGATCCTCTGCCAATGGGCACTAAAGCAAGCCTAACCAGTTAATCATTTCAAATTATGTAAAAGTATGTGGCCTTATGTATTTGATTCCACTACTCCTGCCTGGCCTAGTATCGTGACTTTTCAGGTCTGTTGTATGCAGAGAGTATAGTTTGGATCTTCGGTACACTTCTGACACAAAGCCAGTCGAAATGCTCAGTATTACGAATGAACCTTAGTTGTTATTCGTGGTTATTTTGCTATGCATCTATTCTGTCCCAGTGTATCGATTTTCATTGTGTCAGCTCTTCTTCAGAATTATGATCGAAGATTCACTGTGATGTTATAGCCTGGTCAAATCCAATAGATTCAGACAATACTTTGCTGAGTAACATACCAACGGACTTGATGCTTATGCCAGGCTATCTGGTCGTCTTGTTGGAGATCAAGTGTTACTGAAGCTGGAAGAGCAAAGGAACATCGAAGTTCTAACTAAGAAATAAGACAGAGCGCATCTCCGAAGAAATTAAGCTTACAAATTGTTCACCGCCGCGTCGATGTAAATAATTATTGTAGTCAGTTGACGCGAAGAACGCGTCCACAAGAAGTAACTTCCGCGGCCTCAGCAAATCTGTCGCAACTGCGTCAAACGGATTTCTAATACGAACTACGGCTGATGATATAGTCACAACGACCACGTAACCATTAACTTCGGTAGCTTGGTTGCAAAAGTTGTTAGATATTTCTGCTTTAGATAATCAATCAATCCATCATGCTTGTCAGGATGATCCTCACCTTCTCCGTAGTTTTTTCCCTTCTTCCTTCACTGACCACGGCACAAGGAACCACCATCAGACGAGGAATGGCCAGTGAGTATGGCTTCGTAGAGACGGCTCGCTTCCCGGACTGCGGGGTAGGGGGCTATGGAGCGTTCCTCAACACCACTGCCTACAGCCGGGGCGAGTGCGGGATCAGATGCCTGATGGAAGACGACTGTCTTTCCTTCGAGTGGGGAGAGGAAAATTCCACGTGTAGCTTGTTCGACTACGCTGCACTGCCGCACTTGACACCTAAAAGAGGGATTGTATTCGCCGATAGCGTCGATCCCAAAGTGGTAAGTTTGTCGTTCAATACGTTTGCCAATTACACCTATGATTTATACAATTGTTTTTTATCAAAAAGGCAAACAATATTTGTGATGTTACAGAAAACACTGCAATGTTCCCTTTACAAAATTTATTCTACGAAATATGTTTAAACACCAGTCAAGGTCTTCACAAAATTCCGCTCCGGAACCTTTTGCTGTAAAACAAATATTGCAAACAGATTATTAGAACTCCACAAATATGAAGTCGGTCAACGTTAAAAAGTGGCTCAGAATTGGTGCAAAAGACAGCACAAGCGTGAAACTGTGACGTCAGGTTTTCGTGCGGCAACTTCGCAAAAGCTGAATACATTTCAACTGGAGCAACATTTCCTGCAAATGCTTCGTGACACCTAAGGCGCCTCGCTTTCGTCTTAATATACGTCCGCTCTTAGAGGGAAAAATTTCAAGAAATCCTCTAAAGGAAATGCGTCACAAGGACTACAACAAATGGGTTGTCGTGACTTACGCATGCAACGCGAAGAGCTAGCCCCCTCCCCCTCCACCAATCGTCGCACCGATGTACGCGGGAGCTAGCTTAATTTGAGTATTATCATTGTGTCCAGTTAGTTTCGGCGTTCAAGAATGAACATTTTCAGCCTTTGTTATGGTTGCAATTAAATCCTTTAAATCTATTTCACATTAACAACAAACGTTTTAAATGGAAACAAACGAGTACAACCAACTAGTTTTGGTAGATCGTTCGTTGATCTCTCTCCTTTGCCTTTCATAATTTTATCGGAACTTTCAGCGTACCGGATTACACGTATATAGGCCTAATATCGCCCTTCGAATTATGTACCTTGACGCAAGAGGTTGAACTGCTTACCTTGGATCGAAACTTGGATTTACATCAAGGTAGACAGGTAATTTTGAGGAGAGGCTTATGTTCTTCCTTTTTCAGGGTGAGCAACATCCCTGTGCTGATGACCCGTGCCTAACTGGAAATATCTGCACCGAAGAATGTCATCCTCATGGATATAAATGTCAGTGCCCACCAGGCCTTCAGGGAGACACTTGCAGCGGTAGGTTGGCATTCAAGCTGGTCAGAATCGGGTGTCACCGATTGGCTCCTTGAACTTGGTACAGGACTGATGTTTCACAGATGATCGAAGATTTCAATTTCTCCATCATTTTGCTTAATCGAAACATAATCAAACTGACACATATAATCGGATCAGGACGCTTTACTGCATAATAACGCCGCTAAAAGTATGCCGGGAAACTGTGAGTTTGAAAACTTTTCCCTCTAAGACAGATCTTCGAAGATTACACGGACATGCATTTTGGGTTCTTGCAGATCTTGCGCCAGTGGATGGGGGTTTCTCGGACTGGGGCAACTATTCCGATTGTTCAGCGGTCTGCAGAGCGGTCAGCTACCGGAACTGCAGCAACCCGTGGGTGGTGGCTGACGGCAAAGACTGCGTGGGACCCAACACACGCGAGAAATCCTGCGCCAGTCAACAGTGCAATGGTAGGCCAAGAAATAAATTGGATAGCGGTTATGCTTAGCTCTTAATGGTGATGTCTCTTATTTACAAAAAAAGGAGATAATTACGAAGATTCAACAAATAAAAAAAAAATGAGAGAGAGAGGGAAAATTCTGTTTATGGATTAATGTTAAAATTGGACCGATTAACTAGGTAGAGTTCTCATTAAAACAGTACAGTAAGGGACCTTATTCCAGCAATCTGGATGAGAACATTGACAGAAACCAAATGCGTAATTGTTCTACCACAAAGTCTGAGCAGAATTGTTAAATTTCAATGCGCCAATTCTAACTAGAAGATGAAGGATGAGAGACCAAGAGCAAACAGTGTGTCAAATTGATAATTTTCTTCCCACGAATTCTTGTCTCTTTTTATTGTTTTAATTTGTACTGTCTGTGTTCAGTGTTAAGTGTTGCAGGCAGCAACATGTCGTTGAGGTGTATAAAGTGTTGTAGAGTAGCATGCCAAGAACTGGAAATTGAAAAAAGCTCATTGTACAAATATTTTAATAATAGTTCTATTTTGATATGAAATGCCAGTAAATGTGAGAAGCCTTTCTGCATATCATTTTATTTTCCTCACAGGTAATCTATAATCAATCAACTATGATGATTTACCTTTGTTACGACGACGAAGGAGTCAACAGTCATAATACATCTCAATCAGTGGCCTACTTCTTTCATAATACTAATCAACTTTTCCTCTTTCATTCCTCCCAGTCTATCCCTATATAGGTTGCTACAAGCACAGCCAGCTAGAGGCAAACTACGATGTTGCCTTGGAAACCAGCAGTAGTGACATGGACATTCCACTGTGTCGGGAAACGTGCGCTGATAGTGGCTACAAACTTGCGGGTGAGTTTTATGATGTGTCAGGGTGAAATATTTCCCATTCCAGGTCCTGCTCTTCTTCCATCTCACTACCAAGTCCAAGACGGGCAAGGGTGTAATATGTTTGCAGAGATGATGATGATGATCAGTAAAGACTTAAAAAAAAAACTCTTCATCCCTACACAAAGCAAAGGGGGAGACTTTTATATCAAAATATATAAGCCACTACATGTATATCAAAAGCCAATACATCACATGTTTTATCCCAAGCATAGCTCATTCCCACAGAAACCAGTTTTAATGTTGCTTACTATTTCTCCACAAAATATATTAGTTTTTGGTTTCCATTATCCTCTGCATAAGAGTTCCTTTTCCTTATTCCTATTTGCTAGCTCTGAAGGGTCAAAACTGTTACTGCATTCGCAGCATGCAGGCTGTAGACATCTTTGATGAATCCAAATGCACGACCAACTGCCCTGGTGATTCTAGCCAGAAATGTGGGGGTAATACTTACTCCTCTGTGTACAGTGCAGGTAAAGAAAGGATGTTACAAGCCTTGGGTTTGGAAATTACAAAGAGCCATGGAAGACAGGTCAATTAAAAAGAGATTAGACATAATGCCTTTGAAACTCTCAGTAATTCAATATTCTGACAAACTTAAAACTTACAACAATTAGTACATTGTTTCCGTAGTTTTCGAAAGCAACAGCCAAACATACATGGGAGGGCTACTGAGTGGCCTCCTTACAGAGCAGAGGGTGCTCTTTTGGGTGGGTAACTTCCTCAGATCCTTGTGAAGAATCTTCATTCTTTACTTCAGGAATCTTTGCCAGAAGAAATAAGAACAATGTTAGGGGATTTAGGAGAGTGTAAAACCTAAACAGAAATCTTTACTGCTGTCAAATGTGTCACTATCTGAAAAAGACAGACAAATCCTTGCCACATTATGAACTGCAATGTTTGAATTTCTAAACAATAAGTTTACTCCCTTTGATTTTGCTTCCATCAGGAATATCCTACTCTGGCACATCCTACAAAGGCTGTTTTTCTGGCAGTATCCAAGATGCCATGGTTATCCAAACCTACACCCCAACTGTGGCCAGCTTGCCCGCAATCAGCAATGGCACCACACCTGAGCCCCCCTCCACCACCCCAGGCTACACAGGCCTGACTGTCCGTGAATGCATGGAGGAATGCCGGGCCGACGGGTACCTCTTTGCTTCCCTGTTCAACAAGACCACGTGCAACTGCCACAACTCCATGGAAGGGATGGACATGAGTTATTCCGAAGGGGCTTGCGACATCGAGTGTCCCGGTGGAGATGACCAGGGGAAGTACTGTGGGGGAAGCCTTGGCTATTCAACATTTCAGATGAACACTGAAGGTAGGTTTTAAAATGATGGTGTATTCAGTGTTCAGTGCTTTTGGCAATACATGTATATTATAGCTGGAAGAGATCTACGAATCTATTTGCCAAGTCTGCAGTATTTATGAAATGCTATAGTGCAATCTCTGTTACTTCGGATGCATGCTTTCCAACAACTGATCAGATCAATGGGAGACAACATGAAGCAACACTACACTAGATAGCTCAGCTGGCTGAGAGGTAGCTGATTATAGCATGTGGAAACTTCCAGATTCAAATCCAGCAATCAATTTTCTGTGGCAAACCAAAAACAAAACTTGAGGTTTAGTTTACTCCTGGGTAAAAATGAACATTATAACCTTTATCCTACAGATACAGAGTTTTGGACTGAGTGGTTCAACTTTGATACACCCTGGGCCGACGGTCACGACATTGAGACCACAGCAGAAGTTCATGACACCATGCCTTGGATCTGTGCCAATCCTGTGGACATTGACTGCCGCAGGTTTGATGATGTTCCCTATGACCAGACTGGTGATAAATTCAATGTGGAGTGCACTGTCGAGGGAGGCATCAACTGTACACAAGACTTGCAGGTAGAGAAATGGCTGTCTATAATTCTTTGGTACTTTGTAAATTCTCAACCAACGAGCCACCACAGAATCTTGTGATTCAAAGACAAAGGACTCTAACAGACATTCCTGACCCTGCCATAAAGACCTGAGACACCTTCAAAGTGCTCTCATATATCCACAACACAGACATACATGGCAACCACTCAAGATGTTCCTTATCTTGTCCGACATTTTCCACATAGACTTTCCATCATCCTTTACCTGAAAAAAGCCTCTTATGTGTTGTGTTACCTAGAAGGATAATTTGATTGATAACTTACTGGATCATATATTACTTGAAACATGATTGTAATAATTGAAATTTGTATTCCTCAAATTGGGCTCAGTGAAACTACTGAGATCACTTTTGCCCCACGTGTAGAATACAGAAATCAGTGTTGCCAAACAGCTAATTCAATATAACCAATATAGAGTTTAAGGGGATAGTTCACTCTAGATCCAATGGAGAGAGGTATACAGTGAACCAACCAGACAGCTGCACGACAACAGCAAACCAAGATTTGGTTTGCAATAATGACAACTGATTAAATGCTACTTGAAAGAAATACATACACAATAGCAGATTTGCTATGCGATGACAACCACATTACATGACACAATTTCTTTTTTTTTGTGCAAGGTGTATTATGTCAACGTGACTTTCAATGTTTCTGACTGGCGCCTGGTGGGAATTGAGGAATCCTACAACGACACGGAACTGAACTGTGAGTGGGTCACACCCACAACTATGGCAGCAAACCTTACCATGGTAAATATAACCATGGGTAATGAGACAGTGGCTAATGAGACCATGGCTAATGAGGTGACTGGAAATGGCACAATGATGGACACCAACGGAACAGATGCCAGTAATGGGTACTTAGTCTGTAACAACCAGACCCTGGTGCTGCAACACAATGTTACAATAAATGAGACATTCTCACGACTGACCTGGAGGATGGATAGGATGTCTCCACAGTGCCAGGACTACAAATTCCGCCTCAAGTGTAGAAACGGTAAGGGGAAAATTACGCCCTGACTTGGTTTCTTGTTTGTGGCTTGAAATTACGCACAAGTCTATGGTAGTGGTTGCACCCACCTCCCACAGAGTCATGTGTAATTTCAAGCTGCAGGCATTCTTTTCAACCAAAGTAGGCTAAGAATTGAAAAAAAGGAAGCCATAGCAACAAAAGACTCAAGTCAGACATGGCTTTATTCTGGCTATGGCTTCTGGCAGGGGTTATCATATTCCCTTTCTTTTTCATGCAGACAGAGTTCATGTCGCCACATTTGCATATTTTTTAATGCTTTGCTTCAATACAGAACCGGAGAAGATGATTGGCTGCTTCCATGCTGGTGATGTCAACGACACCTTTACAGCAGCTATAGGACTGGACGTGGGCAACTGCAGCAGCCACTGCAGCAGCCTGGGCTACCCGCTGCTGGGCTTGTCCAGTGAGCTCAACCGCTGCTACTGTGGCAACTCCATGAAGAATGACCCCGCCCCTACCAGCCAGTGCTTCCATGCGTGTGGAGCAGCGAGCTATCCATGTGGAGGAATTGCGAAGCAGTCTGTCTACTACGCTGGGGGCAAGTTTGGTCTTGTGTAAAAGGACAATTACTTGCAAACTGTATGAATTATACTAGTAAAATACTGGCTTGTACACTTTCTTATTACTGCCCTCTGTGTCAGCTATTGCAACTCAAGGCAAGAGCTGCAAAGTTTTAGACAATGGGAACAGGAGATGTCCTTTGAAGGACAGTGCACTCGTCTTGGGATAGAGAGAAGTAAGTTTCAAAAGAGCCTACTGCATGACAACGTTGCCAGCATGCTAGGGCTGAGTCACTTCAAATCATTCACAATTTGAACATTTGACCTTCAACTCAATTGAATATTTGACTATTCAAGATTGGGCCTCGGAAAAAGGAATTAATTTTGCTAGTCCTGGAAAATATATCAAAACATATAAACTAAGGGAAACTTTGTGCTGACATCAAACTGGAACAAATGCCCTCAATATACTGTATTTCATAAACAAGAAAGAAGCAGCATTTCGAATTCTTTTTCTGAAAATTATTTCATCTATCTTTCTGTGAACAGATTGTAACCTAGCCTTCGGCATCACCAAAAATCAGATGTCTGGTACCCCAATGCATAACAACGATGCCACAGATGAATATGACCTGTGGTTTGATGCACTGGACCAGAGCCCGACCATTGAACTGAGTAACTTCACCAACATTGGGGTCAACATCCCCTTCCAGCTACAAATTGATCTTGGGCATGTGCGATCCTTCAATAGGGTTAGTTTGTCGTCCAATATGAGGAAGCACCATTGTTTTCAAGTCACGTAAATTCTTCCTTTGTCCTTCACCAGGAAAAGAAATAAACAAACAACTAATGCCACATACTACATAATCCCCCTTGTAATTGGACAGAAATTCACAGGTGTGTTACTTTTGTTTTCAAAAGATGGAGACCAAAGGGATGTACATCTCTGGCATAGCAGCGATGACAGGGGTGACCCAATTCAGAATTGGACACAAGTTAGACCTGAATCATGATACTGAGCTCCTGACTGACAAACAGTCCTTGACAGCAAAGGTAAGCCACAAAATCTCCAGACTGAGAAAGTCAACAAAAACTTGGTTGTCAGATTTTATCGCTTTCCCTCACACTGGGATTCGTATCAAATCAATAGATACACAATCATTCCTTGATCCAAACAGTGCCCCTAAAGTGACCTCAGGATACACGATCACATGATGTGGTTATCATCTTCAGCAAAAGCACAGCAAGACTTGAGACCATTTTAGAATGTACCTCACATATCAGGAAATATCTGTTACGGATAAAAAATAACATGCACTACTTTTCCACAGGTTTTTACGGTGTCTTCTGTTTCTGCCACTACCTCTCACACCATGGGACAACTGGTGACTGCACGCTTCGTCATCATCTATGTAGACGACTATGACATGTTTCCTGGGATCAAACTGGAAATGTATGGCTGCACAGACACCTAGTTTGGTTGGCAGACACTTTCCTTCTCTCACCATGCTTTGGGAAATGGGGGACCAGTGGGTGGAGAAATGATTGGACAGATTCTGTGAAGATAGAATATCACTAATGGATAGGGAGTATCATGTAGAATAATGTTTTATTTGTGGGCATTTTGAGTTGAATCGATTGAGTTTCAAAGTATCTCCTTCTCCCGAGGATGAACTGCAACATTTCATCCTGTTTAATGCTCAGAACAAATCACCTGTACAACCTCATATCCAACCCATCGCCTACCTATTTTGTGGGATAATTTGCAATAGCACTATCTTTGAAGAAATTGATTAAAGACTGGTCAATGCTGAAATGGCAAGTTTGAGTTTGTGGAATAACCTTCTTCTAGAGAATTTAACACTCCTGAATTTTAACAAATTTGCCAAACTAACAATTGGATTAGACAGTGTGAATAGCAGATAGAAGTGATTTCTCATGAAGGAAATTTAAAAAAAAAGAGATCAGACTTTTTAAAGGAACAACATTGTAATTTCAGATTATGTCATGGTTTATTTGACCGTGTATATTCTTTAATATGCACATCATTTAGAGGATTTATGTAAGAAGGTTAAAAAGTGTTTGTAATCAGTATGTATACCATAAATACTGAATAAACAATGGTGTGCCTTGAACCTTGGTTTACATTAATGTGCGTTTTTAAAAAGTTTTCTTCATAGCCATTTTCATTATAAAGGAGAGCTAGATTTTATCGGGCAGATAACGCAGCACTGGCAAGAGTGACAAATCATTACAAGACAAGTGCTGTGATTGGTGCCGATCTCCAAGCACAAATCACAATCAATGAAATAGTCCAATCGTAGTGTCCATGAGATGAAAGCAATATGTTGCAGTTCATGTTTTGTATATTGCTACTTCTGTACATTTTAATTGTTCTGTGCAGAATGGAAACAAATGTCAATTTAGCTGCGAAACAATGAAAGCAGCAAAGCAAGCACTCGTAGGCTGATCCTGATCTGTCACATTCTCCATAAGATTCACTGAAAGTCACTTCAGCCATCTTTAACTGCACATTCGAAAGGCAAATGACACATTCTAAGATATCATGGCTAGAGCAAAACATATGTACACAACCTCCCCAACATCTTGAAAATATATGCCAAATGATCACGTCGCTATTCTTGACTTGTACCTTGACACAATTCTGACTTCATGAATAAGTTGGACCAATGTTGAGATGAGACAGATGATCAGCCATATCAGTGTCCTCCTCATCATCTTGTTCATCTTCGTCGTCATCTTCATCATCTTCATCCTCATCACAGTAGGAACCGCCCTCAGCAGCTGCACCATAGTAACCTGCCGTAGAATCAAGTGTACGCATTACTCCCCCGTTACACCCTAGTATGGAGGCAGCATGGCATTGAACCTTGAGAACTAAAGGCATCTGACCAGTGCATGCACCTCCGTGCCTTTGCTTTTTTGTTGCTACCTCTTTTGGGGAGACTGGAGAATTAATCTCCTTAAGGCTTTGGCCATAGGAAATTAAACTTACCTATGCTTATCAATACACTTTTCAGGTTTCAGGTTTATTTCCACAATATATGTAAGTTAAATAATATAGAAGTTAACAACACTAAATTTATAATATTATGGGGAGGTCTGACAAAAAGCTGAAGCTTTTCTTAAACTGTAACGTTAACCGTAGCAGCCCACGATTGTTCACTTCTTAGGAAAATGAGGATTATTGGGGTTAGTTGTTCAGAGCGGCTCTATGTTTCCTTGTGTTTATTTTGGAAAAGATAGCACTGAGCATTTACCATAGCCACCACCATCATCATCATCGTCGTCATATGTGTACCCAAAACTCTGTTCACCACCATCATTCGTCTGTCGACCATAGGCTACTTTCCTCGCTGTAAGGAGTTCAGATGAAAGAGCAGATCATTGCACTTTCTTAAAATGCCAGTTTTAACGACAGGTGTCATGTAAAAAGTCTGGACTCGCAATGCCCTTGACTGGCCCACATACCTCATTGAAGCCACTGGCAGCAGTCTTTCCAAACCGGCAACAAACGTAATACAAAGGCTTGCTCACCATTGTTAAGCAAATCATTTGTGGTTAACAGTTACTACGGCACATCAGCCAATGATCAACTTTGTATCCGGCACAGTAAGATGGCCACCAGTGACCTCAATGGCTTCAAAAGCATTGCAATTAAAGACATCTTTCTTTGAGGTCTGCAGTTTTTACAGTAAACAGCCTGTGTTTTTATAAATCAAAATGGCTCCTGTATGATATTGTGAGTTCTGTGAAGACACTGTAAATGATTTCAGGAACAATCTATGAAGATCCAGTCTCATACGTATACTTCATACTGAACAAATTTAAAAATAAATAGCTATTTTAAAGCTCATCAAACAAATATTCAAAAAGCTGGAAAAGTGTTCAGATTAAATGTTTTAAGTATATCCATCAATGAACTGCAACAAAATACAAATCTTGCCACTCTGTGCATTACATCACACAGTAAAAATAGCATTAACTTTAAAGATGAACCATGAAAAAAACAGGGAACAAACTGTCTAGAGAGAAAGTTCTGAGGAGGCACTCACTGGACATGCTGAGATCCTTGGTCTCCTTAGTGTCATAGCTGCACTTTGGACAAGGTATGGGCTCCCCACGGTTGTACTTGAAACCCTTGCGCCGAACATGATCCTCACAAAAGCAGACCTGTAAGGAGACATAAACACTCCCAAATTACCTCGTTGTTCATCCAAAGTCAGTAAATTAATATCATTAAGACATGAGACATTGTCATGACACTAAGAAGGGAGACTTGTTGGAAAATGCAGTAGTCACCACACAGCACACGCCCCTATTTGATATTGCTCTACCCGCTCTACCAAAATAAGGAATGTCACCAGTCCTGTCCAGAGCAATCATGTTCTCATTATGATAGTGTACTTATTACAAGACAGCTAAAGCCAGTTGCATGTGGTGTTTACCTTACATCGGAGGCAAGAGTACTGGCCCAGCTTGTTACATGATGCACCTGTGAAGCATACAAGACAAAGGACTCTTAAATGGTTGGAGCATCAAGAAGAATACACATGTACCATTGACTTTGTACATGGAAGTGGTGGAGAAAGGGAAGGTAACGATGGTTTACAGATAGCGATCCCAACTGTTCATCCCACTGTCAAATGGTTGCATAGCCACCAGGCAGGCACTACCAGGATAAAAGATTTTGGGTAACATGTACAAAGGGGAACAGTGCATGCTTCCAAAAGGTACATATATGTCCTCTCTCCACCATTATGTTGTTTGTGTCCTTTTCTTCTGTTTTTGTTGTTGATATTATCTTTTATTCACAAATGCTGTTGTCACAAGTTTCTTGTATGGCCCTCTTGTGTTTGGTGTTCTGAAATCACCATATATCACATCTAAACACACATAAGACGAGACCCACACTTCAAGGATTCTGCTTCGACTTGCTGGCACATAGCCTGGTGCTCAAACTGGTCGTCCTCACACAGTGCACAGTCACAGAATGAACACTTGAAGATTCTACCGCCTGTGGGTTTTTCAGAATGACAATATTATACACCGAGAATACTTCATACAGTTGACACTACACATCTTAAAGAAAGATCATATCGCAGTGAGTTTGAGAAAGGTGCTTTAGTATCCTCGAAAGTTTCAGGGAAAAAAAAGTCAGTTTATCATTTGAAATAATGTTAGTAAAACTGTTTCATCGCAGGTCACGAGTGAGGGGAAGTGAAATATTGCAATATATGAAGAGTTCATTTCTTTACCATGGTCCCATACTCCACGCTCACATTCTTTGCATTCCAAGTCTGCAAGTGGGCATTCACAAGCATGGGTTGTCAGACACTTCCTGCCGTGACAGATGAATGCCTCGCAAAAGTCACAAATGGCACCCTGTTTACAAACAAAAGGAAAACACTTCATTGCAAGACCTTTGGAGGGTGCGATCTGGGAGTGCCACATCTGGCTGCCTGGGCAAAAGTGCCAGCACAAGAGCGAGGGATGAACAAAAAATCTCATATACTTATTCCAAGAGGATTGCTTACCACCATACCAAGCCCAGTAGTGAACTGTCCTGGATGCTTGATGACACAGTCCCCCGTCTTCTGCATGCATTTGACTTTGGCTAGTGGGAAAGAAAACAGGCAAGGTGAGGGACGTGTTGCTTGGCGACGGCTATTTTCTGCAACTGTGAACTTGGCCAAAATGCACACACAATGCAGTTTCAGTCAACTCTGTCAAACATTGGCCACACTCGGCTTTGTTTGGATGATCCAAGACCACGAAGTAGCATCACTGGTGGTTGTTGGTAAGCACAGGACTGTAGGGTTGAGTCAATTTGAATAATTCACTACTAAAATAATATTCGATCATTGATCGAATATTTGGATATTGCCTAACAGTAACCACAAAGACAGGAAACCCAAACTACTGAAATTATGCTAAAGCCATTGGATTGGTTCTCAGAATTATGCAACAGAGAGAAATACCACATAAAATAACTTTGAAGATCAGGGTTTCAGCTCCTGATTCTAAGCAAGTGTTGAGTTATTCGAAGGGAATTTCTCTTTCAAGTTGGAAACCTTTTTCTTCTCTGACCCTTGTTTAACTGTGGGCCACGATCAAACACGATGAAGTCAAATACTGGTAAACTTCTCACCACAATGCCCACAGACTGGAAGCTTCTGAACAGCGCTACAAAAGTAACAGAATGCACGGTTCTTTTGTCGCCTGTGTCCAAAAAAAAGAGAACGCACTGACAAGAGCTAACAATGAACATTGTTACAAGCCAAAGTGAACAAGCATTGACACAAATGTGACCCAGCCTAACAACTGGATGTTGTCAGGGCTTCTTTTGAGTGATAGGCCTTGACAAGAATCTTGTACAATGGAGACCAATGGGAACCCTTGATATGTTTCACTCACATAGTATCTATTATCCGGATGACAGACTGAGCAATGCAACCAAAGGGCATTTGAAAACGAGTGGATTTGGCTGAGATTTCGATTTCACTGGTTCCAGTCAGAGCTTGAAGATGTGGTTTTGAGCGCTGCTTCAACATGGCTGCAACCATGGGAACCAAAGTCTAGGCCGAATCCACTTGCTTCGAAAATGCCCAAAGACAGAGCTCACTTTGCTCTTTCTCCATATGCGAGCAAAACTACTGGGAAAAATTGGCCTTAACCCTAACAGTCCTCAATCCTCCAACAATGTGAAGGATTAAGGTCTGTCTGTGTTAAGGCTTATTCTGCAGAATGCGGTAACAAATGTGTCTAGCTGATGTTTGCCAAAGATATATGCTTTCAGCAATCGGCTCTTAGGCAAAATTAATTTGGAACTGGCAGATCAACAAATTCAGAAATAAAAAGGAAACAAAGAGCATTTTTCAAGGGTCTCTTCCCATGGGTCATGACTTCAGGATTGACCTCCAGTTACAGGTACTGCTGTAAGCACAGTAAGACTATGAAACTCTAGCTTCCCTTGCTTGATTTAATGTCTGATAACAAAAATCAAAGGAAGTCAAATGACTGACCTGCCACACTTGTCACACTCCTGTAAAAATCAAAAGAAACAGGAACAAACTTTAGTGATGTGTTTGCACAATGACTCCATTGCTGTCTCTTAATCACAAGGCTCTCTATTTCAAACATAATTGTTTTACCCTTGACTACACTACACACAAAAGTCTTCCTTGGTTTTTACTGCATAGAGTGACCAGCAACTATCCAGCTCATAAGTGACTTTGTCACAAAGGCGGTCGTGCCATGATTTGCAGGCTCCCGTTGGATGATAGTTGTAGTTGCGCTTTAACTTCAGGTTCCATGTTTCATGTAAACGATGATCAGTGCATGTAACTCTATCTGCAGTGCATGTGCAATGGGCATGGTTTAAACTGAAGTGACGTCACACTTACAAATCGGATAACAATAGATGCCCAATTTTTTTCAGAATCATTAACACTTCCAAGTGTTATTAAATGCGCAGTTTGAGAACTAAAATTTCCGTAAAAATTGAGTCACCAGTCGCTAGATTGCTTTAAAATGTCCAGCAGTAATGACAATGCACATTTTATTTTACAAACAGTATAGTTTGATCTTACTCAGGTCAAACTGTAAGGATTCTCTAACCAATTAACAAAGAACTGTGAGTGGGCACATACCATTGTGAAGTTGCATGGCCATTGAGCAATCTGCCTCTGCTCTGCTCCCTTGCGAATCTCTCGCTGGCGCTCTTTTTGCTTCTCTGCCTTCTTCCGGGCACCTGTCTTCTTCTTTGGCATGATTGGCACGTAGATAGGACTACAAGAGGATACCCTTTAATCTACATTTTGAACATGTTGAAGAAATGAGCTGTTGAGTCAAGCCTCCTGATAATCCTCAATGATTTTGCAACCATAGATAATCACATACTAAGATAATAAAAAAAGTTACTTTGCATAATTGAAAACACTTTGATTGGTTTGGCATGGAACATGATCAGATGTGATTGAACTTCGCTGATTTACACCCAAAGGAAATGATCATGAGTACCACTTAAGTTGGTTCCCCTCTGACATGTACATACGTACATATGTAATCAACCTGATAGGGTTATAGGCCTGCCAGAAACTGCCCTCTGGATTCTAGAAGTATCCATCTTGAGCAGAGGCACCCCTTCATGGGCTGAAAAGAGCCATGTTGGTGGAGAATGCTCATTTTGTTGAGAGCAACACGACCATTACACGTGCATTTCATAGTAATTCGTGAACCAGCCAAGTGCATTTCCCATCAAAGGAACCTCTGTTGCCAGGAAATTTGCGCCCTCTCTTAATCTACCTCGGGCCAACAGGTGTGTTGAGTCTTGAGTTTGGAACTTTTTGGAGCTGGAGTTCATCGTAACAGTGGTAACATAAACATTAAAAGAACACGCCTTTCACTGGAGCACAATGACAACCATGGGAAAAAAATCCTTTAACGGAGTACAGCTTAGGGCACCCTATGTGTAAGCATAGCTCCATGATGTAGGTTATTGGGTCTAGTCAACATAAGTTACCTCTTAACTGTGCGGTTCATCGTCTGCCAATTTAGTGAACTGGACAGTGAACCCAGTTCCAGGGGTAAACAGTAGTCGCAAATGGAGCAGCACGGACATCCGGGAGTTTCACAAAATTGTAAGTAGCAACCACACCGCACCAATGAAGACAACTGCAACGAGCGAGCACATACGTACTGATCACAGAAAAGATTGTATAACCTGATCCTCAGACTGGCTGGGGCTTGCGTACATCGCAATGGTTGCTGTTTTCACCGGCACGGTACCTGCCATTTTGTGAGAATCCCAGATGTCCGCACTGTCTCATAGTATGGTAGGCATAACACTGCACTGAATAAGCAATAATCATTCTAGCAATGTGCTTATCCATAGCTTCTTCCCTATTTCCCTCCTCCAGGATGTACTATCCAAGATGTGTTTCACAAAAGTTTTAACAGATTTCCATAGCTTGATTCACCATTGTTCACATGTGATTAGTGAACCTCATACAAGGGCATTAACATTGAGTCAGGGCCCTCAGTACGTTCCTGTGGGGAGTCATCATGCCACAGTTGGTGGTTGAAATGTTGGGGCATGATCGGCTTAGTCAATTCTGTTTGAGTGAAACTTCTCACTTCACTTCCCCTTTTTTGAACAGCTTTTTCACAACCACGAAGGAGAAAGAAGGGGCAACTGGGTGATTGGCAGAATTATCAACATATCGTGTTCTGAGATGGAGCAATCATGCAAAGATCAAGCAATCATGCCTAATAAAATTGGCGTAGTGCTCCGACTTACCCAACATAGGGCCTATCAATAAAGTTAGGCTGCATTAATACTTTGCTTATTCACTCTTCGTTGAAACTGCCAAGGGTAGGTTTTACCAGGGATTGTATACACAATGGTATACTCGGGGACCCCACAAGTTTTTGGTCATTGCAAAACTGGTGAGTCCCCCAAGAAACATAGGCAACACTCTCTTTATTGCACTGACCCTATTTTTGGAAATTTCCAATTGTAAATTATGAGAAAATGTGGCTTTCTTACTGATAAACTAGCCATACGAATTTGAATCCACCATGCATGTCATGTGTCATATGCATGTTATGTGTCATATGCATGCCATGTGTTAAAACACTCAACAGTTTCCCCTCATAATTTCCCTCAAAACCCTTGCCATTTTTCGGACATCAACCCTACAGTTACTGAGCATGATGTCACAGCACCGAGCATCACCTGCCCAGGTACTTCCTGAACAATAAGCCACTACTCCGTAGGCTAGGCCTACGGAGTAGTGCCTTGCTGCTCTAGGCCTACCCACGTGACATGCATGACCCAGGTACTAGGTGAATTCAAAAATTAAAATGTACTGTGTTATGTGTGGCTCTCCCTAATATTAAAGGAACCAAAGTTACAATCCCCAAGTTTTACCGTGCAATTATTACGAAGAAATGGGTCGATCTTTCAAGCAATTAACCACTTGAAAGCTGGAGAATGGGCAATATCATTACCTTCCCGTATGACCCCTATGCGCCGATGAAAGTACAAATAGGTCTAAGCTCCCTCAGCCAAAGATTATATAGCGCCGCGTAGCGGCGCAAGATGGGTAATTTGGCCATAAAGGTGTTATCACCATGAGCGCCATTCGAGTGTAAAAACGTTCATCTGTGTGCGCACGTGCGTGCCTGTCGAGGCGCCTGCGCCAGCGCATTAACATGCACTGCGCAGTCGTAGTCCAACCAGAATGGCACCCATGTGATAACAACATTTTACGCGTATTCATGGCGAAGTTCCCCATCTTGCGCCGTCGATCTTTGCCTTAGCTACGTGGCGCGCACGGTACGCAGTCGGGCTATTGCTGAAAGTACTGTAAAATCTGCATACTGCCCTCACTTGTCAGGTACTCACCAGCTAAGTGTGGGGCTGTTATGCCCCAACTATAGCATAAGTCCTAACTATAGTTGGGACAGTCCCAACTGTAGTGCTGCAGTTGGGCTGGCCCAACTATTGTTGACCAATGTCTGTGGGAAATGTCTCAATATTATCCAAGTCAATGTGTCTCACACTTGAGACACAATTCATCTAAAATGTGGCACTTGATCTGTTCATCTAGCCCTACATGTATGACCGATGACATGACATTTGTGAACAATATGACTTTGGCACATGCTGGGCATGGCACGTCATGAACACAGGACCTCTCTGCTGTAGTTGGGCCGGCCCAACTGTAGCGCTCTAGCTGGGACGGGCCCAAGTATAGTTGGGACGGGCCCAACTATAGTTGGGACGGGCCCAACTATAGTTGGGACTGATGCTATAGTTGGGGCGTAACAGGGCCAGCTCAGAGGGTAGTAGGCGGGGTAGTCTTTAGACATGAGATTGTCTTTTCACTCGTGCTGTTCTCCCAGTTGAATAAATATCATCAGTAATACCTGCCCTCCAAGGAACAAAATTACAAAAGCTAATTTGATGCTCAAGATGGCAACAGGTCAAGGATAAGTCCCCACACACCTGAAAATGCCTCTCTTTTTATTGTTTGCTAGAAACTTGACCTACACGATTCTTTCATTTCAGTTTGGTTTTGCCAGGGGCCTGATGCTGGGCTAAAGAAATTCTTTCGAACCAAACGGTTCCGTTTGGCTACTTAAAGGCTTCAAGGTGATTGTCCTAGTTGTGTCGTCTTTATATCCTTCATATAATTTTATGTCCCTAACTAGGTGGTCAAACTACTGCACGGTATTAGTTTGCGATACACTTATTCTTGGTTCTCAAATAAAATACATGATACAACGGTAACGAAGTCAGATTATTTCTGGAACGATGTTAAGTCGTGCTAATTGATAATCCCCGTAGCTCATACTTTGTTCATGCTATTGCATCTTTTGTCAGTGTCAAGTACTGTGCCTCGTAAATTTTGTGCGACATGCAGACTCGTATTCCTCCGGGAACATACACAAATAAAATGGGACACAATGAATTGAATGAAAACAAATACTACATCCTAAACAATGTTGTTCCATGTAGAATTCCTTTCATTTATAGTATTCATATCTTTCTTGGATGATTCAACTTGTTGATTGTTCAGTAATCCCCGGATTGCACTTCGAAGGCGGTATTCCAATGGCCATTCTCTATAAAGATTTCTCTAAAAGATCTTCATAAAGCATTGGTGTAGTGAAGCCTAATAAGAATGACCTTCTTTCGTACCAAAAAAGAACACAAAACAAAACATTGTCAGCGTAACATCAAAGAGAAAGGAAGACTAGTCTTACATCAACACGTTTGAAATCTACCTTTAAACAAAATAATTGACGAGAATACAGAAAACTAGAAAGCACCGACATCACTTAAACTTGTTTCTATTTTACGCATTTTGTCCTCTTCTCTATTTATACTGATCTGTCCCTCAGGCACGTGCTCCCCTTAACCGTTCAATGCTGGACTCTCTGTTCCTGTTAACATTATTTTGAAACTTCTATGCACTTACTGTCATCATTTTTCCAGTTATGGTCAGTAAGTCACCTGAAAATATTGGTGTAAATTTTTCATGGTCGTTTCAAATTTTATTTCAGGGAGACGATCAAAACTTCACATATTTTCCATCGGAATGCCACCTTATTGAGAAAAACTACGTACAAGTCCAGGATAATGGTTTCAGTAATTGGAATTAAGCTAATGACTATTTCCAAACGGAAACGCGCATTGGGTCAACAGATTTCTCGCATTGTGATTAGCCAACGCGTCTGTAAACTCTTGGAGGTGCACTATTGTGAAAGGCTCGTGTTACTTCTTCATTCCACAACATCTCCGTATTTTACACATACGCCCTCTTCCGGCAATTATTTTACAAGCTTATTAAAAGCACAACGGACTAAAACTAACCACAATGTTTTTATCGGCACGCGTCAAAGTCTACTGCATGTGTCATATTTCCTTGTAATGCAAAGTAAATTGTCTGCTTGCTTCAGACAGACTTCTGACAAACTCGCTCTCTAAACAATAGGCCTTCAACTTAGTTCCAACACGTCTGTATAGTTGTTTTAGTCATGTTTATTACGGCACGGAGTAAGCGGTATTTTCATAACCTCCTTTCACCATTCTTGTACACAAAGATTTATTTGAATTTAATTGAAATTTTCCTTCTCAAAAGGGTAAAACTGTCTTGGTTTAATTAATTAGCTTTAATTCGTTTTAGACTTACCCTTGCTGATCATTCCAATGCATTCTTGTTTATATCTTGATCAGAAAACCGGAAAAAACACATAATCACTTCACAGCAGAATTATGTTCATGTTGAAGTTGAGGTTTAGGTTCAACGTGAAATTAGCTGCAAACATAAACAGTTTAAGTTTGCCTGCTTCATATATTCCAAGTTCTATCGAATTTCATCAAGTTTGACGAAATTTTGAATAACGGAACCATGGTTCTACGAGAAAGAGTCGGAGACGGAGGTTCTTAACGATGACAACACATTCTGCTCGGCCACGGCGTCTCCACCCAACAGGGAGCACTGCATGCTGCATCTACTGTTGAACATGTTGAAGTCTTGGTGTGTGGACTCAGTCCTCTTGAGGAAAGACTTCTGGGAAAAGTTTTTAACTCAAGCTCATGAGAAAAGTCCCTCGGTCAATAAAACACCACGCAAGCGACATCGAGAGTTGACTGACATCGAAAAGAGAGCTTGACTGTAAACATGAACGCGAAATTGGGGCAGACTTTTTGCCAATATCCTTCCTCGTGGAGTGAGTGAGGCGCACAAGTTATTTTTGCACGAGCCTCGTTTCACATCATGTGTTTGTAACCGATGGTGTATTTCCCCGGCTCCGCCAACGCTCTTTCCACGGTTACCTGTCATTGGATGATAGTTCTGGCATCAGATTGCATACAATGAAGTCTCAAGTTTTCAATGACGCGAAACCTGTCAGATGTTTAACGAGTACTCTGCGGTTCGTGTGACTTCGTCATACACGCGTTCGCACCACCGATCGCAGGCTACCATTGGACGAATGTTAGTTGCGTGCCATGCCGTGTAACTCTATGTGCAGTGGGCGTGGTTTAAACTGAAGTGATGTCACACTTACGAACCAATTTAGGTGCATGAGGGTCAGACCAATTTCTCGCATTGTGATTGGCCAACGCATTTGTAAACTCTTGGAGGTGCACTATTGTGAAACGTCAGGATTTCTTCTCCATTCCACAACATTCTCCGTATTTTACACATGCGCCCTCTTCTGGCAACTATTTTACAAGACGATTAAAATAAAGATCAAACGTATTATAAGGCGGAAATGTATTGTTATTTCAGTGCTCTTTCCTTTAGCAGACTCCGGAAACAACATACAAGACGTATCATATAGAAGTGTTATTAATTTAGTCAAAAGAATTTCATTTTAGATCTTATAAAAGGGCATTGAGCTCTACAAAGAGAGATACAAAGATGTTTCTTGTTTGCCCTCGCTTAAAATTGACTATTTGCACTCGCACTCGGAGCCTTAGTCCTGCCAGTTCTTCTCCTACCTGAATATGGTTTGCTGGCCAATCCTGTTTCAACTAATTGTCTGAATTCATCGCAAGTTGTCGACCTAACATGGCATATGAAGCAAGGTATGGGACGGAGAGCACCCCCACCTTTGTGTTGGTCATTGTTTGATCAGAATCTCAGGAATTCTTTAAAGATATCTGGGGTTAACTATAGTCTAGAGTGTGTGTATAGGGATTTCGAGATACCCTTCTGTCCAGTATCCTGCTTGGTATAAAACATGGTCCTTTCTTCTGTTCCTCTAGAATATCGTGCCAATTGGGAAAGTTTGCTGCATGAGCTAGTTTTAGGAAAATGACATGAATCTCACATGATTTTCGTAGGAATGACTTTAACATGGAGTGCCATCTGTAACTATGATGCCAAACCCCACCCCCACTATCCGGCCGCCGGAGCCTCAGGCCTAGTCTTTTTACCAGTCTGAAGAGACTAGACACAGGAAGCATTCACGCAACACACCGGCGGCTAGTGACGACATCGCGAATGTCATGCGCAAGCGCATTTCAGTCTTTCGCCATATTGGGAAAAATGGGATGGGACGAGTAGATTCGTTGTCATCAATGAAGCTGCCAAGCCGGTTATCACCCATTTCTTAAGAAAACCGAAGCGGGAAATTACTATAAATCACTGCCAACAGCATGCCACAAACTGTCTGAACCCTGCCAGCTTGTGAAAGGGTCCTGTTTTGCAGCCAAGATGGTGCTACAACCGCTGGAATTTAGCGAGTGCTATCTAGACAGTCCCGAATTCAGGGAAAGTTTACACTCGCACGAAAATGAACTGGAACGCACGAACAAGGCGATTAAAGAGTTGATACGGGATGGAAAAGCGCTGTTGAACGCCG
Organism: Acanthaster planci; assembly: GCF_001949145.1. The sequence continues at coordinate 2,800,977 of NW_019091385.1, read as the reverse complement.
CTAGAAGTGAGTACAAAACCTGGGCACAACCTATGAGATGGAGAGCCCATGAGTTTGTGTGCAGAATTTGTTGAGTTTATTAAAAATCATTTAGACCTAGCCTAAATATCGTACGAGATTGATTTGAAAATGGCCTTTTTCATTTTTCTGAATGTTGTCATCAATAAATCTTTTCGACGTTCGCAATGCATTATGGGTGTGGATGACAAACAAGTGATGCATGTTATGCACAACCCTATGGGGGAAGTGAACCAGTCAAAAATTAAGTTACAGTTTTCTACAAAATATTTTTTATGTAGGCCTATCTGCTCATCAACTCACGCATGCATGCGTATTATCAGATTATAGGCCTATAACTTACAAGAAACAGTTTGAAATACTTTTCCAAATATTTATAGGAACAAATCACCCTTAATTGCCCTTTTTTAAGGGCACCAGTCACTCTAAAGGCTGAAAATGAACGTGACTGGTCAAAGCGAGATGAATGAGCTGTAAGCGTAATTTTGATTGGACAATACTAGAACATTAATATTCACGAATTAGTCAAAGCATGATTGTGACAAAAAGTGGTGTTGGTGGAAGGAATTTTTCAAATTTTCCTTCTCTGCCAAGCTTTAAACTTCGAAGTTGGTGAATATCTTTGTCCCAAATCAATAATCCAACACTTTGTCAGAAGGGGGTGGCTTGAATTGGAGTATAAAATAAAATGGAAACAGATTAATATTTACACTACTCCCATAGGGTTGTGCATGAAATGCATTGCATGTACATGTACATCATCCAAACCCACATTGCATTGCCAACGGCGAAAAGGTTTATCGTCAAGGCCAGGAAACAGGCCTAGGGCAGCAGGCCCGGCATTAGGCCTTGGCCCTTTTTGACCAGTTGACAGGTTACGACAGAATATTTGGGATTAGGCTTACTATAATTAATATTGTTACATTTTGTACAGTGTAGGCCTCCTATGTGTGTTTGTGACAGTTAATAGTTATGGATCACTTGATTAAATAATTAATTCTAGACTACAGCATGTCATGTAATCAAACCTTTTTCAAGAATTACCTACACTAATTTCATAGTCCCCGAGGATCCCTAAGACCGTAACCAGAGAAGGATATCTCCATGCCTTTTTCCCGGACTCTACACCCTTTCATAGAGAAACCTAGGGAATAGTCTGTCTTCTCTGAAAATGGTCACAATAAGCCCTGCAATTTCTTATACAGCTTTGGTAACCTAAACGTACTAAGTACTCCAAAACAGCAATCCTCTAATTTTTTCTTTTTGGGAAATTTTGGTCTCAAAAGTATCCTCTCAACTTTGCCATTCATCACCACATGAACTTGCTCCTGATCGTTTCATTCATAATAAACATGTGCATTCTTAGTGCTTGATGTGGCTTCAAAGAACTTCAAGAAACACTGCTCAGGAGTACTTCTTTGGATCGTGTGTGACATCAGTGCTGCATGTCACTGGCATAGCTCAGTGTGCGACCCTATGGTTGGGTGCTACATAAATGTTCATGTACATGTACTTAGATCTGTGCTACAGCTGTATCCACAGTTAACATAAATCCAGTGTGGGCCTTTTGATGCTAAAATATGGGATATTCTCAAAAGTGCACCTCCAAGAGTTTGCACCACGTTGGCCAATCACAACACGCGAAATCTGTGGACCCTTTCCAAATGCGCATTGGGTCGACAGATTTTGCGCAGTGTTATTGGCCAACGCGTTTCACACTCTTGGAGGCGCACTATTGTGAAACGCCCGTATTACCCATGTTTTGGAAAATTGAATTTCACTAGTGTTACAAGTGCATTTTGTTTTGCTTTAAAATTTCTTATTTTAATTAATGTTATTTTATTCACCGTGGAAAGAGTTCCATACCCTGCTATCACTTGACACCTTGTGCACACACCCTGTCAGACTGGTCCAAAAACTGTTTTCAAAGTAAATGTTTCAATATTTTCCCAACTAATGTTGATGTTTTAGGACATGTTATCACCTTCTAATGACTGATGTGTTACTGCATAGAGAAATTAGTTATGTCTGTATACAGGAATGGAATTCTTCCCTTAACTGTAACCCTTCATTTTCCAACCATATCCAAAAGTGTGTAATAGACCTGTAGCAAAGTGATGTCATGCCTTGTTTACATGGCACTTTTATATGGCAGTGAGCTGGGACACGATTCATCAAACCTCCAGTTAAAAAAGTATGACATCATCAAGGTTTTGGTCTGTTGTCTTTGGTTTTTGTATTAGTCTCAGCAGTCAAACCAAAAAATCTTGGTGGTAACATATTTATTAAATATGCTAAGCATCACACCTGTTGGATTATATGATTGTGCTGGACTCAGCTGAGTACATGCATTTTCAAGTTCATGTTCAGCAGGGTAGGGGATGTTTTACCCAGTTTTCAAAGAAAGTGCAGATTTTTCTGTAGTTGGTCAATTTGTGTATGTTTGAATTTGTTCGGCTATCAAATACATGTAGTAAAACCCCAGCAGTAGAAACACCAAGCATAGGGTAACACTCAACTTACAAACATTCTCGCCGCTCCTCAGAAATTATACAGACAAACCTATTGAGTAGTGCTGCTGTGTTAATTCCTTGCATTCTATAAAACGTTCAGCAGCATTGCACAGTTTCAGTAAACATGACTTGGCTAATAAGATCTTCACAATAACACTCTCTCTGTAATGACAGCTTTACCGGCAATTTTCGTCGAAAGATTTCACGGACTTCACAAGAATTTCCAATGATGTAAACAACTGGCACATTCTTCAAAGTCTAGTGTAATTGCCTCATCCAGTTTCCTTTTGAAAGGGGAAAACCTTTGGAAAAAACAGACACATGGTGAAGGCATTCATTTACTACAGATACATGGAAGTGTTGCCTAGTGGTAGGAATAAAAAAGAAAGTCTATTTTGAATGCCTCAAATCTAATTAGATCAAACATCCTGTAGCATGCTGCTTTTTTTCTGAGAAGCTAATCACCAGTTGTATTTTCCCGTTGTTAATCAGCGTAATTTGTACATGTACCTATATGTACATGTTTAAAATACAGATCCAGAATTAACTTCCAAGTAAATACAGCTTCCTCTGAAAGACCCTGACATTTATTTAAAAAGGCATCCTGGAAAAAAGGGGGAAAGCCATGTTTGCACCCCTACAGTATTTGTACATGTACATGTTCAAGGATATGATACAGCTCAGTGATATCCTATTTTTCACATGAAGTGCATTGTTTGTCTCAAATATAAGTAAGGGCTCGTTGGTAATGACAACGACATGTACATGTATTTCAGCTCCTTACTGTGATCTTTGTTTTGCCACCGTTGGTGTCACTGCGTTTTCATGATGATGATCCTGTTATCTTAAATTCGCTGAAACCAACAGCTTTTTTTTTTTTTTTTGGGATGAATTAAGTTGTACAGGGCCCAGGTGCATGTACCAGTATTTCTCAGTGCACGTACATGTACACGTATCGTACCTGTATAGATTAAGGTTTGATTTCTGGTTGAAGTTTGTATTATGAAGACCCATTGGTTAACTGAATAAGGGGATATGGTGGCAAACTTGTTTTCTGTACACATTTTTATCATTTGGATCATTACACGAGTATGTGTCTCACATCTTAAAACAAGGAAATCTACAGATACCGATACAACAGCCATACTGACATGTTTTGAGGGTGTCTACTTTCCTGCACCTGTGTTTAAAAACAGTTCCTGAAAGTGCTTTTTAATAACAGGCCAAATTCATCATTTTGATTTCAGTGTACAGGCATCTTGGGACTTCAGAGTGGTGAAAAGCTTTATATATTTTTTCTTGCACTGTGTTTTGCTTTCAGCAACTAAGTATTAATTGTGCAAAAAAACGTACATGTAAGTAGATAATGAGGTTACATATGTGCAGAATCCTCCAAGCATTTTTAGGAGATTTTGAGGACCTTGGATATTAGGATACATGTATAATTGTACATATACTGTATGTATTTGCAGCTTTAGCTCTGAAAATGCATATTGCTTATAAATATTTATCACTGGAAAAGCCTTGAAATAGTGAGTAAGCCTTTCCTGTATTAAAGGAACAATATTCTTTTGTTAGGAAAGTTGGAACCCCTTTGTGGGGACAAAAAGTTGTCCCCTTAACATTTGTGTTCCCAATTTTAACTTCTCTATTTCAACAGACGTGTAGTCCCCACAACCTGCGAACATGTGAACATGTGAAACATAAAGAGTGTGCAAAAACAGAAGTAAAATTCATCAAGAACATCTGAATAACACCTGTGCTGCATCTCGTCTGATAATTAAATGCATTTGATGTGAACTGCAGTGGAAAAGAAAGAAGAGGAGCTGGCCTACTGGCCAGTGCCTTGTTTTCTGAACACCTGATAAACATCAGAATACCCACCTTTCTGGCCATTATGCAGTGCGTGTCAATCAGGATATTCCACCTGTGGCGATGGTATATAGCTGTCTTGCAGATGAATGATAGACAACACAGAAGATGAGTCATCCCCTCTTCCAATGATGGAATTGAAAATGACAGCTCCATCTCTTTTAAGGGAGTGCTCCGGCCTCCATGGGATGGCTCTGGCTCTGGTGTGTGTGTGTGTGGCATAATGTACATGTAATCCAGAGGATTGACATCATCAGGGGAGCAACTTTGAATCCGTGTCATAATTGTGCAATAATTTTTTTTTTTTTTAATCTTTACAAGATGGACGTCTCCAGTGTCGTCCTTGTAATGATGACCAGTACCCTTAAGATACTGACAGTCTTTATTTCCTTTGATGGCCATTTGTTTCTGTGTGTGCTACATTTACACATAGATGTAGTGTGCCCTGTACAATACTGAGAGATTGAATGTTGCCCTCCGATGAAAATATTAACTACACTGTACAGTATACGTGTACTGTGTATGCATGTAGTCAACCTACGGTATGCAGCAACAATCTCTCCTGGAATTGTAGTATGTGCCTGTCCCTTCCCAGCGAAGGTTAAAAACTGCCTGTCCACTCCTCTCCCATGAACATGTTTGAAACTAACACCCCTTGGCGGAAGTTGGTGCATCCAGTTTCTGAGCCCAGAATTTCCATCGCACCCAGTATTTTGGAAGGAAATGTCACCAGTGCAACGGTTTGTCCCAAACGTTGGGGCTTGTAAATTTTCAACCAGCAAAACTGCCTGTCCATTTGTTTCTGCCTGACTTTAGGACCAGTGGATGGCCGGCTAGATGAGATGCCATGCGCAGTACATTTGCATATCGTCCATATACATGTACATGTATGTCCATTACATGCAGATACCAACCAAATCTCATACTGGCAGGGATAAAAAATATTGTACATTTTGTATCGATTATCTCATCAATAGGCATACATGTAAAATTGGTTGACTACTTGGGGCAGTGTAGTTGGGATAATGTTTCAAAATGAAACCAAAATCGAAAAAATTAAAATAATTAGTGTCTTTACATACTTGCAAGTCTCTTGAAATTCCTGTAAATTTGGACTGTAGTGTACAGTTGAACATCTACTGCAACTGGTGTATGTACATGTACTCAATGTTTGTCCAGGTTTAAAAGACAAGTTTTCAACAATAATTTCATGGTATTAATTTTTGAATCATCCCCCCCCCAGATTGTAGGCTTGTTGCATTTTCCTCAGCTTGTACACATGTATATGCACATACTTATACATGTAGTATTATCTGGGGATAAACAGAAAGGCTGTTTGTGAAAATAATTCACTTACACAGCGTATAATTCCTGTCAAAATCAACAGTGCTTCACCAGAACCTGTAAATACCTGTACCTGTACATGTAGTAAATGTAGGTGTGAACTATGCATGCCAAGGTCAGCACACAATAATGGTATATTGATTGAAATGACCAACCTCACTTTACTTTAGTGACACATCAGGGTGACAAGTGCACTTACATGTATATCGTACTGTATGTATTGATTGTCAGTGCATGCCATTAGATAGTTGTAATTGAACTGTCCTTATCGGTTTAACTGGATACAAATTAAACTGCAATATGTTTCAAATTTCTTTTTTACCAGGACCCATTAATTGCAACAAGAATGCAACACAGATGATACTTTATTACAAATCTGTTTCGCAGGTTCTGTGTTTTTAAATTGTTTGGATGTTCTAAAAGGATTAAAATGTGAATTATTAAATGGTTACATCAAGTCCTTAAACCTTATTGAAATATATTGGTTGGAGGATTTTCAAACATTACACAACTGCCTTAAGGACCTTTTGCCTGTAGCTCTGAGCCGATGAATATTAGATGGAAATTAGGTCGGAAATCTTGATACATACTCGTAGCAATGACTTTAATGGCACAGCTACATGTAAAATGTCCAATGCACATGTACAGTAATCTACGTTATCTGCAAGTGAAATTTAAAGGTCTTCCACACATGAGTCAGTATCTTTCATTGTCCCACCAAACCAAACCTTGTCTTTTTGGCCTTGGATTATGTTCCAATTCCAGTCAAGGTAAACTCTCCAGCCTCAATGGCTACTCTACATGTACATGTCCTGTATTGGAGTAGTGCACCAATTCATGTCCCAATATTAAATTTACACAAAGTTCAGGGCTCAATAATATGCACACCAACATTACTGTGGTTTCTCATACATGTACAAAATTTAAATTATTGTCTTGTCCTTAATTTCTTTCCATTTCAATTCGATTGTTGGTGGGTGAGCCAATTACCTTTTTAATCATTCACACAAAACCCCCCAAAGTGATACGCATATGGTTCCCAAGCCTGCTCGCAGCAAGTTTCAAGCGACATCCCTGTACTTTCTCTGGCACTCAGGACCATTTCTTAACTGTGATTTTATCAACTCTACCCTTGGATGGAAGCTCCTGAAACCAAGGCGTTGATCTTGGCCTGTGTTTACACAATCCCACCACATTTTGGGGCCAATTAATCTCCTCTTTTCTCTGAAGAAACTGTGGTGTGGGTATTCTTTTCAATTCATGCTAATGAGCTACCCGGTAAGCACAAATTATCACCTGTACATGTATATGTATATGACTGTGCAGCATTTGTATAAACTAACACATCACAGTGGCCACAAGTGCAGCACAAACAAATTGTAATGTACATGTACATGTATGGTACAAGTACACATCAGTTAACTGATGCATGATATTTTTTGCATTATACTGTACAGTATTGTACATAATGTGCAGGATGCATTCTGTACAGGCTAGGCTTTACCTGTATGTCCCTGCATGAGTCACCAGTACAGACTGTAGATGTACATGTACATGTAGTAGAGGCAGTCAGCCTATTTGTTATTGTGCTAATTGGCGTGGAATTGAGAAAGCTGTAGCACACTGATTGATGAGTGACATCATTGCTGGGACTTTTTTTTTATTTTGATGAGTAATGAGCAGAGGGCTACAGTTTATTTTGATGGTAGATATATACATGTACAAATGTACTTGCACATGTACATGTATGGTACATGGTGTATTGGGCAATAGAACGTCAAATTCAGAAGCATTGGGTAACGCATTCTCCATGTATGTACAATGTACATTATAGAAAAAGGCTGTATTGTGTCATGGTTTTATAGCTGCTTTCGCTGCTGTATAGTAAACTGCACAACATTTCTGAGGTTTTCCACATGCCTTCTGCCATTAACGTACATACATTTAATGTGTGATAGGGGTCAAGGTTTTTGTTGAGATGTTTTTAGTCAAGAAAGAATTTACAGGACAAGTACTTGTAGGTTTCATGTAAGCTTGAGTGTGAACATACCAAGCAGGTTACCTACAGGTAATTAATGCTTACATTTTAAACCTGTTCAAAGTCCAGACTGATGCATACATACATACATACATGTATGGCTACCAGAGAGGTAACCAGGAATACATGTATAACAACTGTGTAGATGACCACCAAAATAAAAAAGGTGAGTAGTGTACATTAAATGTACTCAGATACCATAGAAAATTACATGTACTGTATGCTAAGCACCCACTCCTAAAGAAGGGGTACGTTCCATTGAAAAGAAAAGTAAGTTTTAGAACGTACTAAAGAAGGGCTAACAATACATACATGTTCATTCTATTTTTAAAGTCAGGATCAGCAGTTTGAATTATTTGTTCGTGGAACAGAAAATGTTTGCTTGTCTTGTCTCTTTGCATATCAGCAGATAATCAGACCATACCTCACACAGGCTACTTGATGGTTGCCCATACCTACACGTACATGCATGACCTGTTCAGTACCCCCACTTCTCATGGTACCTGTTCAGCACCCCCACCTCTCATGGTACCTGTTCAGTACCCCCACCTCTCATGGTACCTGTTCAGTACCCCCACCTCTCATGGTACCTGTTCAGTACCCCCACCTCTCATGGTACCTGTTCAGTACCCCCACCTCTCATGGTCACCAATTGTTTGTTGCCCTCCTCTCCGCTAATCTAATTACTGTGTTTGAACCTACATTTACGTGTAAATGTACCAGTACATGTATGTTAAGGTTGAACATATTTCTTATGCCCTGCATAGTGTGCTGTCATTGGGGAAGATGCACAATAGCAGCATCACATAAAGGTACATGTACATGTATACTGGTACATGTACTTGTATTTGAACATTGTTTCTGCCATGTGTTTACATATAGGTTGGGGCAGTCTCCAACTTCTCATTTCTCATACTACTGTATCAAGTGTAGCTTAAGTTATGCATCCTGACTTAAAATTTTACATGTTCATCATTCTTACATACCCAACAAATGTGCCCCTGCAGTGTTCTCCTGGGGGAGGGGTACGGTAAATAGGCACCTCACCCATGCACCTTTCCCTGACACAGTCCTTACCCTTGCTTACCCATGGAACCGTATCTGTACATAATTGCTTAAGAAATGACACTCAAAAACTGAGACTCAAAACCAAGTTTGCCAGCTGGTTTTAATGGTTTGGGTTTTAAAAGGTAGAGGATTACATGTACATCTTGAAGTACCGGAAAATGACATTTGAATGGTATGAAAACAAATTTTGTTCTATTCAAGTACATGTACAACAGACTTTGTAGCTACATTGAATAGTAGACTGACATTGTTGAAGATACATGCACTGATACATTTAGCCTGTTTCAAAAGGTTTGTTTTTCAGCCATCAATGTACCTGTTAATGTAAACCTGTTCAGCTATTTTGTATAAATTTCCTTTTGGGTCTTTATGTTCTGGTAAATGCTGGTAAATTTTTGTTCTGCATGATTTTGTACCGTACTGGCAACACAGTTGACAACTCCGGGGGTTTGAACTTATATTATGATGCCATGTACACTGTATATGTACTGGTGCCCAACATGTACATGTACAGTATGCACACGTACAGTACATACCGGATATCTGTCTTCCTGCCATTGGGCAGCACATGTACATGTACATGTACTGTACATTCATTTATCATACGCTGCCCTCCACCTTGGTTGTCGGTCATGATCTCTCCTCTGCAAAGCAAAGCATTTCCTCGAGTTTCCTGTCTGCCATAGAATCTCTGCAGTGTTTTGAGGCATACATGTACATATGTACATGTACATGTACCATACGCTCGATACATACTGTATGCAGGGTCGGGGCAAGAAATAATACTTGTGCATAGACACGAAGCTCCACAACAGAAGTCTGAATTTCTTCAACCTCCTTCCCGTGGGTGTAATTTTGCCGCACCCGTGTTGGTTCCCACCATTCCTTGTGCAATCTTTACCCCTGGTATTGTAAGATTTAAATATCCCACTATTTGGGAAAATTAAATTAGGACTGCAGTCAGTGTGTTTTTGTGCGATGCAGACTTACTATGGAGTCGAGGTTGGAATCTTTTAGAATCATGACTGTGTTCATCATAGAATTCGATTGATGGGGGATGGAGGGGTGTGTCCCTCCCTGGTCCCCCACTTTACCAAGCATTAAATTGATTTCCCCATAGATGCACATAAGTGTGTTTGCTGGCCTTTTCTGACCTACATACATGTGTCCTCCCAGGGGATCAGTGTCCATGCGCCTGTAATAACTTCAAAGCTTGTGTCACCAATGTCCATTTTCAAGAAAACAAAAATAGTATTTTACATGTACATTGTACATATGTAAATGAAGCCACATTTGATGATGCATGAAAATGAGGGCTATAAATAAAGGTCAGTGACTCTTCATACATTCAACTTTGTTCTCAACACTGACAATTATACCAGTACCTCTCAACCATGACTTAAATTTATGAACCACTAAATTAGTAAAAGTAAAAGACATGATTGAAGTTGAAGTTGAAAACTATATTTTGTTCTCTTGGAATGTTGGTCTTTTGAGTAGATTTGTTCTTAGTACAGTACGAGATACTGGTTTAAAACTCATGTATTGTGGCTGACTTTAGCAGGCATCACAAGTCTTTAGCTGAGCATTGAATTCTGCTGGATCCTACAAAGTGTTTGGAGAATGTACATGTGCACAGTACATGAACAGATTGTAGTTCAAAGTTGGGTTAATATGATGAAGGCACCGGTGTATGTATTTGTGCTCATGTACTTGAATATTGCCCCCACGTCAGCAGTTCTGCATGCACACTCAGCCTATAAATCTTACAGTTGCCAGAGACACATGCATTGATGAAACAACATGAATAATGTTGTGGAGACATACAGTACATGAGGTACATGCAAATACCTGTATATACATTTAATGATGAAAAATGGCCAGGTTTGCTTACACAGTAGGCATCCTGTGCAAGGGTTCATGTGGGGTGAGACGCAGTTCTTCATGTTCCCCGTATCCTATTGTTCCTTCTGTCATGCCTCTGCCAAAATCACCTGTCCCCTCCGCCTCCCCCAAATGAAAACTTGATTGTTGATTGAGCTCAAAGTGCAATGTAGGGGTCCCAGTATGGAGTCAATCTGATAGCTAATATTTGCTGTAGTGGGATCCTGTTGAAGTTTATAAGGGGTTGATGTGTCAGTAATGCAGACAATACACTGTATATCATTTCCTGTGTCTAGCAGACAAAATTCTTTGAAACTAGATGCAGCTGTTGATTTATGATCATTTGTGCATTGTACTGAGGAACAAACAGCAATTTTGTGAATTGTGCTCTGAAAATATTCCCAAATCTAGTTTATCCCAATCATTATTGGAGATCTATGGTATGGTAGTTTTGAATGGAGGTTGTTTACATGTAAGAGACTTTCAACAGGAAATTTGTTCAAACCTGATTGTGTTTAGGCAGCCTTTGCAATGTTGTGCATGAATTAACCCAGAACTTCAAAAGATCATCGCGGAATGCCTGCATCTCCGTGACACTAGCTGAGTAATTACTGATATCGTGCAGCATTTTCAACCCATTGCATTTTAGCATGTGATAATAAACACATGATGTGGCTCTCCCTTTTGCTGCACAATATGTGCAGTGTTTATTCGATTACTGGCATGCAGGGCTTTTAAACCTCACCAAACAGGAAAAAAGTGGCCAGATTAGATTTGCATGTAGAACATGTACATACATGTATGTGATCCCTTCTGAGAAAAAAAAGGGTCAGGTTTCATTTTCATGTTCTTGACCTTTTCTCCCCCATGAGTGAAAGTTTATGCAAATGAGAGCCAGGAAGTTTACTTTAGATGGGATTGGATATGATAAATATTGAGTGTGGAGGCACATGCAATTCAAAAAAATGACATGATATCAAAATCCCAATTACATGCACATGCTGTAATATGAGTGAGAAAAATTTGATTTTTGAAGCTTCATGTTTTCTCTGCAGGGCATAGTGGCTGTGGGTAGCTGCAAAAGGTATAGTGCACAGTAGGTTTATAAGCTCTCAGACCTCGAAAACAAATATTTATCTAATTAATCCACTTGGGCTTGGGTATGACCCCGAGGTAAAAGACCTCTTTAAGAATTGTATTTGGCCTTTCGGAGGAGGGCCTGCATTTTGGGCCTTGATTTGGTGTATGTGCTGGGATCGTGGGGTGCCCCAGGCCTGCCCACTGGCCAGGTGACGTCAATGACAGCATGGTATAATGTTTAGGCATGCGGTGTATAATATCTGCCTGTGGTAGCCCTGTGTAGATGTTGATATGGGATTACAGGGGAACCAGGTAATAAATGTGGCACCCATTCAAGGTGCGGCAGTCTGGGTCGTATTTACAAGTACATGTACTTTGGTTGACAGTGGTTCAAATGCACAAGAGATGTGTTGTTCGATTCGAACTTCATGTATACAAGTGTGTGTGTTTGGAAATGTGCAGATGATATCAATGTTAAATCAAGAATCTCGACAACTGTACACAGCTGTACATGTATTTCTTTACTGTGCCAATAGCACAAACCGTTTAATAGGGTACAGTGCACATGTGAATGTTGCCGGCAGTACATGTGCACATATGTATGTTTTGAGAATACATGTACTTAATATTAATTAGTTCGCACGACAGCTCACGTTATGCTGGGTTTTTTTTTCATACATAGGTCCTATAGGGGTACTTTTCACCTGCTTTACATGTATTTATTGGTCATGAAATATCGGTAGCAGCGGCAAGTACAGTGGGGCCTACCCATTGGTTCAGTGATCACTGTACAGCTGTATGGTCAGTTCAGCCCTGAACACACGTACTTTGTAGTGTGCATACATGTACATGTACTAGGGGAACATGGCCCTAGGTACACATGCATGACCTTGATTGCTTGCAGTTCCATGTACATGAGGGGACAAGAATACACTGTAGATGAATGTAAATATATATATGTATGTGTACGTCAGGTTCCTCAAAATAGGGGCCATTAGATAATGTTCAACTTTGGGATTCATTTTTCCTGAAGTGAACGCAGTGAATTAATTCCCAATGTCTGATGAAATTAGGGAAGCCGTGGCTGATATCTGGAACAATGATGACCGTGCCCATCTTTCAACTTAATTGGAGTTGATTAATTAAAGTCTCGAACATCACCATTTTTGACGGACGTGAACAACTTGTTGAAATTCTAGCCAATAAAATCACATTTTCCTCAAGTACGTTTCCAAAAACGTTTCAAATATGACGTTCGCAACTAATGTATTATACTCATACATTTTTGATGCAGCCAAACTTAAAGATAATTTTCAGTGGTTGAAAGGTATAAGACCTGGCAGATATGCTGGTATAGTGAGAAAGATTTTAAACGGTAAGAGAATGAAGAGAGCCAAACTTTTCTCATCATTTTCCGTCAATTTTGTGCCCTTTTTTTCCCATGGCTTATATTTTTTTAGAGTTATTTCTTAGGTGTTTTAAAATACATCAGTTGAAAAATATGCTGAATTCTCCTTGTTGTTGAGGGAACCTTTGAAATCAAGTCCTCTGGTGAAAACGTTTTGGCATAAAACTTTAAATGAATTCAACTCCATTTGATTTACACTGGTAGCCAACCAGATGTCCACCAAATGTACATATTATGCCTAATTATCCCCAAATAATCATTTTTATAAATCTGAAGGTGGTAATTTGTATTTTACATGATCAAAGTCACTCTTTTAGAAGTTTTGAAAAGTTACATGCGGAGTTGTTGTTGTAGGTTAATGGCACATATGGCAAACTGATGCCACACTTTTGGACCCCTAATTTCTGGGATTACCCACACATGCTTCCTTAATAGAGTGCACCAATGCATGAATCCCATCGTTGCAAGATGTTAAAAATTATGCGAAATGTACGTACAAATTTCACTCTCTCTTTTCAAAACCGTTTCCATAGTGTATGATTTTTGCCTACCAGTATACATGTACATTGCACCTCTGTATTATGTACATTGTCCAAATTTTATCATTTATAACCCATTAAAATCGCACACAGCAGTATCCAACTGAGCTAAACATACTGTGCTAGAACTGTTTAATGTACAACAAAATGTGTAATGTCTTTGTTGTTGAACTGGTAGTTCAACTATTAATTAACATGTCCCAGGGTATGATGCATGTATGAATTTTATACTGAATAAATGAGTATCAAGAACCTGATTAAATTCAAATTTTAACATGTAAATCAAATTTGATTTTAAATTCAGTAGTACATGTACATGTACCATACGTACATGTAAATTGCATGCATTCTAACGTCCAGTTTAATGTTTCAATTTATTTTTGTATGGTACACTACTCATACTAGTTCATGATCTTCCAGTAACTTGCCTTGTGATGATACACAGATGACCAATACTGTATTTTCTCAGCAAAGACATTACAATTTTTTTACACTGTACTAGTACATTTAGCTGAGTTGGATACTGCTGTGTGCGATTCTAATGGGTTGTACAAAATGCCAGACATGTCTGTACATGTTTGAAGGTCTGTGAGCCTTCTTAGAAAAGAAGAGCTGCTCATCATATTTGTTTGTGATTTCCTTCCACTTTGAAGTCTGATGGTAGACTGTATTTTTCATACAATTCAACTATGTCGTGTATACATTGCGCTTTTAAATTTTAGTCATAAAGCTGTCTCATATTTTTTAGAAAGACTTTCAAATGTAGTTGCCCAAATAAACAGGTTTTCCCTTTGAGTAAGGAAAATAAATATCTGTATTTTTAGCAAGGTTGTTTCTGTTACATGTAAATGTACAATTTACAAATCCTCTTGTACATGTTCAGCAGTGGGAGACTTCTGAGACTTGGTACATGTAGCTACAAATATCACCCCTTTCTTATTATTTGCCTCTGCAACGGTCTCATTCATCCACCGTGCTCAGGTCACCTGATTGTAACTGCTTGCGGCCGAGTGACCTGATCTGTAACCGGAATGATGCTCAGTGAATCACCATTTAGGTTCACTTTATGGGTGTGATGTGGTCCTACATCCAATTGTTTTTCTGTGCACGTGGCACTTACATGTACAGACGGCTGTAGAAGTTGGTTTTGCTGTAAGTGGTCATGGGTCCAGTGTCAGATTTGAATTTAGTGTGTTAATACAGTATCTGCGAAATGGGTAGTATCCTCTCAGTTCCTGGGAAAACAGAATTGGCAGCAAGGACCAGCAGGTCCCAGGCCAGCACTATATTAAAAATATGCACCCCCCCCCGTGCATCATGAATGTGTACATGTATGTGTGTGGGACTGGAAAAATCAGCACTGCATCTGGTGCATTCTGCCGGAGATCCAAGCATACCATGTTCATGGTGCATACATGTACATGTAAAGTGTGTTGAGTGATACTCTGCAGATATGGAGTACATGTACATGTTCATGCCTGGCACGAGAGCATTGGGTGCTCACAGTACACGCCCCTTTAAGAAGTGCTTAATTTACAAAGTGACTACAGACTGCAGGCGAGGGATGCAGTATGCCAGCAACCACACCATGACCCATGGCAAGGGGGGGGGAGGAGGAGACTGCAAATCATACAGGGGCAGGCGTCTGGGATCTGAATGGACCATGTAGAGATAAGGCAATGTCAATATTACATTGTGGGATTAAGGACTCTTTGCTTGCACAGATGGTATCCTTGCCACATACATGTACATTGTATGAACCAGTATGCAGCATGCCCTAGGGTCGTGATCCTAGGCACAGACTTCTCTTTATAGTTTATTTTGATATGGTATTCTAAATGGTATTGCTTTTCACACCGTTACATGTACATGTACTTGGGTATTGTGATACACTGTGCATACACCGGTACTACAGAGGTAGGATGTGCCCATACATGTGGACTTATGTTATACAAATGCACATGTACACAAGTAGTGTACCTGTTAAGGTTTGCTCAGACAGATGTTTTGCACACTTGTTTAGGTTTGCTCGTATTTTTAATTTTTGTGTACTATACATGTACATACACATAGAACTTGTACATCCATCCAAGATTAATGTACATGAACCAATACTAAGCATTGCTTTTACACTTGACGTTGTACAGGGTTTGTGACTATTCATATTTTGAAACCTTTGTGACAAATGGCGAGTGGAAAGTAAATTCAAGTAATTGACAATGCAGTTGTTAACTTAATGATGGATGACTGCTTCTGTAACCAGTAATTTTGGCCCGAAAACAATCCACAGTGGCTTCCTCATAAGTCCTCACCTTGACATCCTTGCCTGTGAACCGGTATCAGAAAGGCTCACAAAATTTTTATGAGATTTTCTAGATATTTTTTTCTACTTGAAAATTGACTTGTCACTCACACATGATTAGACCTTGCTTGGATAACACATGCTACATGTAGTATACAAGTACATGTACTGTTCAGGTGAACCATGTTAATACATGTAGGTCCTTTAGACTTTGCCGTTTACCTGGTTATAGCCGGAAATTTGTATTATTGGGAATGAAAACAAAGAAGAACAAAAGATTAGGACCTAAACAAGTTGTTGTTATGGAGTACCAAAATGTGATGTCACTGTGAGCCAGCAAGTGTAGTGCAAAGGAATGGAGTATGTGCACGTGTTGGTTCATGTGCTGGTTCTCACACTTATGCCTTTTAGATAGATAGCGGTACATGTAGATATATTTTTTGTCATTTCCTTTAAGCATATAAAAGAAAATAAAATTTGGTTTCCTGCTGTTATAAATATACATGTACAATCATATTACACATAAATTCATGAGCATAATGTAAACAAATTTATGTTGATATATGTATGACAGGTTAAACCACACAATTGTGCATCTGACGTATTCACTTTGGTATTCTACACTGTAAGCAGAATGTTGTATTACAGAAACAGTGCTCTCATTGATGAGGTTCAACTGTATTGGTTAACTTGAATCTTAACTTAAAACTTAAATCTTATCTGTTTCCACTCTAGGTTTTGGTCATCTGCTCCCACTGATTTTGTCTTAGCACTTGGTTTACTTTCCTGCAGTTGCTTTTTTTCCCAGCGCATTGTAACCTTCGGAAAAATGCGCTTTATAAATGTTATTATTATTATTATTATTGGTTGAGCTTTGATCGGAGAATTTTGGGGCCTGTCTTTGCCTTCCGATAAACAAAAGTCCTTTTGATAAAGTTGTTACTGTAGAGCTTGAAGTGTAGATAAATAACGAATGGTTTTTCTTTTGTCTCTCCTTTTCTGCACCAGATTTATCCAAAGCCCAGAGGGCTTTCTCAGACACACTCATCAGTTTTAACTTTGAGTGCATCGGGATGTCACAGACAGATGATGAAATTGACATTTGTGAGTATTTGGGAAGGAACTTTGCTCTCTTTGGGAGAAATGTTAAAAAGTTCGTCTTTTGGAAAACGTCAGCTTGGCCTGTTGGTACAGGGAAGGATTTTGTAATCACAATGCAGTCAGATTGTGATAACAGTTACAGAGGATGAAAACACGAGCGTACGTGGACAGCTCCCTTTTGACATACATGTAGATAGAATGTTTACTCTTTCATTTGGCACCATGGGGCTTTGTTTCCAGCTTCCCTGTTCTGTTACAAAAAAAGGGAAGAATTGCCATGTCGGAAGTTTCGGCTGTGCCGGGTTTAAATGTACATGTACAGAATGTGTGATTTTATAACAAAAGCAACCCTTCCTCCCTGCAAGTCAATCCTTTCAGGGTAGATGATGTTCCTGAAATCTTAGAGAGATTTGTTCATTTCATTTCTGTGTGGAGGAGTCACATTTGATGTTGCTGTGGGCTCCCCAATTAAAAGCTCCATGTAGGAATTGTGTTAACTTTTTTTGGGGGGGGTTATTTTGCTTGGATAGCCTGATATCACAGGAAGTATTTTGTGGGTTTTACTGGGGTGAACAGTTGAAGGTGAGGCCCTTCAGTTTCATATAGAGTTTCAAGGGACCTACATTCTATATACTGAGGGGCATGAACTGGTTTTTTTGCGTGATGTCCAAAGACAATGTCAAGTGGCATTATGATTGATGTGCTAGTACCCCATACATGCTCTCCACCTGTGTAACATTGAATGGCCTACATGTACATGTATTCAACATGTTTAGAGATTACATTTACAGTCATTTTGATTGGCACCTTTATAATGGATTACCAATTACATGTATGCTGATATACATGCATGTACATGTACAGTGTATGTGTACAGTACATGTGTACAATACGGCCACTCAAGTATCAACATGTTACTTACGCATACACCATGTACATGTAACTTCACTGTAGGAAATGAATTTGTAACACATGAACAATAAGAGTAGCACACACACACATGTTTCATTCAGAAAAACAAAATGTGTATGAGTCCTCACTGAGGCGTTAGTATTTTGCAAGTTGTCAGACATTGCACCATGTCAAGCGTCATAAACCAGACCTACGCATTATTGCTTGTAGTAGGTGAGGTTGGGCATTTCCTGTCTGCTGTGTAATGGAAAGCGGACCTTTGACAGCAGGCAACATGAAATCAGAACATCGTTACTATAAACCCAATATATACATGTACGTATGCATTGTAGATTTGTATTTTTAAAAAAAATTTGTAAACCCTGTGTGTGTAATTCAAGCACTTGCCTTAAGTCACGTGATGTACATGAAACAACAGTTCTGCAAATTTAACCGAAGAATTTAGGGTTAAGATGTGTCAAAGATGGGTCAATCATTTACATGTAAGGTCAACAGTTAAGGTCACATGAAAAGGAAATAGCCCTTAAGTCTAGTTGTAATGGGATAGGAATATAATGATTTGAAGCAGTTCTAGCAGTGATCAGGTGAATATACATGTACCTGCCTGGGAGAAATATGAATGTGAGGTTACAATTTAATTGAAGTCAGGTGTGGTTGTGCCTGATAACATGTACCATACATGTGCATAACTCTGTGGCACACGGAAATATGCACAACCATATTGTGTGTATATACATCCGGATTTATTTTCATTTTCATTTCATATCAGTTTCACTGTTGTATAGTATATCATTATCTAGCATTTATGGGGATTCTTTAACAGAGATCAGAAATTCTGGCCTGCCATTTGCAATCAACATTCCAGCATTACAGATGGGACAGGTGGAAAATGGATGAATGTTCTCCAACCATTCTTCTGCCAATAAAGCTCCAATTGGGGTTTCATGAAAAAAGGGGAAAAACACATACCCCTCCACCCTCCAAAATAAAATAAAACATCTAGAAGCAAAACCCTACTTCTTGCTCTGTTCTGATGACAAGAAAAAACACTTAAAGAGAATTTCTCATTCAAAGCTTCAGGGTTTACCCTCAGAGTGTTTGATGATATATTTGCCTTCATGCTTTTGTTCTGCTCTGTGTATTTCGCTTCAGCACAATCTCTGAAGGAGTTTGGGAGGCTCATCGCATCCATCGAAGATGAACGAGATCGCATGGTGAGCATCCAGAGCTTTGGTATTCCATAATATTTTATGACCCAACTTACATGTAACAAAACCAGTCTGAAGTCACCAGGACTCCTTTTAGCAATGCTTGTAGTATAAGATTCCTTCATAATGGAAATCAGTACTTCTACATTTTTAACCTATGTACGTAACAAACAGTTTCATCAGAATGCCAAACTGAATGAAACATCAAAACCTAGAGCCTCATTTTGTGAGATCCAGTCACATTTGATCAGCAACTAGTTGGTTGTACATGTACTGTGCACAGAAACTGATTGCTTGTCAGGCATTAAAAATTTTGTGCATTTGCCTGATAAATGTGTTCAATACAATTCATTTCAGTGTTAAAAAAATGACTTCTGAGTGCACTACAAACTGCATCTTTTCAATATCCTACAAAAAGTTGAAAAACGCCCTGAACACTTTCCAGTTCATCCCTATGTAATCCCTTCATATTAGACACCTTAGTTAATGTGTATCTTGAGGATACCATTGGAGTGGTTCCCTTGTCGTATCGCTTGTGTTCTGATGTCAACGCCATGTACAAGTACCTAGTATTTGCTGAAACAATAAACACAGCAATTGCCAAATGGTCCTTTGATGTAGAAGGATTACTGGGGTTTGAAAGTAAGGCTGTCTAGTTTATTCCAACGAGATCCTTGTTCTGGTTTGGTGTAGGGCATTCTGGTGTGATTCCAAGCTGGGCAGCCTCCGTCATTCCAAAATGGTTAGGATTCCATTCTGACATATTCAGACATATTGCACTGTACATTGTATGACTACGTGTACATGAAGGAACATTTGCCTACCTATTGCCACCAGTGTGTGGCATAATTCACGATGGGTACTTTCGTACATGTACATGTTCACATTCATACATGTAGGTCTACACACACATCTATACATGTAGTTATTTATATGTACGTGTACCGGTACATTACTTAAAGAGGAGCAAGTGTATCATTTTGATATGCACTAATGAACATTTATTGCACAGTACAGTTGAACTTCATTAATAAGATGTCCTTCAGACTTGGCAAAGTACGTGTACCTTGTTATAACAGGAACCTTGTATTATCAGGAATAAAAAGAAAGGATTGGGACCAAAACATTTCCTTGTTATGAGCAGAATCTCGTATTAACAGTGCTCTTACATATGTATTAACGAGGTTCGACTTTATGCCACAAAAAATATGTACAGTACATGTTGTACGGTGTATACATGTACATGTATGTGGAGTAGCCTGCCTGATTAGTTAAATATCTATTTGTAATGACAAGTATTAAAGTATTAGTACATATATTGATACTGTTCAGTTAGTGAGCTTTGTGGGGAGATTTTGCAGGTAACTTGATTGGAAATGAACCGGATACTTCTGTTGACTAGCGTGGGCACTGTAATTACTGGAGTGTAGAGCCTGTCAGTTTGACATGTACATATGTACATGTAGTGGCAGCAGTTCTACCAGAATGATCCAACCTTCCATATCCTTGTAGTGAGTTCTGAAATTCCTTTCACACTTTCAATGGTGTGCATGTTCAGGCTGCCCCTTTTTCCTTGAGGTCTTTCTGATTTCTCACTGCAGTTAATGAATTGTTGCAACTAACCATATACACGTATCTACCAAATACACGGTATGTCTACAATGTACACATACACAGTGTTGTTTTGACTGATGGGCATTTTGCTGGCCATTTGGTCATTCATCCATGAAATCCCAGCACCCCAGCGTTTTTCTGACACACAAGTACCCCTACTTTAATGACAGGGCTCGCAGTCAGTGAGCCACGATTTCAAAACAACCTCTTTTAGGTGATTTACTGAGGCAAATATCTCATTATACACGTTCCATTCCAGCACAATTCCCCATATCCTGTTGCGAAGAACATGTACATCTCTGCCTCATTTAGGACCCACATACTAATATGTATGTGATAGAGATCTATCACCAAATAGAATGCACTTCCTTTGGTATGATGTGGGTTGGTTTTGATTTGGTTTTATTGCCATTTCAAACTACAGGGCTACGTTATTCTTCTCTCAAAAATAACAATGATAGGGTCATGGTGGGGAAATCAATACTTCCAGTTATGTATGAGTACATGTGAGTGAAACCATAGGGCTGTTTCCTTGCTCTATGGTGAAACTCTTGTGGTTATATATTGTGGTGAAGAGAGAAGCTTTATTTGACTCCTTTAACTTTTTATCACATGGCCAGGGTTGGATGACATTTCCATGTTGGGATATACAAGTATTTGCCATTTTTATTTTATCTTTTGTAGATGACTTCACATATTGAAGAATGCTTGAGTTCCAATTAATAACAATAATGGTGTGACTTCATTTAAAATAAGTCCTTAAAAGTTGAGGAACATAATTTCCAATAAATGAACACTGTTCCTTTGAAAATTTGGCTTGAAAGTCAGCTTGGAAATGGAATTTTTTTTATGTAGAGATCAAGTATGTAAAAGTGAAAGCTGTCTCTGAAAAATTCTGAGAGGCATCAAAGCGTACTTCAGGGCTCAGTTGATTGGACATTTGAATAGGCAGAAAATTACTACTGTGTAGAGTAATGAATGGAACTTGTGTGCCAACATCACACACATGTACATGTACCTACTAGGAGTGTAGACCCGTACACAAAAGAGGTCCACTCAACACAGGTTGTGTGAACCTTCTGTGGACTAAGCCAGGTCCACACAAGATTCCCCCCCTCTAAAAAACTGGCTTGGAGGCATTTTAGTGTCAGGGATGTGCAGAACAAAAGGAAGAGGAACAGTGAAGGAAACCATCAACAAAACACCAATTTGAAATACTTTTCTACAGTCAAAGAAAAATTAGTGATGTTATCATGTTTTCTAAACAACACAAAAAAGGAATGTCCATACTGCTGGGTGTCCACTGTAAACCGTGGTGTGTTAGCCTGTGACACGCAGTACACAATCCACAACATCATGGCTGCTACACATGCTCCTGCCAAGCACAATTTCTGTATTCTGCAGGCGGGGTGTGCCTGGTAACTTTTCACCTGGTACAAGAACAGTGTTGGCCACAGGAATGTGTGCTCAGCCCCTTGGCCTCTGTACTGTGAGTCACTCCACTGAGAAGTTCAGTAGCCTGCAGTTCTAGCAACTTCGGCTTCTATGGAAGAACCCACACATTCTGTGAAAACTACATGTACATGTACTGTACATGAAAGCTCAGACATACATGGACCGCATTTCCCAGTTTTTAGTATTTAATGTAGATTTTATTATTAAAGGTCTGCACCTTGTTACAACAATTGCTCACAACTACATGTACATGCACTAATGGTTCTGCTCTGGGGTAAGCTCGTAATTTTTCTGAGTAATTTCTTTTTTTGAGGAACATTTAAGAATGGCCTATACACTTAGAAAGGAAAAGTTTAACTTGACTAGTCAGTATTACTTCCTGGATCTTGAAATCTTGAGAGCAATTGCTCTGCCAAGTGGGTGATTGTTGGAAGAATGCCATGGCATTCCACGAGCATGACCTTTCTCACGACCCTCGGCTGGAGTATACTGCTACTATTCCCTGCTACATGAACTTGTACATGTACATCTGTGCGTCTGCTGTGTTTTATTACTTAAAGTAGGACACTTACTTATTGCCATTGTAAAACTGGAAATGAAGATGTGTTGAGTGATGGGTCTTAGGCTGTGTAATTGCTGGTGGCATTGATTGTTCCTTAATCAGTGTCAGTGCAAATCATGGGCCACATGACTGCCCACACTGCACATCCAGTCATCTAGATTTCAAGAGTTCAGTTTTCCCATTGCTCACCCTGTGGGCAGTCAAGCAAAACTTCTAAAAAAAAGTTAAAAAGTCAAGATCCAACACTTGTAAACACGCACATACATGTACAAGTACATACACAGTGTCCCTCAATGCAATATTAATGCAATAATAATACATAAATACCACAAATACTGGCATACACACTCACATATACCATAATTAACTCAAACATGATGAACAACACTTTTAATGCAACAACAACAAATACATACAGGTGGCAATTTGATACAGCCATTTATAAATTAATGAGTACTCATTGGTAGTGGTAACGATTTAAATGGGAAATATGGTCTTTTAGCTATACAATAGGAAATGGTTAACTTTTCCTGTACAGGAAATGTACGCATCTTATGTACGTTATTCTCTCTGTTACATGTATATAATTTTTTTTTTTTCAATTTTGATTTTTTTCAATTTTATTATGTGTTGTGAATTCTTTGTTTTGAAGCTGGAACATGCCAAGGATCAGCTCATTGTCCCTCTGGAAGCCTTTCGCAAGGACCAGATTGGCTCAGCAAAGGTAGGTCCTGAACTTACTACGCAGTGTCAAGTGCTTTTGTTTTTTTTTCAACAGAGTCTTTTACCTCTCCTCTGTAAGACCATTGCCCTGTGCCAAAAGAGCTTGGGGTAAGCAAATGACAATTATTTTACCACAACCCTTGAAATTGCTCCGAAATGTGTTTCAATTAACATGATTTTCTATTTTTTGTTTTGTTATTTTTTGGTGTATTTTGGTGCCCTTCTTTTTTGTTTTATGCAAATGAAAATTTGCATATTCATGAGCAATATCTACATGATGTCATCCCAGGCACTGAGCCTCATTGTTCCATTGATTTGTCCACAAAAACTGCTGGAATTCTTGTTTTCTGTGATGAATTTCCAATTCTCTGGCAAATAAGACTTTTATGAGTTAAATTTGAATAAAATCTGGCACACGCTGAGTTCTTGAAATTCACATGAATATAATTTGAATTCCCTGTGCAAAAGACACTGTTGCTTTACGTCCTGATTGGGGTAAGCTTTTTAGTTACATAAGAGACGCTTTGCACCAATACACTGTTTTCAATGGATAAGAAAGGTACAAAGGAACCAGTCCATTCCAGAGATGGTAGTCGCTGTGCAAAAGGATTTCAAACAGTTTTTATATACTGATGAAGAATACAAAGATGCACAAAATGTGAGTCCAAGAGGATTTCATGTCATGGATCCCTTAAAATGTTCATATTTGGAGTCCCATTTTTATGAATCTTTTAGTTTGGGTCAGTTGTTTATATAAGGTTTGTTTTAAAGGAGTGCCACCGTTAATATTTAGCTGCTGCAGCAATTTTGTTCAAACAGATGTTCTATTTTTTGGTTCCTCTCCCTACCTTACTGTCCATGTTATTTTTTTGCCTCATGAGACCCCTAATGATATCTGACCTGTTTAAAAAAAAATTTAACTTTCAGTAATATTTTGGCAAAAGGGTTTTCCCTTTGGTAAATAATAATCTACAATGCTCATTTATTACCCTAGTCTACATTTACCAAGACTTCCCACACACATAAAGCTAAGAGGTACCAGGTACTAATAGAAGTTATAGAATAACAAAGTTTGTGATGATCCCTGAAATTACATCTACCGGTATAACAACAATCCTGATACCTGAAGATACCTGATAATTCCATAACAGTTTTGCCCAAAAGGGAATTTTGTATGAAAGACATTAGAGTTCCACATATTCATTTGCTTAACATGATTTCAGAAGGAAGATTCTCAATTTTAAATCAACAACAATCACAACAGTGATATGAAGCAATCTGCAGACAGTCAACAAAAACAGAAGGGAAACAAATGTGGCAAAATGTTTTTCCTTAGTGATTGAAGTGGAATTCATTGTTCTGTTCCCTCCCTCAGGAGGCCAAGAAGCAGTTTGAGAAGCAGACAGAGAAGTTCTGCAAGTCGCTGGATAACCACGTTGGCCTGACAACGAAGAAGAAGGAGACTTCTCTGCAGGAGGTGAGAGCAAGGATACAAGATGTCAGGGTGGTACAGAGAAGACTCCTGCCTGGAAAGTTCTTGGAAGCTTAGTTGAATCCTGAAAGGGAAAAGAGCAGAAGCATCATTATTGGCAGTTTTATTTTACTTCTTTTTTGTTTGAAAATGTCACATTTCTGATATTGGTCGTGAAAACTCTGAATTGCTTTGTTGCCTTTACACAAAAAAAGTACTCATTCATGAGCTTAGATGTGACGTCATTATCTACTGTAATAGTAAAAAAGCTTCATTGGATTGGGGGAGGCTGTTGTATTAAGCAGCAGTGTGTCTGAGCTTATATAATGAGGTCCAATGAAGTCCGTCTTTGCATGGCAAGGTGATGGTTTCAGAAATTAGCTGTTTTAAGGATTCGTGTGTTTCGAGTGATTTATTTCTTCAGATTTGTGTGCGGTTTGGAGACTCCAAAGGGGGAGGCACATGTACCTTCAATATTAGAGAATACCAGGGGTTGGTCTCTAGTCATAACGTGTCTCTTTGATACCCAGGCTGATGCAGCCCTGGAGTTGGAGAGGAGAGAGTTTCACCGAGAGTCCCTGATGTACGCCCGCATCCTGCAAGAGGTCCAGGAGAAGAAGAAGTTTGAGTTTGTGGAGACGGTAAGTGTAGCTACCAGCTTTTTCAGACTTCCATCAGAATTCAGATCTTTGGATCTGGCTTTCAGGTCCCTGAGGCAAGAAGAACTGGACTTTGGGCAAGCTCCGTGCATACCAGACACACCTCATCGCTGGTGTCTAGTCAAGGGAGTGCAGCATGTTAGTATTTTGCCTCTCCTGTGCAGAGGATCAGGGGTTTGAATCCTCTAGTCATATGTTTTGCCCCTTTCAAGTCACTCTATCCTTACTCAGTTTATCCCTCCCCCTCCCCAAGCAAATGTATTTGCATTAGCCGGAAAGCAATCTTTAAAGTGATGCTGCCTGTACTTCATTCACTGCCATTCTGTCTGTGGCCGTTTGAAGGCTGGTTAACTGTGTAATCGCCTGTGTAGTTGATGTGAGAAAATTGACAGAAGTCATTACTTTCACATTAAGACATGTTTTCTGTGAGCAGTCTTCTTCGAATGTAAAGGAGCTGCAGCGCTTATTTTTTTACATGAAAAAAAGTGAACAACACTGAAAAGAAGACTGAGTTTGAGTTCATCTAAAATCAGTCACTCTCATCCTGTGTTCTGATAAGCACACCATGTGGCGTTATTGATTATATGTACGCACTGCATAGACCATACATGTATGTGTACATTCTGACTTACATGTACTCCTTTAAAAATCCTGTCCCTTTAGTATATCGATGCGTGCATCTTTGACCTAGGTTGGTGGTAGAATTTATTGTAAAGAGACATGCTAAAATTTAGAAATACAAAGTGCCATTCAACCTTCGTTGACAAAATTTCTGCTATTGCTGAAGTCGAGATTTTGGAGTGGAAAGTTAGCTGGATGACTCTTAATACTGACTGGTACATGCTCATGCTTCTTGTCACAGTTGAAAACTCAGTCATTTTCACATGGAGACATCAAAGCTAGATGTACCCACAAAAAATGCAAAATATTGAACTAGCAATGACAGGCATTTTATTCCAGTGAAGATGGAGTTGTATTCATATCTGGCTACTATCTGTATTGTAAGAAAAAAATTTCTACCAGATCCAGCACAAACTTTTTTTGCTTTGTTCACTTGGGGTGAAAAATCAGCAAGTTGCCTGTTGGTTTTCCATCGTACAAGATCTACGTGCATAAATCAGCTGCCACAGTTAGTGAATCATTGCATTATTACTGTAAATCCTGTTGTACACAGTGCACATGTATAACTCTTATTTTTGGAAACATTTTGAATCTAAGTGCACCATATGACTGTTAACATTGAGTAATCACATTTTAGTGCCACGTTGTACCCAGCGTGTCGATCCTGTCGTGCACGGGCGTGTTGTCCAAAACAATGATGCATGCTGCTGGTACATGTAGGTTTGCCGTTATCAGATTACCAGATTGCTTTTTCTGTCTTAGTGGTCAAATTCAACATATAAATGTGCCCTTGCAATGAGGAGATGCATTCTAGTTTACTGGTTCCTTTGAAACTGAACAAGTTACATGTATATGTCAATTAGAATTATTCAAAGGTAGACTCCATTATGGTGGCAGCAGTCAACACTTATTGTGTAGGGCCAGTGAAGTTACAAGTCAGAACTTCCTTCATGTAGCAGTCTCTCAGTATTAAGGCAATGCGTAGGGATAATGAAAACAGACTAGTCTTAGTTCATACTGCCTTTCCTCCGATCTGAACATTACTACACCATGACTATACATGGTGGAACTGATATTCTGTTAGATTCTTGGCATATTTAGTGCTGGCCATGAAGACTTATCCAAGGAGACACCATTACCGCGATGGCACCATACTGTCGTGCACGCCGCAATCAGTCTTAAATTTGAGACCCGTGTGCAATTTGGCTAGCCACATTACCCTGCCGATTGAAGAATCATTTAACGTACAGACACTGTGTATGTACAGTGAGAATCCCATTTGGGTTTCCACGCACACGTATGTCTATCCACTGCTGTTCTCCTAAACAGATTGTCCAAAGCTGTCTGACACATGACTTTGATGACTTGCAAAAAGAAAGTCCCTCCCCCGTTGAGAAGGAAGCTGTATCACATGCTCTTTGGTCATAATTCTAAATGAGGAAATAAGCATTTCTTTCCTGTGACAAGCAACCTTTAACAAGAATGTTGCACGTGTGCATACGTGCTTCCCAAATATAGGCAAGCAGTTTTTGACACCATTACTGCATATAAATGTAGGATCTTACTGTTCTTTAGAAGCCCTTTTTTTACCCACTGCAATATCCATCTTTTGTCGTTGTATTCACGTTATTATAAAAGCCACACAATTGAGGAAAAACCCCCAATCCTGCAGATGACTGATGACACATGCTTGCCCTTTCCAGCTGAACAGCAACCAACTGTTGAGGTTTGAATCCATATCTATCATTAGTCAGTCTGTAAACACGGTTGAGTGGTTCCAGCAGGTTTTGGTCAGCGATTCATCACTTCACCACCGAACAAACGGGCAATGTGTCACAGGCATTTCATAACTGATTAACCCAGAGATTGGTTGACTTTGTTCTTTTTTCTGTGTGCACAGTTATTGGGATTCATGTACAGCTGGCTGACGTTCTACCATCAAGGTAAACAGACTCTGTTCGGGGAATATATTAGGGTCCAATTTGGCAGAATTGCTAAGCAAATGTTAAGGGTTAAAAGGTTAAACAAAAACACAAAACCAGCATGGTGGATTTTTTTTATGAAATAAGCTATCTGCTGGTTATATACCTGCACCTGTAACATGCAATATATAGGTCTTGATTTGTTTGGCAATAACTTGTTTTTGGCTTTTCCAAGTTTTTACAAATGTATATGCTTAGCACATTTTGTTCCTATCAGGTTTATGAAGTGGATATATGAGAAATTGCACAGTAAGGGCAATCAGCCGAAGAGCTTGTTGACTGATAGCCTGTATGTTATTGGTCAAGTCAGTTTTCTGTAGGGGCTTTCACACTAGACGAATTCCCTGGGAAATTCTCGGGGAATTTTGGTCGGTCTGTTCACACAGCCAAAGAAATTCACAGGGAAAAGGTTTTCCCGGGGAATATTTACCCCTGCGCGGGAGTGGGGTTGAAGGAGTAAACCCCGGAATGTTTTCCCGGGGAAAAGCAACAAGTGTGAACTTCGGTCGGTTTGAACGTACCCCACCTTTTTGCGTCAACGGCTAGTGTGTTGAGCCGTAATCTCGAAAGGTCACAGGGTCACAAATAACGCACTATGTAATTGGCGCAGTAATTTAGTATTGTAATGCAGTACCTTTCAAACTCACAACATCACCTTGGAATTGCGCGACGTAAACAACAGCAGCTTGTGCATGTACGCGGAGCATTGCCAGATTGGACTTCTGTCCACAAGTCATTCGGGAACTTCTGGATGGGTACCCTCCATTTGCACATTTCTGAGGGTTTGATTGCCAGTGTGAAAAAAACGTGCATATTCCTGGGAAATAGTGTCCCTGGGAGTTACCAAATGGGTCTGGTGTGAACGGTTGCTGGGGTTTTGGTGGGGTAAAAAATCCCAGGGATTTTTCCGGGGATTTACTTCCTGGAGATTGGCTCTGCAGCGTGAAAAGGCCTTTTGAAGGATTCTGTAGAACTCGTAAAACATTCTCAAGAATGAATGAGCTTATGGGATTCATGCTGTTTGCCAAGTTTCAAAATCCTCTCCTAGCTGGATAGGGGTTTTGTCTCTGTTGCGGTAGTTTACGTGCTCACCTTTTGCAATCAGTGTTGTTGTCCATGCAGTTGTCTGTGACTGAAATCTGACGTATGTGATTACTTTTTCATGGTCAGGTCATGAGGTGGCCAGGGAGTTCAAGCCGTACATGACAGAGCTGCAGCTCAAGTTGCAGAATGTAAGTTCTGAACGTGTCGTTGCTGGCTGAAATTTTTAACGCATCCATGACCCCTTATGCACTTGTGAGATGGTACCACCAAGGTCCTCTTGTAGTAAAACAGCATTGTGTGCCCACCTGAAGAGGAGAAAGGTGGAACAGTGCGAAGGCCAAAGATTTGTGAACAGTAAATTACCATTGAATTATGATTGATGAAAATGACAGAAGTGTTGCTATTCTTTAAGTGGACTGAGGGATGGGGGAGTGGCCCAGATTTGAAGAAGAGGACAAGTAAGTTATGAAACTTGGATGAGGTTTTCCACATGCCCTTCCGCTCAGTCATTTAGACCACACCTGCTTTATACTCTCTTGTATTGGCAGATTCGGGCCGGGTTTGACATGACCAAGCAAGAGGCGGAGACTCTGATGAATAAGATGATGGAGGTGAGGGTGTGTATAATCGTTCCCCTTTGTTGTCTTCTTGCATGCTGCATGCCACACCCACATGCCACACCCACTGAAAGAAAAAAATGGATCTGAGAAAAGTGCACTTTCTTTCACATTAGCTTCAAAACTCTCTTTCCGTTGGTGTAGGGTTAACAAGTTGGAAAAATGCAGTTCTTAGAAAAAAAAAAGGACCTTATATCCTTTTCTATGGTTGGACTGACTAATATCAGGAAAACATTCAAAACTTTTTTCAGAAATTTTACTTTAAAAAAGTTTCGCACTGCTACTGAGCAGTGGTTGGCAGAATTCATGCTGGCAAGGTCAAGGGGAATATATGTACTGGTATATGGTGATTAACTTTGGTATTTCTGTGTTACAGGTGGATGGTATCTTATTGTTTCATGTCTGTTTCATGTTTAGACAAACCGAAGAAACTGGGACCTGCCTGTGTATAATAAAAACAGTGTCACCAAAATATTGTAAACACAAAGTTTCCTGAAGCCAATTGCGTTTTAATAGTACCTGACCCCAACTGACCCCTCATATTATCACACCTGTTCCACCATGGCTATTCGTGGCACGCACACGCAGGCACATGTATCTACTAACCCAGCCAATCATTTTGAACACCAGAGCCATCTTGCAACATGACATACCTTACAGGTAGAGATCATGATAGCACTCTGTGATACATCCCACATGTGCCTACATGTACATGCATGACAATGTATTGAGTACATGTATGTCAGTGGCTGCACCCTGCCACAGTCCCTGACTAAGGTGGGGTTGGCAGAACACTGAGACACAGGATGTGTCTGAATTGCCAGGCTAGGGCTAGCAATGGCACAAATTGAAATAGGTTTAACCACTACCTGGCCCAGCCGCAGCTAACATGCACATGGCCAGTGTACTACCGGTGCATGAGATCTCACCTTGCAAACCAAAGGGGGCATAATGAACTGTAGGAGTTACTCTGTGATTGAACTGTAGGAAATGTTCAATTTTAGAGTTGGCCAAAGTTATTTTTTCACAGTTTCTCTCATTGTTTACTATGAAAGTACCCAAAAAGCTTCATGTCTAAGAAATGGTGTTGCTTTTTTCTTCAATTAACAAAATCCATTGCTTGATCATCAAGTTTTTGCTGTGAAAAAGACCAAATGTTGTTGGTTTTTTTTTCCAGAAACCTCATGAACAACTGAAGTCCAACAAAATTCAAGAAGGCTACCTATACATCTACGAGAAAAGTAAGTGTTACCAATTCAACACGCTGTGATTGAAATTTTGAGACCAAATCATGGAGCTCTACAGCAAAACATACTTAAAATTTTTCACAACTGACCACAGTGCTTGGATCATTTTCCTTTCACAGACCAAAAGTGTACTAAATATGTATGAGCAGCCGACTAACAGTTTTCAAATGAAAATATTTGTTCCAGAAGATAATCTACAATATTTGACCGTTGTAGTTGATTTGAACAGGCCCCCTCTCTGTACAGTAATTTAATACATTATTTTTGTTTTGGTTTCTGACCACAGATTTAAGAGCAAATGACACAAGTTTATTTTTCGTGTTTTATTCACCAGTGTTTTTTTTTTCTCCCTGAGATATATCCCATGACAAGTAGCACTGCTCGACATTATCCAAAGCTGAAGCTTAACGTGTGCTAACTTTGTCGTTATGTGCAGGGGCACTCGGCTCCAACTGGGTGAAGAACTACTGTCGGTACAACAAGGAAACCAAAGTTTTGAGGATGATTCCCTTTGTCCAAACACTGCCCAGGCCAGTAAGTATCTCTACCGCTGACTCGCCATGTTGTACAATCTTTTTGCCTGTCAGCAGATCCTGAGGAATCGGGGCTCAGTGAACGAGTTCCAAAAATAAATCTATTGTCGGACTCCAGGGAAAAGCTAAATCAATGATTTCCCTCGAATGAAAGGAAATCGGTCGGGTTTTAATTTGTTTTATGTGATGCCCACCCAAAACATCAATTTTGGATCTGTCTTTATACATTACAACCTGTCTGAGCATGGGATGACTGTACACTGATAAAAGTGTCCAATAACAGGCAAGCAATATTGTCCCCCTTTTTTGTCTCAGTTAACAGAGGACAAGGTAACGGTCACATCCTGCACAAGGCGAATGACAGACTCCATAGAGAAACGATTCTGCTTTGATATCAACAGCATGGAAAAGTAAGCCTGAAACTAATGATGTCCTTTGAATTGACCATGGTGAAGGTAGATAAACAATCACAGAGCTTGTTCTTAGCGTTGAATATTTTTGCAAATCTGTTGTGTGTAGTTGCTGGGAGATCTGGATGACCTGAGTGATCATAAGAAAAACTCCCAGTGTTTGGAGTTGAGAGGGGTCCTCTGTTTTTGAATTCTTTTCAATTATGAAAGGGTTTCAAAAGAACAGTAATAGGGTGTGCAGTAGGAATGTCACAGGATCATCTCCTTTGTGCAGAAATCCAACCCTCGTCCTCCAAGAATGTCAATCTCTGGGGCAAGTACTCCGGTGGGGTCTAGATCTACTCCACAGCCCATGAAGAACCACTGCATGTAACCCAACATGCCTTCTTCTTTATCCCCCCAGGCCTCACATAATCACATTACAAGCAATCACAGAGAGAGAACGCACACAGTGGATGACAGCCATGGGAGGCAAGGAGCCGGTAAGCAACTCAAGAAATGGTGGGGCCAGTCTTCCTAGAGTTACCAGACTCAGTTTTGCACATGTCAGATCTATTTGACCTTTGACCAGTTGTTGCTAAGTGTCAACCAATAGTAGCACCAGGAGTAGCTTTTCTGCAGTTGATGGTCGAAGCTAAGTTTTCAGAGAGGCAGACTTTCAAAATCCAGCATTTCTGGTTTTTACTGTTGCATTTCCAGGTTGGTATCCAGTGATAATTGTAGGCTTATGCCATTTTCAGTAGTTCATAAAATGTCTGTCTTGCGCAGTGTGAAGGCTGTCTTTTGAATTATAATGGCCTCAACTGTTACAAGCCTCAGTCTGTAAGAGTAGCACTGTAAAATGAGGACATCGAGTATCTGTGTTCCCTGTAATCTTCCTGGGCCTGCTGATGAGTTCTCCTGTGTTCGTATTTCTATTTCAGATTTACATAAATCCGGCCCACATCTCGAAGAAAGACGACAGTAAGTAACAGAAAAACGCATTCCATCTTTGTGTTGTTTTCATCTCGAGTCGCAGAAATGGAAAACATTCATTTGAAGACGTTGGAAATTTCTAAGAGTGGCTGTCGCTTTCTTCTCCAACAGACTTGCTCAATGACATAGGCTTCCATTTCATCAAGAAGTGCATAGAAGCCATCGAGAGTCGAGGTGAGTTGGCCACACAGCCTCTCCTCCCTAGAAATTATCCATTT
This sequence comes from Acanthaster planci, assembly GCF_001949145.1. The sequence continues at coordinate 2,767,559 of NW_019091385.1, read as the reverse complement.
TCACACCGTAATTCCAAGGGATGATACATTGTGAACGTTTCAAGGGGTAGTAATATTCCAGGTATTCATTTGTTGTCTTTAATGTTCCAGGTTTAGATGACCAAGGTCTGTACAGAGTAGTTGGTGTCAACTCAAAAGTCATGAGGTTAACATCTCTTTGTCTTGGTAAGTTCAACCCTCCTTACATATCTGCCAAATCCCACAAGATTCAATATAATTCACAGTAAACCTCGTTGGTTTGGATACTTAAGTAGAAAGCTCTTATAACAAATTCTGCTTCACAGAAAATGTTAAGTGTCGTGGGTGTGTTAGATTATGGTACATATTTTTCTAATTCATGCCCTGCAGTCTTGTCAAGAAGTAAGAGGTATTTTTGGCCCCCTTGTATATAGGAATGCAACGTTGAAGCACGGTAGATGCAACCATTGATTATGTTGTAACAATTGATTGTTCTTCCCATTGTCTGAAGCAGACAAGAGGAAGCCGCAGAATGTCAACTTGTCCGACTCAGGGGAATGGGAAATCAAGACAATCACCAGCGCTTTGAAGAACTATTTCAGGTAGGGAAAAAAGCTAATCTTGTCTTGGATTTTCCCCACAGTTGAACTCTTGAGTCCTGTCAATTTCCCCTATCGGTAAAAACAAAACAAAAGCAAAATGGCTTCCCTTTGATTAATCCTCTTGTTCACCCCTTATACTTTATTTTTTTTGTTTTGCAGGAATTTGCCAGAGCCGCTGATGTCATTCAGGCTGCACGATCAGCTTATAGCTGCAGCAAGTGAGTACCATTTGCCCAATTGGGAAATAACCCATTTGAGAACCACAGTCACACACCAGGGAGCTACATCCAAAGTTTTTTGTGTTTGGGTATAAAATTCTGTCCGATTTACTTGGCTGCAGCTCACACTTACACACAAGTCTGTGACAATGGTTGTAGTGATTCCCATGTAGTCGTGTCGAATTCAAGCCCCAGCCATGTAATTCAGACACTGCTTAGACATGTGTGTCTCTGGAAGTTTACGGCTGCATTCCACATTTTCAAAGTAGCGCATGGCTGCCAGTTGCCATCAGATGATCCAGATAAGCCCATTTCTAATTTTGTTCTGTCATGGCAGTTAATGTAAATTGTGGCTGCTTGATAAGTCTGTTACCCAGCAAGTCTTCACAAGGTACCTGCTCTCTTTTGTGTTCGCATTGAATTTTGATGTCCAGTATGCACTCAGCTTTTCAGTTGGTGCTAAAGTGTTTCAGCGTGATGGTCAACGGCATCATTCAAGTGTTATGCACCATCAGTCGGACAGATTTGTACAGGTCTACCTACCTTCCTGTTGGTTTAACTGTCTGATCTGCGGAAAGGTCTTCATATTTGTCCTACATACTGCCAGGTAGCAAAATGGCATTCAGCCATTTCCTGTGCCGTTTTGATGCACATTATCTGTTGAGCCATTTCTGACGTTGTTGACTTTTTGTCTTTTGTCCACAGAGCAAGAGACAAAAACATTAAGAGTGAACGACATCCACGGTCTCGTCCACCAACTAGACGAGCCCAATTTTGAAATGCTGGATCTTCTTATAGCTCACTTAAGAAGGTACTTATTCCACCCCGCTAGCATTCTTTATTAGTTAGCGGTATCTTTCTTTAAAATCATTCACTCAGTTCGGTAATTCCCATTAAACGCGGGCTTGTCAAATTGTTACAGATGCTACACTTTGTTTTTGTGTGTGCTTCCCTACGGTGCTCAGTGGACTGTAAGCTCCACTGGCTCCATAGGAAGGTGCACCTGTCAAAGTGTGATGTCATCACTCATCAGTACAGGTGTGTTATTTTGGCATTGTATACCGGCTTCATTTTTGAGGTAAGCCGATACATAGATGTACAAATAGCTGAGAACCTAGGCAACCTTTGCTCTATTTGGAACTTCATATCTCAAGTGAAGAAGTTTCTCTTAAATGTTTTGAACGGTGTTAGTGTGATGATGGAATGAAATTAAAGGTGTGATTATGGGAACTTCAGTGGCCAGTTATAGCTGGAGCCATTAACCATGGCCATATGCCACACTTTTAATCGTTATTGATGTGACAAAAGAGGATGTCATGTTAACACCCTTGCCAAACTGTTCTTGGCTCATCAGGGTGGCAGACCACTCTGAGGTCAACCTGATGACGGTGACCAACCTTGGCGTGTGCTTTGGGCCGACGTTGATGCGCCCGGAGGAGGAGACAATGAAGGCCATCATGGACATCAAGTTCTCCAACATTGTCATCGAGATCCTCATCAGGCACTATGAAAAGGTGAACTGCTGTTGTAGGTGGACTTCAGAGTGATTGAGATTGACCGGACAGGTGAAATTGAACCAAGTTGGGATACTGTCCCAAAAGATGACAGGGACTTGCAAGATGTACCTTACATTATGAAATGTTCCCACATGATGAAACATACCCAATTAAGACTATTAACTGTTAGCCCTGAGGAACAGAGACCCCCATTGAATTTGAATCTTAATCATGTTCTTTACTAGGCTTTTGGTAAATGCAGTACTTTACAAATTGCGTTAACCCATAATTTACACCTTTGTATTGGTCATCAAGGGCTCACAAAGCTTCTTTCCAATTATATTCAGCAGCACTTACAAGATTCAGTACAAGGTGTTTTCAAATCACGGTTAGACACTAAGACTATTAAGTGTTTAAGAACAGAATCTGTTAAAATGTTTGCTGTCTTGTTCCTGATGGACATGTTGCTGTTGAGGTTTTCTTGTGCACCAGTTGATAGGATAAGGTTATGGTGCCCTTTGAAAGTTCTTTTTCAATCCATGTTGTTACGTAAGTTGTCCTCATGAAAATGTCACTGCTGACTAACATCAACATCGTTTCTCGCTAGATTTTTAAGACGGCACCAGACAGCGGGGGCAGGTCACAGTTTCGCAACGTTGTTCCTCCTTCCACCTCTGTGCTCCCCAACTCAACTGCCTCGTCCGTCTCCAGCACCTCCTCAACGCAGATGTCACCCAGGAACGGCAAGCAGCAGCAACCACAGCAGGTGTCCAGGTCAGATCCCATGCCCACCCGGGGCTACCACACCCAGATATCGGCCGGTGGGCGGGACCAGTCGCCCAGACGAACAGGTGAGAAAGTCACCCCTCCGCCGAGACCCGCTGCCCTTCCTAACCCCCCCTATTACACCTCTTCCCCAATCGGCCGAGATGGTCGCCGGCGGTCTTCCCTCACCTTGCCACCTCCCACATCCCCTCCGGTCAGCACGCTGATAGGAAAGTTTGACACGCCCAGGAAGAAGAGCATTGATGATGAATCCTTGAATTACACCAACACACCCCCTAGTCGGGCAAATGCATTAAGGAAAGGTAAGGGAGTGGGCCACCAGGTGGAAAAAGCGCAAAACCCAACCTCTGACAGCGGGAGCAGTAAGTCTGGAATAAACCCTAAACCACTATTGAATAAAAAACCTGAGCATCTTGTCCTTGGACTAGCTAATGCTAAGAATTGCAATGCCCAGACCCCTTCCCCAAAGAGCCCGCTAGAGGGCTTTGTTAAGGTTGACTACCCGTATGCTGATGAAACTCCTCCCGAAAGTCCGGTCTCCTCCCCACATAATCCCCTGGAAAAGAAGGACCCAGGGGCAAAAGCGGTTGCAGCGGATGTCGGGGTAGCCAAGGGTTTGCATATCGGCGTGCGAGGCATTGTAGGGATAAGCATGGGATTGGGCCTTGGTAAAGGCAATACGTCACCAGCCGAGAAAGAGACCACAGTGAAGAACGGAGATGGGGGAAAAGTGGAAAGCCCAAGGGTGGTCAAGCGGCCAATGTCACCGGTCAAAGAGGGTGTTAAGAGCAATGAGGGGGTCAGCCCCAAGAAGGATGGGAACACAGACCCAAGCGGTGATGTGGTGCTGCGAAAGAATAACGGCAGGAAAGCCATGGCCCCAGTATTATCGCGAGTGTCAGGGGTATTCTGTGCCGATCAAACCAATGTTTGAAATCTGAATCCCTTGCATAATGCAATAGAATTTAAAAGCAAAAAACCAAAACGTTAACCACAAGGATGTTTCCACATTTTCAAGTTTCTGTATGGAACTCCCATTTTTAAGAACCAGCCACGGATCCCATTTTTGTGCTCACATTTGATTCCTGTCATTTCTGATCATCCAAATTTACCAGTTCTTACCCCACTTCACTTTCAAAATTTTCAAATTTTCACTGTCAAAATTTGACCTCCATTGCAATTTCACCCAAGTTCTGTCCACTTCCCTGCAGTGTCCACGACTCCCTCTCATTCCTTCCCAACACGCACATACAAAGCACTTGGGGGAAATACATGGTCTTGCCCGTGGTTTTGCTTCTGCATGTTTCATTTTGTTCCTTGGCACGTTTGTTCTGATTTGTTTTTTTCCCTATTTGGAATGTTGCTTGTTCCAGCTTTGTGGATGCTAAGCATTTTAACAAATTTGTTTGATCACCAAGAAATACGACTTTAGATAATTTATATAAACCGTAGTTTGTGATTCATCTTCTGTGAGTAAAGTGTAGGGTCTAGTTGAATTGAACTTTGAAAAATAGATACCATACTTAGAAACTGTTTCCATGATGTCTCATAAATGTTGAAGTGAGGTGCTGTTTGTGCCATTCAAAGTGTCTGTCTTGTCATGCTGTGTACACATCACCAATATTCAAGTTACTGTGAATGCTTTCTTGTTTGAAACCAGTATACTTACCAAAGCGGCATGCATTATGCAGTAGTTTTGTCCCAACCGTTTTTTAACTGCCCTCGTTGCCGTTTGTAAATTCCACAAGCAAAGGATGATCACTGTTTCAGTTCAGTACTTAAGAAGTTCAGTATTTAATGCATACATATACGTTCATCTGTGCAGATTTTTTATGATCTTCTCATGCCTGTTGTCTCCATATGTTGTAACTTCCTTTGTTTAAAAAGTGTATCTTCCATGAACCTGTACTCAGTGGTTTTTATATTTAAAAGTAGACGTTTTATGTACAAATATTTACAAAACTCAGTTTATTGAAATGAGAATTACTGCCTGAAATAATGTATTTATCTGGTAGGCACTTTTCCCTTAAAATCTCTCAAAACAACACTCAATAAAATGTGAATTTGAAACAGGCCTTGAAGTAGGCACCTCTGCCTAAGATATGCAGACGTTTGGACCTTGTTAATTTTCTGCCATGAAAGGAGGAGGTAAAAATTGGGTTTTTTTAATCGGATGTTATGGTACATCAAGTTGTAAATGTTATCTCAGGGTGGGGGGATTTTTTTCCTGAGTACATTCCCACTCATTCTCAAAGTGAGGTTAGCTTCAGTTTAAATGAAGATATAGGCGTGTAACAGATCCATCAGTGTCGTGTTAATGAAATTTGATTTAGTGTGTGCCTTTGGTAAAATGTGGATTATTTGTAAAGACGTGACTATGCTGCCCTTTGCATTTTGAATTTAGGTTTGGTTTCTTCATTTAAATCAGAAATTACTTTCAGTAAATTACTTCAGTGTCGTCAGGTTATTTGCATACATGTTTATCTGCAGAATTCACGTCAAACTTGGTGCATATGCTTGCAAGGAATCTGGAAATTTGAAACAAATGTTGTGGAAGGGTGTTTTGTCCAAAAGTCTCTTTGTTTTGTTTGTTTATTGTTTGCTTTTTTTATGTTTGCATTTTTGATTGTTGGAAAAATAACCGAAGCTGGCAGTTTTGTTGGAGTGTTTTGGACAGTAACATCACTGGAGAACAGTATCATTTGGAATTGATGGCACAATTGTCCAGGGTCTTTGCAGTGAAAATTTGCATGCCCCAAGTCAAGTGACTGACATCTGCAGATATCCAGTTGTGCTTGATTTTTAAGTGTGTAGTTCTTGCATTGCCGTCATCACCCACCCATCTGGCCCCTCGCAGCCTCATTCCCGCTAGCTTGCCGTGTCTGTCTCAAAGTGGTGGTTTATTTTCTCTCCCCCTCCACCCTTGTCATTGTCTGGTGCTTGATCATGTTAACACTTACACAATGTTCAGTGCACTGACCGCTCCGCTTTCAAACTGGATCCCTCATTCTTTGGCATTTGTTCTTTGGTCTCACAAATTGCTGATTTTTTCCAAAATAGAAAATGTCAGTTAACTCCTCTCTTATTGGGGCTTTCTCCATTTGGCTTTTCACCTTTTGCCGTTTAGTTTGCCTTTTTGACTTAATCCCCTACATTTTTTGGCATGTAACAGTGTTGAACTGAAGTTTTCTGTTAGTTTTTGCCCTAATCGATGGAAAAGTCTTTATCAAATGAGACATAGGAATCTAATGAATGTGAAATATAAGTATGAAGAGTTGAGCGATTATAAACTTTAAAGTGTTGGAAACATCCTGCACCAAAATGGAGATGCGGTCTTCCATAACAAAAACAATGTTAAATGCAAACCAGAAAAAGTTTTGCTTAAGATAACTGTCCAACTTTCAGAATGGCAGTTATGCAAAATAGTGAAGAATTCAGTGCTACCAAGGCAGATCCTGCGAAGCTTTTTTTGGGGGGGGTTGGAATTTTTCATGGAACCTACTATGGCCTTCCTGATGGGTGAGGCTACACTTTGGGGCTTTTACCGAAATTTTTTTGGGTGGGGGATGGCCTAGATGACCCCCCCTCCCATCCCTGGATTTGCCCTTGATGATACCCTGGCAGTACAGTATTGTAGATGCTTGCTTTCCTGGTACCCTTGGCAAGAAGCAAGGGGTCGTTCTCGTCACCTTTTCACGAGTGCTGTAAGAATGCACACGCATATAATTTCTAAACAGCACCAAGAAAGATGAAATTTTATGGGTGGCTGATTGGTGGTGTTGCAAATGCTACGCTCCTCGTTTTTGAGAGCTATCTTTGTGCCAGATATTTATAAGCTAATTTCTGCATAAATTTCAACTGATGTCCAGCTTTGCAAAGGTCTGCAATTCTTTTCTCGCCAACGTACTCAGAAGACAATCACACTTCATTAGACTGTTCTTCGTATATTACTATTTGAGAAGCAAATATGTGTGAATTTCAAATTATTTCACTTAAAGCAGATACTTCTCAGAACATCTGTAGATTATAGAACCAGATTTATACTCTTTAATGTGTATATTATATGAGGAAATATAACTGTTCGGTCCCTAGGGACCGTCCATAAACATTCACTATAGCCACAGTACTAATGGCATGCATATTGATGGAGCATGAGTATTGGTGTTTGCCTGCCAGATTGTATGCTCTTGTGGTATCAAGCATGCCTTGTGTCATTGGTGTGCATGCATGAACACTGCTGTCTTGCCTGGGAATGAAATAAAGAAAGGCAATGGAAGTTTTTTTCTTGAAGAAAAATGGTGTACATTCTTGTGCAATGTTTTGTCGCGTGCGTGCATCTGGGAATTTTTTTTTCCATATTTGAAGAAGAATCGTGTAGACGTGGTTTGTTTGTTAATGCCTGCATTTACTGTATTTAAAAGACAAAAGTAAAAAAAAGAACATGGAAATGTAATAACAACCTAAAATCAAATTCAATTCAGGTAGGTAATTGTGTCCCTAGAGGTGTGCACTGGAAATGAAGACGGTGGAAATCTTAGAATTAGTTCAGACTGAAAAGCCAGGACAGTCAAGAAATGCAGAAATGGATTATGGGATTGGAATTTTTAAATGAAAAACTCTTTACCTGATGAAACGTGTTAAACTTGCTCATTCTCATGTTGTCGCAGAATGGATTTCACCTACCGAATTGCTCTATTCCCCCTCAGAGGGTATTCCCCCCCCCCCAGAGGATGCTAAATTTGTTCTCCACGGTCTGTTAATTGTTACCTTGTCACCCTTACACCCTTCCAACAAACACTTGTATCTCTTATCGTTGAGATGTTTCCCTTGTAACGCTGTGTGTGAATTGTTTGTATTGTTTTTGGAGTGTTTTTGATATATCTTTCAGTATTAGTTTTGTTTTTATTGTTTGATAACCTCATCAATACTGATCACTACCCTAATTTTCCAGATTTTTTAGAAACATTGGAGATGCTTTGCGTCAAAGTTTGTTCGAACCTCTGAAATTCAGACTTTGCATTTCACATTTTGCAGGACGAGCGCTACTTATCCATTCTGTCATCAAAATGATTATTTCTACTTGTTTTGTTTGTTCAAGTTTTTTTTTTTACTATTCGGCTGTGCACTTGGCACTCTGTAAAAGGAAAAGGGCAAAGAAAATCTTGCACACCTTAACCACTTGCTGCCGGGTGGTTTTAAAAAGCAGTGCACATAATCGGGACTTTTTCAAGATTTTCAGTTTTCAAAATTCTTTCAAAATTCATCATTTCAATTAATGGACGTTTACACCAACATGAATTACTGTTTTGGGGCCACTCTAGTCTGACAGACAAAATCTATTGATGCCCGAGTATTTCAGCCAGGCCTGCAGCCTTGTAAAAAGGGCCTGGATTGTGCGGTGTTATGTACCATTCTTTTGTATATGAACCTGGCACAGTGCGCTGCTGACCTCTTTTCAATAGGGGCCTGATAAGCATGCAGTGGTGCTGTGTGGCTGATTGCTGCGGTGTTGGAGCGCTTTTGTCCATGGTGGTAATCCGCTCGCAAAACAAGGCTGGATTATCTCCACTATTGAGAGTGAAAAAATGTCAGTAATGCCCAGCAGCCTGGTCTTTTGTTCCGAGTCTTTTGTTACAAGGCCCAGTTCCCTTTGTCCGTTTTCGGAGACCCCAGCCACGCGTATAAACACACGGTGCCCGAAACCCGAGTCCCTAGCGGCAAGTGGTTAAGAGAGGTTCCAACCCCCCAGTTTTCATCTTGCTTACAAGAAGCATGCAGAAACTGCATTCACTTCCACCAGAAACACTCCATTTTCAAACTGGGATAAACCTATGAGTAATAACCAGTGCAGTTCTCGCATCTTTGCTCGCTGCCGTGCTTCATCTGTGGCCACAGATTGAAGGTTGTCTTCTGGGTTCAACCCCACCCCCGCCACTGTTTAGGCTGTTCACTGTTAGGTTGTGCAGAAGAGTAAAATTGTATTCAGTTCACATGTCTGTTGGAAACAAAATCTTAAAGAGGTGTTGTCTGAACGTGAGGCATTTTTGTCCTGATTTTTTGTCTTCCCCAAACCCATCCTCACCCTTGACCTTACAGTGGAACCTCAGTACAGTTCCAGCAGCAGTCGGGAATCCATCAGCTCCCAGTCCTCCATCTCAACTCACTCATCCAGCTCCTCACCACCAACCAATAAGAAGGCCAACTCACTGTCAACAGGTAAGGATCCACCTGCTGAGTGTTCTTGTGTCAAACTGGAAAGAGTTGTAAATGAGGGTATGGTGCACACTAGGGTACCTGTCCTTACACTGACTGTCTGGGTCCATAAGCTTTTCAGCTTTCAAAACTTTTGGCTGCTCAAACAAAATTGGAGTCCTGAAATTCGTATGCTCTAGTACTGCAAGCTGAAACATGACCTTTAAATCTGGGTCCTCATCCAAGTCTAAATTCCTCAGATTATTTGATGCTTTGGACACTTTCCTTCACGCAATCATCAAACTTTTAGTCTGCATTGATATTGAACACCACTTACAAGCAACAACACCAAATCTATGTCTGAACAAGGGCATGTAGACTTGAGTATAAGTCTGAATAACGACCAATAAGGAATTCACTTCAAATTACAAAGGATATTCTGTTATCTCCTTGAGGTATATTTTGAGAATGGCAGTTCGATGTAGCATACATGTCCCGCATGTTTCTTTTTTACTCTGGAAAAACCTCAAGTACAGGATGCATTGTACAACCAAACTCCAGTCAAGCCTCTTTAAACATAATCCTGACTACGTTGGCCAAATCTGGAAGTACTTCGGTCTTTCAACAGTTTGATTTTATGCGAGCTGTAAACACCTCTATGCTGATCTAATAGTTGGTCCAAGCCCAAGTCTCAATGTTACATACCACTGCCATGTCTTTACTTCCTCTCAGGGTTAGATTCCTTACCCAGAGGCACACCACCCTCCATCAGGAAAATTTACACTTTTTTCTTTGGCAACCGAGTGCAGGAGAGACAGCCCTCTCCCCTGGGTAATAAAGAGATTGGTACCAGGAATGAGCATGATTTGCCTCGTGACTTCGACCTTTTTTTATTTGGTTAGAAGGGTCTTAGGGGGTTTGTCTGTGGATTAAACTATAGGGAAAAGGCCTGGTAGTATTATTTCTATAATTGAAGAGACAGTTTATCAAGTTGGTTTACTCTGACATTGGCTGTCTTTGTCATACCCAAGGCTTTTTAAGTGCGCTGATCGGCTGATGACCATTCCGAATAGAATGCCAAATGTTACAACCAATTTTGACCGTGCTTTCAAGGAATCACTGTCAGTGGTTTCACTTGCAGAACTCAAAATTTGAACTAGATTCCAAAGGAATTGAGCAGTGATTAAAGAAGGTCTGCAAAACCAACTCTTTCTGTAAGAACACCATTTGTACAACCCAACTAACGAGGCTCACCCTGTTGATACAAACTCTCCAAGCACCTGGGGAAGGTACTCCCAAACTAACGAGGCAGACAGAGCCCCAGTGTAAGTTTTTTTCTGTAAGAGTCTTCAGTTCCGCATCCCTGGTGCCTTGGAAGTCTCGGGCCTCTGATTCTTGGTGGATGATTACTACTTATCTGAAAAAGAAAATCACATAATCATTTCTAAATCTCTCTATTCCCTTTAAGCACTAGAGCTTAATTAATTTTCAGTAATCTCTGTGTTGTGTGGGCAGATTCTTAACAGATGGGAAACAGAATGGCTGAATATTTTTGATACTGAAATGCTGCATGCATTTATAGCAAAGCTCTGCTTGTGAGAAGAAGAGAACAAATGCAAAATGAGCATTTTTAGCATGTGGCTTTTTGCTCGCTCCGTGCATGCAAGTTATTTTGGGATGCCTTTACTAGTCTGGTTCCTGGTCTGTCTGGTCTCCTGTCTGGACTGATGCAGTAAAAATGGGTGATTTCATTTTTGTTTTCAAGTCTCTGAAAAAAAAGAAAGCTTGAAACTCATGCATAATTGCACGGAGCAGAGCTTGTCCACCCAAAAACAAGAGGATTAAGGGAAGGGATTCTTCTCTTCATGAATTACAAATACCTACATCCTTTCAAGTGTATGGTCAGTAATTCTGACATCTGGGTTTTTGTTTGCCAAGAGAAAGATTGACATCTGTCATTGCATTGCTATACGCATTGATGACCTGTGCAATCATCTACTAACCCTTTGCCATTTTTTTCTTTCATTCCATTTCTCTCTCTCTCTCTCTTTCTCCATCTCTGATTGGTCCCACACCCTCTTCTGAACCTCTGCATGAAAATGGTTGAACACTATGATTTTGTTACCGCATCTGCCACCTGTACTTCATCTCTTTACATGGGGTTTTACTCCTGAATATTTTTATCCTTAATATCAATCCACAATTTGTTGATTCATTGCTTTTCATGCGTTGTCCTTACATCCGCTTATTTCATCTCTTTCATATTTTCCTTTACATATTTGACGACCTCATCCATTAACCGTTCATACATCTCCATGTTTAATTAACCACTCAAATTAATCCACCATTTCCTACTTTTTGTATCACATCAACGTATCCACATGTATCCGCCACTATTTATTTTACCCATCCACTACTTATCTTACCAACTTATCAATCATGATCCGTCCACACACATTACTTGTATCCCACTATAACCCATCCACCCTCTGTCTATGTGCCCATCCATGCTTCATCCGTCCAACTGTCCATCATCTTCTACTTACACTGTTCCCCGAATCAATATCACCATTTTTAACCTCCCCCTCCCCACATTTCCTTGCCTGTTTTCATATTTCCTCTCTTTACACCCTCCTGTCACCCATGTCCATAATTGTTCGACTTATCCCTCATTTTTCCCCCCCTCCATTAATGCTGCCATTGCCATCAGTCTTCTGGAGGTCCATTCAAATGCGGAAATACCCCAAGTACCACACATACCACGGTAAAAAGAAAATTGCAGACTATAGATGCCAACACTCTGCATCAGAGTGTTTTTTTTACATGACTGAGTCTTCAGCTTTTTTATGCATTGACTCATTTTTTGTCGCTCCTAGAAGTTCCTTTGTTTGTTAACATCCTTCATATTTTTGAGGTATTTACTTTCTTGGGGAGGTCATATGTCAAGTTGGAAGTTTTGGTTTTAAGTTCCACGTTGCATGGCATGGCATTGTGTATATTAGCTCTTCCGTTGTACAAGTATCGTGTCATTTTGTCGCGTGTAAGTTTTCTTGCTCTTGTGTAATTCGATCTTTGTGTCAATGACAGACTAGTTTGGTGATAAAAACTTGCAGCGTTTACTGCAGTGGAACCATGGTCATGTGCAGGTGATCAGGACACATCAAATACTCATGAACCAACTGGATACTCTGGCTTCGGCTTGCCATAGTGCATGTGCAACTCACTTTCAAAACTTGCTCATGACTTTTGAACTGGTTCCACTGCTGTAACTGTTTCTCCTGAAATTAGTCAGTCTACTTGTAAGCATCTTCCAAAGTAAATTGCATAAACCTGGCAGTCAACGGAAGTGAGTTTTCTCACTCGTTTTGAAAATCTTCCATTGAAGAATGTCCAGTATGGTTGAATTTAATAGTGTCTTTGAGAAAAATTTTTGGTGCAAGAATGGCACTTTAAGAGCCACAGAAGCCTTGCAGCCTGTGTATTTCGCAGTAGTTGTTCAACATTGTTCAATGTAGGAGTCAGTATTGGCAGTATCTTGAATATTCACAGAATTGCTGTTGGTCGTAGAAAACTTTCGAAGAAGTTAGCTGTCCTGAGATGGGCCAAACATTTGGAAGACAGAAGAATCTCCCTTCCTGTATTTTTTCCTTGACTGGTACTGTAGATAGAGTGTTCTGTGGCTTGTTGTTTTTGCATTTGTATTGCCTCGTTTGCTTTTTAATCATGGCATTGAGTTCACCATTTCTTTCAACGTTGTGCATTTGATAATCCTACATGTATCTTGTTTTGATGGAGCTGCTCTTTTTCAGTCAGTCTTGATTTCTGTTGGCCGAGGCTGCCTTACGGTGTTATTGCTTCAATGTGGAAAATTGCATTAAGCTACAGAATGATGGCGTGTTAACTGCTATGCTTGAGGCTGATATGTGTGTGATATGTTCAGTTATACTGAATGAGCTTCAGAATTGATCAGGTGCTTGGCTGGCCGTTCTGTACATCAGCACATTGGCCCTGTGCACAGTGGCACTCTCTGACAATAATACTTTCTGTAGTATGGCTATCTAATGATAAGAAACCAAGGACTTGTTCCAAGGTTCACTACAGCTTTTAGCCCTGGAAACAAGAACAGAAAAAAAAATATGATTTGAATGTGAGAAGAAAGTGCATGTGTCTGTCAGGACTGAACACTAGATGGGTGTACCGGCCTACATATAACTGGATGTTAAACTTGGGTAATATTATACAAAATTACCCCCCTTGTCAACAGAAGTATTCTTCATTTGTTATCCATTTTTTTAAGTAGTAGGTATGCAATGTCTACATTCACTGTGCACAGGGTCAATATATGCTGCCTGTGTTGTGATAGCAAACTTGCAAGTTGGGGATACTAACCTGAGCTGTAGGCCTAAAACAACCAATATAATACTGAATTAACTATTTAAAAGTAGTAGATTAAATAGGTTTAATTTTCTCAGTGTTTCTCTTCACTCCTTTTTGGTGATTGTTTAAGGAGACGACGTGTTTCATGTATTTGGTCTTGTAAAAGACCAACTTTCCCAGAACCTCTTGTAAAGGATAAGTTAGTTGTCTTGAAGAATTACTTTGAAACGACTTGATAACAACTTCTCACTTTCCTTTCAAATTTCTTGTTGATCCTTCTTCCTGGCAAACCAGGCAAGACACCACCGTTGAGTCTGCCTGGAAGTCTTGAGGATAACAGGCAGTTGTCTATCATGCCTATATTGAGGCAACCAGGTGATCTGGCTCAGCCTGTCAAAGGTAACTCAGTTGACTACCTTCTGAAAGTCAGTTGACTTTCAGAAGGTAACCTGGCCGGCTGCCTTTTGTGTCATTTACCATTCTAACAACAAGCTGTGGATGAGTGAACAGTTTGTTTAGTGCATGAAAATTGTGCAGTAACTTTGTTTCGTTGCCAAAGTTTGGTTTTGTTTTTTTTGTTTGGGGACTGTACGTGTTGTCCAAACATGGTCACATCATTTCAGGCAGTAATTCTGGCTTCCTGGAGAGCTTCACTTGACAAACCCTGTTGATCACTCTGTACAGTCAAGCATAGAAAACCTGGTGTCATTTTGCCATAGCTGCTTTGTTTTTTCCTTGTCTTGGTTCTGCCATATTGTCTTGAGTCCGACACAACTTGTGACAAAGTCCATCAAATAGCCCACTAGATGGCCTTCCACAAGCTGTTGGACTTCCTTGGTGGATGACAAGTTTTGGTTAAAGCAATAACTGGATCCTTGCATGTTATGGTATTACTAACTACACAGTCGGCTGGTTATCTTGTGCCCCAGGGTTACTATGCTTATATGGAATGACATGTAGCCAGACTGAGTTAAAAAGTATCCCTTTCACCATGGCGATATTATAGATGACCAACAGTTATTAACCGTAACATGTCTGTAGCTGACAGGAATCACTCTAAGTAGATGTTGCTGCTTTTTTCATGGATAAATCTTGATGTTTCGATGCAGAGTGAAATTGTTTAAAGTATCCTCATCAAGTACGCAGCTTATTCTTTTTTAATACATAGATGGGTATCATTGTTTTTCTTATAAGTTTGCATGAAAATGTCCCTTTTCAACTGCAAGCAATGATGAGTTTAGCAGGTTTCTCTTTGTGTTATGTCATTGGAATGATATTTGGCATGTTGTTTGGCTCATCAGGGGACACCTACTTCAAAATTGTTAAATAGTCTGGCTCTGCTGTTTCAGTGTTAAGACACCAGAAAGTCTTACTCAGAAGTTGTTGAGATGTAATACCACACATGTATGGTGATTTGTGCAAGATGGAAGATACACGGTCGTTACACCTTCTCGTAATTTGTCAGAATTAACTGTTTTCAGTCCTGTAGATTTGTTTCTTTGAAGTTTTAAGTCTCCTTGAGTTGTACTTCTGTTGCTTTGTGTTAGCCTTTTACCCCACTAACCAAACTTTGCATTGCATGGTATATTTACGTACTTACTATGTCTTCCCAATCTGCCCCTTTGTTGCCAAGGACTTGAGCTGTTTGTCAATTCTGGCCAGACTTTCAATTTTGAAGGATGCATACTCACACTGTAAATAGTTTCACTCCAAAATGTTGGATGGAGGCCTGACAACAAAGAATAGCAAACATAGCCGAGAAAATGTTCCTTGTCTTCAGCAGATCTTCCCTGCTTTGCAGTTCAATGATATTTTGCCCTTGATGTAAGGGGGACTGGTGTATTCTTGTGGAAGAAGTAATTAGTGTGTTAAGCTTTGGTGGCGGCTGCAGTGCACACATAGTGTCTGTCACTTGGTCTTTGTGTCTTTTACACTCTGTTTGCAGTCAAAGCTGTCTGTGTCAATTGGGCTTGAAATATGTTAACATTATGTCAGCACAGTTCTGCAAAATCGCATACATGAGCAAGTATTCTTGGCTTGCCAAACTGTGAAGTTTTGTGACATGTTGTGTTATTGCTTATTGGTTCATTCTGGTTCTTGACGTGTGTTGTTTATACCTGTGTATTTGTTCCTCGCAAGACCTGTGCAGTTTTTTTGTTTGCATTGAAGCAATTCTGTCTCTACCCTTTGTTCGTTCTTGTTTGACATTTAAATACAACTTTTTTACTCCTGTTTCATATGAAGGTGCACCCAGCACTATAACAAGGCCTCCGTTAGCGAGAGCAGATGAAATGTGAGTGTATTTTGTTGGTACTATGAAGTTTGGTTCACAATTCTCTCAAGAGTCTAATATTGTAAAAAAAACTAAGGATTTTTTGACAACACATATTGTATGGAAAGGCCCTCTCTGGTGACAGGCAATGGATTGTTTGAAAACTGCCCTGGAAATAAGTTAGGTAAGTAGAATGGAAGATTGAGCAGTTATTTTGAGTCACTGCTTGGGAGATGAGAAGATAATTAAGAGGGCACAGGATGGGAGAGATTGGCAAAGGAAAGCTATGGAATCAGGTTTATACTTTCAAAAAGGCCACATGGGGACATTGGCTAGGGTTTTAACCAAGTTCACCAGTGTTGGCAGATGATGGAAGGACCGTGTTAACTTTGACTCGAAATCTCTCACATTCAACGTTCCCCTCTCCACACACAGATTTGATAGGGAGAGCAGAGATGTTCAGATTCGCAACAAGAGTGCTTCCGCCAGCTCCAATACGAGTTCCTCATCAGCCTCACAGTAAGTCCGCCACTTCTCATCGCAGCTGACCCATACAAACCTAGAAACAGACAACCACCTCCGCACCCTCCCAAAAGTGTTGAGGTCACCAACATTTTGTTAGCGATTTGTTCAGTGGTATGGAGTAGAAGGCAAACATGATGCAGGACCAACACACTGCACGCTTCCATTTTTCCCAATGCAAGGAAAATACACATTCGTATGTGTAACTAACAGCTAACCTTTTTCCAAATACACAGGAGCTTTTGCACTTTATAGGCATTCACCAGCTGCCAGTACTTATTCAGTTGGATGTCACTACTGATAACTTTGATTGTTAAACTAATATAGTTGAAACATCCCCAACAGGCAATCTTGATAAATCTTGACACAATTCTGCTTATTGTTGTATTTGAGAGCTGATGGGGTTCTGAAATTTGAACTTTGGAGTTAAAACTAAATCTAGTCCTTCCTGTAGATAATCCTTTTCAAGTTAGTAAAACACTTGTTTAATTACACCATGTTTTCAAGTGCACAAAGTAGAGCATGATTGACAGTATTAATTGATATACCACCTTGTGACAACTTAGATTGATCACAGATATCCAAACAAAAATAAAAACCACAAATTCGTTTCAACCAAAAACGAATTGACAGCTTTATAGGTTTTTTTTTTATTTGTTAATTAGAAAAAGCCTCTTTGTTGTCCCCACCTCATCAGCCATTACTAATGTCACTGTGCTTCCATGAGAAAAGGATCAGCTACAGCGTTTCAAAGAGTATGAACATTTAAACCAGTTTGTGGTATCAGTACTTCCTTCCGGACACATCCCAATTGACAACTGATATCACTCAGTGAGAAGCTATTAAAGTGTAGACATAGCCTCTGTCCATCAGGTATAGAGTCAGATACCAGCCATATCATTGGAGAAATTTCTGAATGGGATGAACTTCAAGAGTTGACATTGAAGTTGAGCCTCTCTATGTTTAGGTTGAGATTTGCTGGTGATTGTTATAAGGACTCAACAATTATTACATGAAGGCTGATCCAGAAACCATTTTTTTTGGGGGGGGGTGGGGAACATTTCTTTGGGAGTACCCGAGAACTTGGGGAATTTCTTAATGTAACCTTGTGGCCTTTTTTTTGGGGGGGGGGATTTGGGGGGTTGCACCATTTGCAAAGGATGGGAATTGAAATAGTCTCTCATACTTGGCCCTCATTCTGTTTCAAGAACAATATGTGCTTTTGCCCGTCATAGGGCTCATGGCCTCAGTTGTCCCCTGCTCTTAGATCTGCCAGATCCATGCTTAGACTGTGTTAGATATCTTTCCATACCTGTCAGTTGCTGACAAACAAAATGTCTTAGGGTCCATACATTCACCCACATTGTGCAGTGAAATCTGAATACTTTTAAACCCAACCTATCATGACCCTTGCTGTTAGTGATAAAAATATAACGTAGAATAGAGCAGCTTGCTTTGTCCTGATCAAAGTGAGTGTCACATCGCCACATTATATGATTTTGTAAATGTCTTGACAGAAGATCTTGACAGAAGAAGTCCATGGTCATCCGCATCATCCGTGTACATGTGTCAACTTCCATATAGACTCCCCATTGGCCATTGTGCAGTGCACTTCTCCTTTTGTCGCTCATCATGGAATCCAGACTTCAACATGAAACATCTCATGCTCACAACATACTGTGCATGCCATGTGAAAAAAAAATGGACTGCCATGAAGTCAAACTGTCAAAAACGATGTTTTTTTTTTCACCGTGATTTTGTTTTTGTTTATTCCTGACCTTGCCTCAGATCCAGCAGTTCTGATACTTCTGGATTCCAACCTCCCAAAAGTGAAATTAGGCGCTTAATTGAGTCAGATCCTAGTAAAAAGTAAGTGAGATGCATGAGCATGAGATAAGTGCATTGCATGGAAAAGAAAAAAGCCCCCTTGTGTCTGCTTGTTAATGTGCCTGTGGTCATCAGATCTGTAACTCTTCTAATAACAAATTAAGAAAAGCCTCTTCCTTTATTTATTGTTTTGTTGTTACGCTCACAGTAGAGTTGACCTTTGAACTTCCGGAATGCACATGAAAAGCCTTTTTCTTTACATGTTTCTGCCAATTAAAGGGTCATAGCGGAAAGTCACTTGTGCAAGTAATGATCTTTTTTTTGTTCTGAGGCTATTACTAAGGTTTCTGAAAAGACTGCCTAACTTTTTTTTGTTGTTTTTTCCTTTTCAATAAGGATTCAAAATAATTGGTTTTCCTTCCCATTTTTTAACAGATTTATGAAGTTTCAGAAATGTGAACTATTAATGAGCAAGACAGACTAATAGATGATAGCTAATGTTGGTGATACCTAATGTAGAGAGATCTGTTGATTGTACACCTGTAGAAGAGCATTGTTTTGGAAACTGCTGACCAAACTGTTCATATGTAACAGGCATAAGTCGTGTGTGTCTTGAATGGGAAATAACAAATTCTGGAATTTTTTCTTGATGTTTCTGTTGTACTACGTGCTGCATAAGACATGCAGGCATGAATCTTGGAACGAGGGATATTTCTTTGATTTTGAACTGTTGGTTTTGCACAAAGGTTTTTCCCGTTTTTGTGTGATTTTTTCCTCCTCAATTTTCTTCTCCCATTTCTCCTCAAACTCCCGTTTCTGTTCATCCGGTTATGCGCTAAAATTAGCTATGTTGTCTTGGCAACAGGGACATTTGTGTGAGGACGTTATATGCATGCGATGCTGACAACGAATCCGAGTTATCGTTTGTTCCCAATGAGATCATTATCAATGGTGAGTTTGTCTGTTTGCATTGAGATCCTCCCCAATGACTGCCTTGATCCCCTGACACTTGCCTGGCTTGAGGGGGGAAAAATGAATTCCCCCTGAGTCTTCACCTTATGTTTCTCTTTAAAAAATGGCGTGCTGACTGCTCCTTGTAATGTACCAAGCAGCAAGGTGTTCAGACAATTGGCCCACACACATTGCTGAAGCCAGTTTGATTTATGCACCTCTGCCAGGTATCAGACATCCTGTACGCTCAGGTCAACTTTCTTTGTTACTTGTTAAGCTTGGTTGTTCTTAGCTGTTTTTCTTTTTTTTCCCTCCAGTGCTCAAAGCCAGCTGCTAAGAACAGCAGTATGTTGAGCACAGACAGGTTTACATTGCAACAGACCCGTTCCCAGACAAACAAGTTATGTGTGTTACTGACTTTTCAGCAGAGGGTCTTTTTTGTTTGCAGTTTTCACTCAGGAAATAATGAGGATTCATGTTTTAACCAGTTACAAACAAATGTACGCCCTACTGTGTTTGCACTGGTGACCTTTATTTGCTTAAAAACTGTTGGTGCTGAATTTTTTATGCCAAATCTTGCCCAGAAGTTGACATGCTTCATTTAGGGGACATTGGTTAGCTTCCATAAATTAGGCAGAGGATGTGGCGGCATAAAAATCAAGTGCTCTGCAACCCCAATTTTGGAATGTCCTTCAAGCTTAAGAGTCAGTGTTAAAGAAGTGGTGACTTTCATCTCCGAACGAGAGAATGCCCAAAGGTACGAAGTTGTCACTTTTTTGTTCAATGTTTCTGTTTCGTTCATTCCCCAACACAGTTAGAGCTTCAAAGGAGAAAGGCTGGCTACTGGGAACACTGAATGGCAAAACCGGCCTCATCCCAGAAAACTATGTAGAGATACTACCAGGACCAAGTAGCTGCACCTAGCATAGACCCAAATTCTGCTTAGCCTCCATACAAGTAGTTTATAACTAATATATGATATTATGTAAACAAAAATGCATACAGTTTTTAAGAACTTTCCCAAAATGTGTATGTAGTCTGGTGCATCCCCTTAGCAGGATTTTTACCCCAGGACATTTTTAAATGGTGCACATAATACAAACATATTAGACATTTCTGATGGGAAATTAAGTAGAGTCATGAAATATTGAACCTTTTGAAGGTAAAGATAGGCTGTAATTGTTGGATGTGTCAATGTTTAATAGTCAGGTTGATGTCATCGCCAAGGTAATGGGTTACATGCAACATTTTTCAACATTGTTCATGTTCAATGCCCAATTCTTCCCCATAAAACAACCACCTGTAATAACACTCTAGAAGCAGGACAGACAACAAAGGGCTTGTTAAGAGGGAAGCTAGTCCCAAATATTGCCCTACATATGCCCCCTTGAAAATCCGGCTTTTTTTGAATGAAAAGTGAAAGTATGTTTGTTTGTTTGTTTCTCCTTACAATGAGACCTGTGTACCATAGTTCCTTTCTTCTCACTGACTAGTCTGTGACTCCCCTGAAGTTCAAAGAGAGCAGAGAATTTCACTGACATAATATGGGCCCACAAAATCAAGTGAAAATCTTGAGATTGCGGATTTTCCCAGATTTATGACAGCACTATTAATGCACAGCTCAAGAAAGAGGTGACTTTAAAAACTGCTAAGAATTTATGTAAAAACTTTAAACAAAAAGACAAACACTGCAGTTGCCAAGTTAAGAACATTTGCAACTGATTTATTGAAATATGGAATCTGATAGAAAACTGTAGTCAGCATTTGATGTTTTTTTAAATTTCAAAATCAACAAACTCAGTGCATTTGAACTTGGCTGTTCTGTCAAACAACTTTGTGCAGCTTTGTCCTTTCATGGGCACGGGTCACTTGTGCTGCTGGTTCCTACCTCTTCCCAGTGTAAGCTAATTATGTGTTTCCTCATTATCAATATTACTCAGTGTCCGGTGAAAAGCAGACAAGATGTAGAAAAGATCCTTGTCTGTGGCATCTGTTCTTTGTGGTCTTTTTCTTCAAAGAAAACTGAATGTCAAAACAGAAGATTTGTACTTAATAGAAAATTGTTTGTTGTAAAGCTTAAGTAACGGATTTCAAATAAGAACTTTTAAAAATATTGTCTACTTCATCGTATTGTGTCAAATTTTGAAAAACAGCAGTTTGGTTTTGGTATGAGTGTAGAGAGTAAGAACTGAATTCTGTTTTGATTTTAGAACACTGTGGCAGGTGTTAAAGGTTGGTAAATGGGGAATATTTGTACTGCAGTAATACACTGTCTTGTTAAATTACAAAAACAATCGAAAGTTATGTATATAATATATTGGTATGTGAATCTGCTGTTATCTCATTGCTGCAGTGTTCTACAGCAGGTAATGAGGGGTGTGTGGATGATCAGTTTTATATATAGCCCCACAGGAGTGGCAAGTAGATTTACCTTTAAGCTTTGAAATTGATGGAGGCTGTATCCAATATATGGGTAATCCCTTGCTGATGGAGGCAGGAATCTTGAATGCCCATTTGCTCAGTCACAGCCGTAGATGTGACAAACCCAATTCCAATTTTGGGCCAGTTTTAATTTGGACCCAGGATGCAGTTTGGCACTGTAGCCCAGTGAGTGATAGACAGGAGTGTGTTGCCTAAGCATCCCTCATCCAGAAAGATAGATTATTGGGGGGGGGTTGAAGATATTTTGGAGGCACAGCATCCTTCCTAGCAAGATATGACAAACAAATATCTCCCTCCCGTCTATTTATACTACATTCCTTGATGGTGTAGACTTCGTATGTGTAGCTGTACATAGACAAGGGAACTAGTCTAATTCTTTCCCTAAAACTGCTACTTTTTTGTACAGAGACAATGGCTTAGGCCAATAGAGCAGTTGTGTGTATTTAAATGTTGCCAAGTTCTGTAACTTAAAATTTATTTAAAAAATCAAAATTTTTTATCTTCATGATATAGGGAGTTGTTTTCTTCGTTATGCGTGTGCCGTGGCTCCATTCTTTACCAAAGATGCTTCTTTTTGTTTGAATGACTAGACTGGCTGTATCATGTAGCAGACGTCGTGCATTGCTGGTTGGCATTTCAGTTTATTACAGATGGCTGCGACATGTCAGTCTATGCAAAATCAGTGGCTTTAGTTGTGTGGGTGAAAAGAGAAGAAACTCAGCATGTACATTCTTTTAGAATGCCTCTTCCCTTTTTGGTTGAGTGTTTTTAAAAGCAATTTTTAGCTGATCATTGTGTACAGATCTCCCAAGGGAACATGATGATATAAGCATGTGACTATGTACCAAGAGGTCAATTTGAAACCATTTTTTTCTATAAATTTTTTGTTCGTTTGTTTATTTTTAATTCGTTTATTGTTTTGATTGATCTGGTCTTCATTGGAATAAATGAAGTCCCAAGCATCTTTAATCAGCAGTAGAGACATATCAAAAACGGGGTTTCGTAACTTCAACTTGTTCAAGACTTTTTTGAGTTACTGTATGCAACAGATTTGTTAAAGCAAATCAAAGGATTTCTGAAGGCAAATGTAATTTAGGAAGTTTTTTGTGAATCTCGGATTAGTTTTCTTTTATCGTTATTAATCATTACTCATTAATTATTGTAAATCATTACCCAAATGCAGTGAAGTTCAATGTACGTATCAAAAAATTGTGTTCTCTTTCCTAGTACGTGGCAAGCTATCTCTGAACTGAAATCATATAGTTGTATACCTAGCCTGCTCACTCGAAATAATTTATTGATGTACAAAAAGAACTAACTTTAAACTCCAGTATAAAACTGAGTGGAAAAAATTAATGTGAATATACGTTATGTCACACATCAATAAAATATAAGGCTCGCACTACGTGAGCCATCCATTTTAAGCCTGTGATTTTTTTAATTCTCCATCGACTCAGCAGTGGGGATTATTACAGTCACAACAGGTTTGCCAACTGTAGTTTTACTTACCACCGATTTTTTTTTCAAAAATTAACACCTATTTTCCTGATTGATTTACTGGCTGTGCACTTTTACTGTTTTTGATTTCAGTTGCAGCTTTTTGTTGTTTTTGATTCCCAACAGTTCGGAAATGTATTTGATATACCTGGTTGTCAGATATTAAAATGTATTCTGTTGTACTCGGATGTGTTTCCCACGTAGGAACCAGACTCTTGATTTAAACCATGTTGGGCAGAATACCATGTCTAGCAGAATCGCTGCATGAATTTTGTTTTGCCATGGCTAGCTCTGCTGTCTGTCTTGTTTGAATATTTTTCTTTCGTATTTGTTTTTTTATCTTTTTCCCGTCAATCATTTTAGGTGTTATACACGTGCACTTTTCTTGTTTGCTTTGCTGGTTGAATCACCGCGATTAAATCTCTTTAAAACAGAACTAGCTTTGTGCAAATAGTGAGGACATATGGATTGCTGTGACATCAGTACATTCAAATAAATCTCATTAATGACTTTTTTATGCTATAGTTGGCCAAAGTCAGCTCATGGTTTTTATGGTTACTTTTATTTTCTAGACCATTTCCTTCGTAGACCACTCTTATTGTTGTATAGAGGTACTTTTATTGCTTACTGTCAGTAAAACAAACAGCGAGATGCAGAGTTGGTCTTAAGCTAGTTAGCAGGCTTGCAGTAAATTGCTTTTTCAAATTAAGAGGAATATTTAAAATTGAATGCATGGATCATAACTAGGTACACATTTGGGTATGTCAAAGCCCTTGCTTGTCGCTGGTTTTATCATTAATTTGCAATATCTGATTCCGTCATGACGCTTTTTTAATAAACAATTTGTATTTTACTCCCTTAGAACACAACTTTTATTGCTCATCTAGCTGGGCTAATAGAGAGTTTCTGTAGAGTGTCTTTATTTTGTATCGGACTTGAATATTGAGACGTTGTGTATTTTACCTATTTCGGTTTTCATTTTACCCGATGACTGTGAAATAATACGTAATATTGTTATTGAATAATCAAGTAAATTGCCATCATTACTCGAACAGAAGTGGATTTTCCCCCCTGTATTATTTTGACTTGTATATTGCCAAATCTGTGGACGCCCTGAGCGTTGCGTTTTTCTTATTCAGTTGAGATTAGCTCTGATAATAAAGAACGGGTCTTGAAACAAAATGGAGGAAAGAAAGTTTTCCTTTAATCTTGAAAAGAATATGTTTTAGTTAGATAAGAGATTCTACGCCTGTCTTTAGTTTTGTGCTCAGTTGCAACGTGTGCATTTCATTAACCCTCCCTCCAATCTTATCTGTCGTGCTTCTGAAGTATTTGCACCCTCCACACATTTACCCAAACCACGATGTTCCCAGGCTCTGGCACTGACTGTTCTTAATATGTTGGGGGCACAATATGTGCAGTCACGTCTGGCAAGGAATTGGAATCTGACGAATAGGCTCAAAACCTTGAGGTGGACAAAAATGACCCCCCCCTTGCATTCGCTGCCACAGGCTATGGGTCATATCATGCAAACCTGGCATCTCCCTTTTGGAATCCATATCTCGAGTTTATTTCAGACCTGTTTTCTTCTCGGCCACCTTGGAATGATTTCCATACCTGTGATTTCCAAACAAACTTATCATGTATTGTTTCAGGTTTTCCACCACACGCATCTTAAGGAAGCTTCACTCATTTTGAGACTATCCAACCCGACAATTTACCGAATGAACTCCAAACGTTCATTCCCAGGAACCGGGGATATTCATTCGCAAGCACAATACAATGCACTTAGCTAATGTGGGAGAGGTTAGCTGGTTGTTCAGCCAGGCGTGAACTTTGCTTTGCAAAGCCTGATAGCTGCGGAACTCGATATACATGTACATATATGTAACATGACTGCATTCGTTACTGCGGATATTGTCAATGGGTTTCAAAACCATAAGCTACAACGTGCTAGTTGAAGCTTTGAACATTCAGGCACGTTGTGTCTTTGTATTTAGCAATGGTTACGTACTACATGCAAACGTTATACCTAGTCTTGTACATGCTATCATGATGTGAAAGCTTGACACCAGGTTGTTTGTGCGTGTATCATCTTGCATGCAATGGCTGCTGACGTTTCTACTAGTTGCACTAATAGGTTGGTTAAGATGCTAACTTAGGGGTATACAGGGTGTCCCAGAAAAAAACCCCAAGGAAAGGGTTTAATAATTATGCCCAAACCATGAGATATGATTATAATGTATAGGGATATAATGTATGTCACTTTCAACCAGGACAAGCATGACAGAGGACAACCTCATTCACTGGTTTATCCAAAGTGTTACAACTGAGTTCGGATGCCCCATTTTCAAGACGATGGTGTTCAGTCATGCATGGCAGGAGGGATACCATCAAGGTATCATTAGAAAGAATACTGCTTCAACTTTTTGGAGATCCTTATACATTATAATCATATCTCATAGTTCGGGCATATTAGCCCCTTTCCTCAGGGTTTTTTTTTTCTGGTACACCCTGTATAGTGTTCCTCTTAGGTCCGGCGTCACGGTTCGATGACCCCGTTCCCAATTAATAATGCATACACTGAAAGAAAACTCTAATTTTCCAAGAGACAGGCCAAGGACTGTTTCGAGTTCACAGTGCACATTCACTCGGTCATAGGCCTACTTCAGTTTCCTGCATGCACATGTGTCATTTTCCGTATCTTTACGTCTATAACAGTACTCAACAATTGTTAACCCTTTTCCGGACCGGTGTTCAACCCCCTCGTTCCTTTTTTTTCAGGCCTGGTGATCAGTGCTATCTAACTGATACAAACTTCGGCCACGATATACCAAGTGAAAACCCTGGACGTCTAGGTATTTATACTGCGGCCATATACCTCAGGCCAACCCCTGCACTGACTTTTCAACAATGGGAAAAAATCTCGAGCATCCTGATCGTATCACCTACGTCAGAGAAAGTTCTGTTCCGAATGCGAAGTTAACATGAAAGCTACGCAAAACATCAGTGCTCACGCCTTGACCCACCCTTCCTACTTGAGAATTGCTTGTGATCTTTCAGGCATGGTTCTATAGTCCCTTTGTGATACATGACTGGTCAAGTTACATATGTACATTTATGGTCATGGGTCAGCTGCAGTCTGCAAGACCGATTTGGAACTAGCTTCCCGAATTTGTCGGCTTTACGTTCAACAGCCAGTGGCATATACACGGGGGATGAACACTCTTTTTCCGGGTCGAAGTACCGAAATTTAAGCCGATGAACAATGGTTTGCATTTGAAGCAAGATATGGGACGGAGAGAACCCCCCCCGCCTTTGTGTTGGTCATTGTTTGATCGGAATCTCGGGAATTCTTTACAGACTTGTAGGGGGATGTGATAGGTAACAATAGTCTAGACTGTATGTAGGGACTGGACAGGTAAGGGGGGACCCCTCCGTCCCATATCTTGCCTGGTATAATGGCTTGCATAGGCCTGTGGGTTTGACTTTCGCTTAAAGAACACTGTTTAAAAGAACAAATTTCGAGAATCCCAATTTCTTGAATCGTTATTAGTTTCTTTGTTCTACTCCTCTTATAATAAAGGAATGTGGTCCC
Organism: Acanthaster planci; assembly: GCF_001949145.1. The sequence goes on along the minus strand of NW_019091385.1, from coordinate 2,740,821 downwards.
TGCAACTTTGTTATAATGAGATCTACTGTACATGTAGGCCTACGTGTACTTCAAATTTCAAACGGGGGGGGGCATAGAGGTATTTAGCCTGGACCTCCGGGGGGCACTCATTGCAAAGTAGGATTTATATCACTACGCTCGTGAAAAGGTGGTGTGCGCATGCCTCTTCGATTGGTCGGGTTTTGTTGTTTGCCAAGTGCACAACTGCGTCAAGGTTTATTGCCTGTGAGAACGTGCCGTGAGTGCGGTCCCTCTGCACGGTTAGGGCGTCTCTTCGCGATCGCCGACCCCTAGCTACAGGCTGCCCCGCAATACCACAGTATTCCCTTTACCGTGAGCCTATGCTTTCTAATGGGAAAGTCCAGCCCGTGTGCGTTCTCAAGAAAATCACAGCTCACTCAATGAAAAAAAATTGGTGAGACACTTCCCCCATAGCCCATCAGCTGGAAATGAAGTAACTTTCATATATCACGTTGACGGTTGTGATCAAAGCTAAATTAGGTCTTTGAAATGCAGTTAAGGAATGTAACTCTATGTAACTGCAAACTGTGAGAGACTACAGGTTTCTCATACGGTAGATGGAGTTGCCATCATATCATGGAACATTTCCTTGCCAAACCCGGCTCACCACAGTTTGATGAGTTAACTCGAGCCAGCCGACTGGGCTTCCGATCGAGTGCCCTTAATTAAACTACTAGGTACCATGCATTATATAGTTGGGCCACAGCCAGTTCCACATGACGGAACTGTGGTACGTTATGAGGAATGTCACATCGTTTTCAAACATTATAATTTTCGAAGCCATTAAAAGATTCCTTTAGTCACCCACAAATGAGGCCCAAGCCCTGTTCGATTATGGAATGCAAATTTCAATTTCGCCGCGAGTATTTTTCCAACTCACGTGACCTCACCACGTGCAGGGAATTCGCGCTAGCTGTAACGTCATTACATTCCCAAAATGCATTGCTACATGCTGCATAGGAAATGGCGGAGAGATATATCGCCGTGGACGCGGATGACTGGAAGTAGTTTCGTTCAAAATCTAGTCGATTTTCTTCCACGTGTGGTACCTTGGAAGTCATGGCAGCCAATATTATGGTATGATAACAGTTTCTGCACAATTGATTGAGTTGTACTGATAGTTCAGGTAATGCACAGAGTGATTTTGGGCAGTTATTTCGGGACGAAAGTTTACGTTTGACATTCTTGCAGTGCATGCATTGAATAGCGTGCTCGAAAAGTTTGCACGAAGTGCTATATTCTACGGCTTGTAAGCAAGAAATCACTCCTCAGCAGCTGCCAAAAACCGACCCCTAAATTTAGATACTGGTTTTAAAGGCTACTACTCGTGGTAAGGGCTTTGAATCGTGGATGATCTGCATGTATGAGTTGTATTTTGGTTTATTTATATCGACCTCGTGGTGGAACCAGCCTAGTCATGCTAGTGTTGCATTGTAATTGTGTTCGTTCGGCAGTGTGTAGAATGCCATGCGGTCAATCTCCGTTCATGGTGTACATGTACGTTGTACATGTACAATGCTGGCCTGGGTTACGTACACACCTGTAGTTTCAGTGATGGGGTGTACATATGTACGTTTACAATTCCGTAAGATCCCTTGGTCTATATTTTTGGTTATATGTTTAGGAACAATTTTGGAGCACTTGTAAGAAGATAAGCTTGACAGCTTTGTGATACAATCTCATAGGCATACACATTACCTTGCTCATGTCTGTATGTTTGAAGGGACGATGATTAGTACCATGCTATGGGGACATTTGTAAAGTCGTCCTATGCCATTAGCCATAGAGCTGGGTTTTCTATATAAATATCACAAATGAAAAATATAAAAACTGCTGTCAACTGCTTGCTTACTGCAGTAACATGGAATACACAAATCTAGTTCTAGGGCCTGACATTACAATACAAGCAGAATGTTTACATGTACCTTTGAAAGAGTCCGTTAGGATAGAGATGTCAGTGTTCTTATCCAACAATTCTGAAAATTACCACATCATTAAGGTTCACACTTGGCACAAACACGAATGTGAATTGGTGACAAATTGCTGCAAATTTGTAAAAGTTGATCACATTTCACCTCAAGTGAATATTGCAAACATTATTTTGAGACGCGCTATTAAATTCGCTTCTCATTCAGCTTTTACCTGCAGTACGAACCAACATTAAAGTAAGAAATGGTGAAGTAAATTTATTGTGCTGCTTCAATATAGGAAACGTGCAAACATAATGCAAATTGGTAAAATGAAGTACACGTAATGTACATAAGGTACATGTACCGTACCTTGCCAAAGTACACATTACAATACAAAAAACAAACCTAACTGCAATACAACCAATAAAACTGGTATTGAACATGTTACACATTTGCAGAACGTGACTAATTACGATTTGGATTAAGATATCTTTACATGTGATTTGACCTGCAAGTATGCAGTGTTTATAGATTACCCATTGCCTTTTTGTCACATAGGTTTCAGATAATACAAACAGTACTTCTTTTGACACCAATAATCAACCCATTGCATGTAGTCAATGTTGAAATCCTCACAGGAAATATTTGTGCTATAAGTATACTGTACATGTACCTGTCAACCATGTGTACCGTTTGTTCAAGAAGAGTGCGCATTTGTTGCACTTGTAATGAAAAAGTTTCATCTGTGGAAATTTTACGCTGGCTAAGCAAATTTCTCAAAAGTAACTCTGTTTTTCCTTGGGATGTTGCCAATACAGTGATTGTCAAAATAGAATGTATTTTTTCCAGACACCAGCTGAGGAGATTGTTTGCAGTTTCCTCGTAAACCGCATAAAAATTGTGCACAAATTTCCCGACTACATTTCAAATTCTCATTGAAATTAGGTGTCCCAAAACCATAAATGTATATATGTGCCACAAAGTACTCGTACATTACCTCAGTGTCTCCAAATGCATCACGTCTAAACACTTGAGGTGCACAGTTTCAAATTTGTAAATGTGTTTTCTGTCATTTGATTTTGTTTGATTTGGTTGGTTCTTCATGTATGGTTCTTCATGTATGGTGTGACAAGACGACACAATCATTATGCAGTATTTTGACTTGTACTGAATGCGAAACTTTCAGAGATAATTGTTGGTACATTTTAAACACATTGTCATGGTACATGCACATATCCTTACATGTCTGGAATTGACGTAATCATGTACGCAAATGGCCTTTCTGAAGTCAGTATAAATGCATACTGCTCTGGAAAATGCTGAAGACCCATTGCCGTTATCAAATCCCTTTATAGCACTAATGGAACAAGTGAAATTTCTTTTTTCTCTCTACACGTACATGCAGCTATATTTTCTTTTATGGGTATTTTGTGACTCGGCATTTTTACATTTTGAGATATCTCTAAAAGCCACCCTAAAATATGGACAACACTAGTCAGGTAATCACTACGGGAAACTGGCAAACAATGTCGGTATATTGCAACAGTGGTAAGCATGCGTGATGCATCTAGAGGGGCAGGCGATAAAACCTTATACTGCGACAGGGCAATACAACCTCAAATTAAATTCATGAACGCTGAAATACATACATAGACAAGAGATCAAGTTCTGTGAATGCAGAAACCTGCAGCAATTTTGCAACATCAGATTTTTCAATGTGCAGCTATTGAGTTTCATGCATGTACAGTGTAGTGTAATGATACTATTTTGGCTTGGATGCCTGCATGTAGACTGGTTGCTGCCTTTTGATCGTGCCTTCTCATGCAATGGCACGGCGCAGCAGAAACCAGTGCAGCATTGCTTCAACGCATTAAGCATGATTGTGCATGTTTTCACCACCGCAATAGCGAAACCCAAAGAGAACTGTGGAAAATATTGGTAACGTACATGTAAGTACAAGTGTTTTGATGTAAAAACGTTGTTTAGTGAAGACAGAAAGGCAACAGTAAGGTTTTCTTTTTTTTAACTTTTTAAAATTTGTTTTTCTAACTTGCTGATAAAAATTTTGGGGTCACGCCAAGAAATTAGGGTTGATCAGGAAACTGGAAGCATTTTGAGGTATTTTGCAGTGAGAGACTTTGGGACTCTTGGTGGCGGCAAACACATCATTATCACGCGGTCAAACCACCATTGTTTGCTACGTGCTTGAGCCAGTGTGTGAATGCTCAGAATGATGGAAAGACTAATGGACTGGTCATGTTGGAATGGTATTTTTGCTGCCTCCAAGCATCTCAAAGTTTCCTTTTGTGCCATATTTTATATCTTAAAATGGCACTTTTTCCATTACCATTTCACGTCAGTGAGAGAATTGGAATGTTTTTACGTCTGTTATATTTGGAGAATTTAAATGAACAACACAAGTCTCTGTGGCATTTGGACAGGACATTCGTCAGTTGTGTAAAAATCCAGTCACAAATAAGTCTATTATTGTAATAAAGACATACTGATATTCAGAGTTTGTTTTGAAAGTTTGAGTCACAATGACACAAATTTACATAGATTACTTAAATTTGCAGTTTGGTATAATGCAAGTAAGGCAGATGTATTAAGAAAAAGAAAAATACCCTCCTACTGTGCTGCTGAAGTGTACTTTTTCATGTCAGGATGTTGTCAACTTTGTATTGTGGTTTGCATTCCACTCTCAATACTATTAGACACAATGACATCAACTCCTTTCAGTACTCGGTACCGTTTTTGATATTTTAGTAAATATAGTAGGTTGTGGAAAAGTGCTGCTGTGTCTGGGTTATTTCCAGATACTGAAATCACTTGTAAGTTAATACACATACCTGATGATGTTATAATTCAGGCATATTTCAAGTTGATACGTGTACATGTACTTCCTGGAAGATATGTCACAAAACGTTATTGTCGGAAGAAAAGGGATAGACACCAACAAACAGTAGTAATAAGCCACAGAGAAATAGACCAAAGAACCAATGCTATTCCATTTATGAAATGTACCTCTTTTGTATGCAGGTGTGTCATTATTTCACAGCCAACGATGTCGCCGCTCTCGTTCAGCTCGGGTGTCGGATCAAAATTATGACAGGTATGGGCTTTGCAGTGCCTTTACCATTGGTTACATGTACAGTACATGCTTACATTTGGTGTTGTGGCTTTTTCTACGATCTTGCATGGTGACTCGTCCTCGTCGTTGAACCAAGAGGGCCCTTTGTTGGACAACAGTGTCAGTGTCCGTGTCTGTCCCTGAATCAAGTGGCTGTGGCTCAGAGCAGCACACGCGTCTATAATCAGTGGCTGCAGCTGCTAGCCAGTGCGCATGTCATAGTCAGCTCCAGCCATAACAGATTCAATTAGTGAAGGGCATTTTCACTAGTTTGCACCCAACCCCATTTGAAATCATGCATACCACTGAAAGTGGGTTTAGCTTAACAGGGAAAAAGTTTCCCCTGACCTGTTAATTGACCTGTCATGCTAAAATTTGTGAAATGTTGCCCAATTACATGATGCAAAATGAACGCAGGATGTGCAAGATCAAAAACAAAATTCAATGTACAAAATTGCCACAAGGTTGTCTGAAGGGCATGGCTAACTCACAAATGACAATAAGTCAATTCTGTCTCCCTGTAGGTTAGTCTGTGCCTTCCAGGTAATTCTGTCTCTCTGGCTATTTCTACAAGAAATCAGAAGCAATTTGTATTTTCAAACATCTCGGACGTGTAGAAATTCTCAATCAGATACATTATACATTCAGGGTTGGCCAATTTTAAATCACTTTAATTTAAATCACCGATTTAGATCAAATTTTTAAAAAGCTGATGATGTAAAATCATTTTAAAATTTATGTTGAAAAAGCAACGTTTCAAACAACACAAACTATTTTTTTTTTCAAGAGGTAATTTTTTTCAGGTTTTGCAGATTTTAAGTTGTAAATCCCCCTGTGATGCCTTGTGCAACACTTAATCTGGGTCGGCAGATTCTTTTTGTTCAAATCAAGCTACTTATTTTGATTTAAATCAGCTTTTTGGATTCAGTGCATGAATTTCATGTAAAACAATTTATAATCATGATTAAATTTACGTCATTTTAACATTCCACTTCTGACTTCAACATGGTAAAGTATCAGTGTACATGGACATCTACCTTTCATCTCTACAAGTACTCGTGTATTTTATTGAGCTTGGAAATGTTGGTCAAAATTAGTGAAACCAGAACAAAATGATTTTAACCACTTGCCTCCAGGGTTCCCGGTACCGGGTACCTTGGGTTTGTATGCATAGCTGGGGTGTCCGAAATCTGACAAAGGAGCTGGGCCTTGTAACAAAAGACCGTACTCGGAACAAAAGACCGAGCTGCTGGGAATTGCCACCATTTTTCAGCTGGCATTAGCTGAGGTAATCCGTCATTGTTTTGAAACAGTATACCACTGTTTGCGGCATTCAGCACCCGCGGATTATCAGCGGGGACAAAAGTTCACCAGCACTCCACCAATGAGTGATACAGTACCGCTGTATGCTAATCTAGCTGCATTTGAAAAGACATCACTGCAAGTCAGCAAGCACTGGGCCAATTTTGGGAACGAAGGAAATAATGTAACACCGCAGGATTCTGGGCTCTCTTTACTGGGTGGCAGGCCTGGCTGCAATAACAAAGTGTCAGTGGAGGCAGAGTGGAGGTGGCCTGTCAGATTAGAGGAGACGCCAGACAGTCATTTGTGTGGGTGTGAGCATCCAGTAAATGAAGTTATGAATTTTTGAAGAATTTTGAAAACAGAAAATCTTGAAAATCACCTGGGAACTCATCCCGCATATGCATATTCCACCCAGCAGGAAGTGGTTAATAAAGTTTTAATCAAGCCTTAGTCATTACTCTATTAATCACAAAGGAGCTGGATCACCAACAAAACGAGACTGTTTTTTGCACACATTAGAGCAAAGTAAAATACCAGCATTTCGTACCTACATGTAACTCTAGCATGTAAAATAAATATGTACGTATGTACATGTGGTCGATGGCATTTTTTCACTCATTGGTTATTAGGTTTACACAAATTCCCTTGCTACCTGTATCTCTGACGGAACTTTCTTCTGTGCGTGTACATGTAGATGCTACTGCATGCATTTCACCAGGGTTTAGACATTTTATGAGGTGGTTGTGATTTTAATCAAATTACTTGAATTAATTTTTTGATTTAAATCCTGATTTAATTTTGTAACAGAAGAAATAAGTAACAGAAATTAACACACATGCAGCTAATTTGCTTGCTGTGGAATAGATAATAAAAGACGACTTGTCTCCAATATTTATAAAAATTAAAGAAAAAAATACTGCTTTAAATCAAAACATTTTTAAAAGTTGCCAACCCTTGTACCATTATGTCTGCAGGTGTACATAATACATTTGACACCCTCGCACTACACCATCATCGCTGCATGTGCTGTAGGTCCGACTAACCTGCTGTACCACAGTGAACCGTCTGATACCATGTCCAACATAGCTAAAAAAAAGTTGATACAATGTAATACACTGTCTGGGGGCCAGATTTAAGACGTTGCACAGGGACTTTTTTTACTAGAAAGACACATTTACTGTAGGGTGGGGGGCACAATAATAAACAGAAATTTCTTGTCAACTAAGCTAAGAAACGTGAGAAATGTGGCATAATAAATGGGCTTGGGCGCTCTTTCCAACACGGAGGGTTTCTTCCATAAACATTTGTACTGTACAACTTTTAGAAATGTGAAGTGATTTGGGACACCCCCTTTGCATTTGAGTCAAAGAATTTTTCAGGCACTGCTACAAAAAGGTGGCTTTATGTATGCGTGTGTTTCATAGCATGCTGGATGCATGCGTGCCATTCTCTAGGTCACACCCAAATGGAATTAGTAAAAGGGTTGTCAAAATTTCGGTTTTAGATAAAAGTTTAAAGTGTACACAATTTCTTTCAATTTTCACAGCTTAACTTTCAATCCAAGATGTTTGCAGCAAAGTTGAAGATAAATGCAAGGAAGTCCACTCACAGTGGCAAGGTGCATCTTGGAACGCCATCCTTCCAAGATCGACACTGGCAGGATGCATCAAGTTACTCCCCTACTGCTGCACAGGATAGGACAGCAGGCGAGAAGTCGTCGTCTTCCTCGGCTAGCAAATCAAAAGAGAGAACTGTCTGGGATACAAAGTTCACACAGCCTGAACCAGTGCATCCTGAAAGTACTGACGACGTGATTTGGGTGTCAACGAGAACCACAGTAGCTCCCAAATCCTGTCTGAAGCAGAAAGTGAAAGAGGGCGTTTCCAGTTTAGAGCCTCAGTCAAAGCCTGACCGAAATATCTTTTCAGCTCTTGGCAAGCCTGTCAATACCAGCAAGAGGGTGTCTGATAAGAGGCCTTCAGCTGTTGATCGTGGGAGTTTCATGCCACATCAGTCAAGCAGTGCTTCCAGAAGCCTCTCCTGTCCCGGAAAAAGCAGCAGTGAGTTTGTTTTCAAGAAGCCCACAGCACCCCCGCCCTTTTCTCGCACACATATGTCCTTGGCTGGTTCTGGTAACAGAAAGCAGAAGCTTTCCTCAAGCATCACTACACAGGATCACCCTCAACAAGGGAATAACCTCAAGAGTGGAGGCAGTGTTACCTCCACAGCAAAAGCTCATGCTGGAGGAAAGAACAAGAGACCGCAGTGCAGCATTTCTCTTTCTGAGCTTTCAAAGTCTGATGGAATTATTCCCATTTTGGAAAGGAAAGAGATTTTTACTCCAAAAAGTGCCTTAAGTGGACTCAAAAGTTCCATTGACAGTTCTCTAAATTTAGAACTTGGTGGAAAATGTAAGATGAAACTTTCGTCCCGTGGGCAGCTTGGAAAAGGCAAACTCCAGAATTCAGGGCAAACACAAAGGAAAAGTACAGGAAAGCCTGGTTCTGGGAACCTTGGAAAAAAAGGAGAACGTACAGAGAGCTCTTTTGATGCAATTGAGTCAGGTTTTCACAAGCTTGGAGATATTCATAATATTGAACATTGTGGAGGACTTGGAGATATCGGCGATCTTGGCGGACTTGAAGAAACTGAAGGAGAATTTGGTGGCCTTGGAGAACTTGGAGGATATTGCAATCTGGCAGGGCTTGAAGATATTGCTGGATTTGATGATGTTGGAGATGAAATGAATGGGCTTGAAGAAATTCATAGATGCAGAGAACTGGAAAAACACACGAGCATGAGCTTGAATGCAAGACCAAAAAAAAGTATGGGTGTAGACATTCCCCATTCAACCTTGTCTTCCAAATCACATAAAATTAGTACAGCAAGAGTTGTGTCTTCAAAGCCTTGCCAAACAACAGATAAATTTCATCCAAGGCTGTTGAAGACCATTCACACCAAAAGCACAAGCAGAAAATCTGTGGCCAGAGGTTCCTCCTTAAAAGTTGTGACAAATGGGCCTGCTGTCAAGAAGTCATCAGTCTCGCAGAATGCATCAACTGTTGCAAAGAGCCATGTTGTGATTGACCTCTGTAAGCCATCATCCTCACGGAAATCTGTGGGCACACGTGTCAGATCCACAGCAGCTAGCCCTCATCGTCATGGTTATAATTCTCAATTAGTTTCTCATCTTCAACCCAACATAAGCACTGCTCCTGCGATGAATGATGATTGGACACAGGTCCAAAAGAAAGGGTCTACAGGAAGGCTACAATCATCTCATAAATGCAAGTCATCAACAAGTAGGAAGGATGTCCTAACTTCTGAGATCAGTGGTATTTCGCAGAAGACCTCTGACAAGTGTCGGTCACAAAATATAGAAAGCAAAAGCAGTTCTTCAGTAGAGGACACAAGCAATGCCCATATTAACAAAAAAGTATCAGAGAAGATAACCAACTTGGATAAACCAATTGTTCCCCTGGAACGATTGGAAATCCGTTTGAGCCCCATGAAAATTCAGAGTGGAGGCTCGTGGGAGCAGGATGAAATTGACGGTGTATTGTTTACATCCTTCAGCACACAGTATGAACTTGAATCATATCTCAAAATGCATCCTCAAGAGATGTCAGCACAACAGGGTACAGGCACCTGTTGCATGCCCTCCCAACTCCAAGCTAGCAGTCCTGCTGGTAGCAGACCTCCAAATCATCAAAACAAGGTCAAACAGCTTGAGCAGCAACTTACCAAATATTTACGAAGCAGTGCCTGCAATGAAGTCTTGCATCCAAGGCTTGTGCGCCGGGGCTTGTCCATCAGACGTGACTTAATTGGAAATAGAGTGAATAGCATTAATTTGAGAGTATATGGGATTCGCTGGGAATCCAGGAATAAAAAGGGTGTACGTAAGTCTAGCAAGAGGAATCGTTTGACTGGGTCCAAAAGGCTTAAGCCTTTTTTCAGGACTGCGTGTAAAATGAGCCCCATAAAGAATTGTTCAGCAACTCCAACAACAGGACTGAAAATTAAGTTCACTATGCCAAGGAAGGACTCAAAGGAGGTCAAAGAGTCCAAGGTGAACACAGAGCCTCCCCCTGGCAAGCACACTGAACTGTCAGTGGCAGAAGCAGAATCAGCTACAGAAAAGACAGTTCAGAAAATGCCTCCTGAAGAGAGTATTCCTTTCAAGCCCTTTGAGAAGGAAGTCTTGTCTTCCAAGTCTGCCTTTGTCAGTGATGCTCTGGACAAGTACTTGCTGGATTTGGAAAAGCAGTCGTCAACTGTGACTAGCCCGAGCCATCCTCTTCTCCAAAGCAAGGCTTCCTCAGTCACCTTTAAGATGCCTTCCAAGCAGTCCAGCTACATTAAGACCTTAGACACGGCCCTTAAAGAGAGGCAGATGGCTAAAAACAAATGCAAAGTGCCAACAGTGGCAGAAACAGCTCAGAAGCTTGCCAACAACTTGAAACATACCTCTGCTGTGTTCAAACTTTCAGACCCACAATCCTCCCCTGTGGAAAAAGAATCTCTCAGTTCCAGTGTCAAGGCACTTTCATCAGATTCTATTAAAGCAGGAGATACAGAACTTCCAGTGCAGGACCAAACAGTGAAACCCGACCACCGAGATGTACAAATCAATAAAGTGAATATCTCACCGAAATCCAGACGCAAAGATGCATATCTGGAAGAGAAGAAACGCTTCTTGGAGGAGAGACTGGAGAGTGTGAAAAAGAAGTTGAAAGAAAGCACTGCTTTTCTCAAGAAAATTCCGAATAAAAGCAAATCTCAAACAAGTTGGGCCACCAAATTGAAGATAGTGAATAGCCGGCTGGTTCAGCAGCTGAATTCCCCTGGCCAAAATGCTCATCTCATCAAGGCCAAAGAAGCAGCTTCAAACATCAGTCAGCGGACAGGAATTCAAATAAAGACCGAGAGAGATGCCACAGCAAACGACCATTCTTCAGATTCAGAGCACCAGCCAAGTGTTGATGCCAAAAGTGGAAAAGTTACTGGAAGAGGAAAAAGTAAGGTCACACAGGAGTTTGTGAGACTTGACCAGCAGACTACATGCAACAAGGACTTCTGCCGCCTTGGGTGTGTCTGTGAGAGCATCAACCTCAACTTGCCAGTGGAGCGTTTAACCAAGCACTGTAGGAAGGCGGACTGCATGTTTGATTGCACTTGTCAGCGCAACAATATCCGCATTCTCCGCAACAGGAAGAGGCCCACTATCTTCCAGGAGAAGTCCATGCTCTTCTATGATGGAGTCGGGATGTTCAGCAACAGTAATGTCGGTTTTGTGGAGGAGCCCACTAGCCCACTTGAAGAAAGGGAAAAGCCGGGAATACTCTCAAAATCTGGTGTTGGAACTTGTGCACGGGCTACCATGTACAAGCCGAAACCAAAGCACCAGCCAAAAGAAACAAAAATTGAGGATACTCCAAGCAAACTGGTATCGGGCAATCCCCAAGAAAAGCAGCAGGTTCAAAGAGCAGTCAGTACTGAACCTGAAGCAGCACCACAGCAGAGTCTTCCCAAGCAAGATCCTAGCATTTCCCATTTACAAATTGTTCCAAAAACACCTTTCCCGATGGTCAAACAGGAGACAGCTCAGTCACAAAAGGGCCGGCCGCCAAACACCTCTGAATCGAGTAAGGCTGTTGTCTCTGAAACAAAGGCTGGGGAAGTGGTTCCCAGTGTTCTTTATGCTCCACTTCAAGTACCACTCTCTGGTAAGAAAGGCACAGTTGTCCTATATGCACCTATCAGCACACTGCCGTACATGGTACAGAAAGTTCCAGTTGTTGCCAACTTGCAACAAACATCCAGCATGCAAGCAGCAGCTGTAGGCAAACCTACCCCAGTATCTGCACTTAACTCTGAACCAAGTGTACAAGTCACTGTGAACAGTGACCCAAAGATTCACAACAATAAGGTGAAGCCTGTAGCTGTAATAAGTCCCACATCTGCAAGCCAGACAGATTGTGATAAAACACCAGTAAGTAGCACTGCAGTCAGTGTGCAGGATGTTCATTCTGTATCACCAGGTGGCACAGAAGATAGTTGGAGAGTGTGCAAGATTTCGGAATCTGGGCAACTCGGTGGTGTTTTTAAAATGTCTTCTCATGAAACTGTAACAAAGCATCACGCATGTATAAAGGAGGTGAATAAACTGTTGAACAAATCAAGTGAGATGCCTGCAAATGTCAGTGCTACGGAGAAAGAAGAAGAAAGGGGACTTACTGTGACCTGCCCCAAGAGTACTACATGTACCGAAAACGACCTAAATGGCAGTGTATGTAGGGCAGAGGGAGCCAACAACCAAGAGTCTGAATCCTCTGAAAAGCATACAAATACCACCATATCGTCATCTTCCCTGCAGGAAGCCAAGGAACTGACCAAAGTTACTGAAAGCAGCACTTTTTCTGATTCTCAAAAGCCCAAGGAAAATGTATCTTCTGAACTGACTAAGAAACTTGAGATTAGTGCTGCCACTGAGCAGAACCAAGTGGACAATCCCACTTCTGCAACCAAATCAAGTTTTGATAGTACCTCTACTTCTGCTACTGAACACCCAAAGACTGTCTCCACATCAGGTGTCCAAGTAAAGGAAGTGTCCCAGGATACTGTGGTAGCATTGAATAGTGTAAGGGAAAAGATAAGTGCCGTTGTTACAAAGATAAAAAGTCCAGTTGGATCACCTACAACCAGCCCAACTGCTGGGTCTTCACATGTCCCATTAAACCTTGTTAAAGCAAACAAACTTTTAAATCAGCTGTCTGTTTCAGAAACCTCTGGTGCTGCAGTTGCAGATACGAACAAGAAGCTCAATTCTATTTCTTTAAGCCTTCCAAAAGTGATTCCAACAAACCCAAATACAACAGTGAGCATGCCTGGCAAGGCTCTAAAAGTTTCAGCATTTTCAAATACTGCAGAGCAAAAGGGAATTGAAGCAAATAAACCAAAGCTAACTAAAACACAAGTCTTTCTCCCGGGGTCGTCGATGTCTGCCATCAACACAAAAAATTCAAGTTCAAGTGCTCGTTCTCCTCTTCTGATTGAAATACAGTCAGAATGCAATTGGTCAAATACAAAAAATGACATTCTCAGCTCCATTGCCAAGCACACATCCAAAGGTGACGGTGCCCCCGGCGTCATCCGTGTTGGTAAATTTCTTGTCGAGATACTCAGCAAAGAAGAACAAAAAAATGTTGCTGTATCTATAAACACGAGTACATTCAAGGAGGGGACACCACTAACTGTGGCAGCCACTTCTAGCAAGACAATTGAGCGTACAACTCCATTTCTTAAAACACCTATAACTTCCCCACTTCAGCTGCCTGGCCTCAAACAGCCTGCCACGAAGCCAGGTCTTGGAACGCATGGTTTACCCAGCAATAACGCCCCACTGACCGACTTCAAGAAATTCACGTTCCTGCCGAGCAATCCTGTCAGCAAGGGGATGAACTTTGCCAAGGCTGGGACCATCACCACCGCAGTGAAACCAAGTAGTGCCCCCTTATTAACCAGCCTTCCCCCAGGAAGCATCTTGCTGTCTGATGGCAAGAAGCCCTCTGGATATCTAGTGCCACTAAAGGCTGTCCAGGATCAGCTGAAAGGTTCATCATCGGCTGCCAGTAGAGATCCTGTTGCAAAGCAGCCACCAAGTCTGTCAACTCCAAGCTCAGTGAATGGTGCATCTGGTGTACCCACAACAGTAATGCCAAGATTGGGCCCAATTGGCTCTGTCAGTTCACAGAATATAACCACAGCAGGTTCCTCCTCTGAACTTTCTTTGAGCAACCTGCAAAAGGCACCAAACATAGCTACTCAAGCCTCTGCAGTACTTACAATCACATCTCCAACTGCAAACTCCCAAACTCAAGCTGTAACATTGACAACTTCTACAGCAAGTTACAGGTGCACTGAAAACACAGGAAAAGCATTTGCTGAGAGGAGCGAGATAAGCAGGACCCCAACCAGTTTGAATCCTGTGAAATCAAATCTCGGGCAAATCACAACAGAAGTGCCTGCAATTGTCCCAGTTTCTGAGAGCCATGTGAGCAACAATCAACACGGGCCTTTCTCCAAAGATCCTGATCCTCTTAAGCTTCAAGATGCCATTTTTCGGGGGGGTACACCTGAAGGGACACATCAGCTTCCTCCATCAGAGGCTAGCCAACCAGAAGTGCCCACAGAGGCTCCTGACTGCGCCATTGACTCTGATGAGTTTGTCGATGTTGAGAGCCTTGATGGCGTGCAGCCAATCAGTCTACTTTCCAAGAAACACAAGCCCCATCTGTTAAAACCCAAGCCAGCCTCACCGAGTCCGCCGATTTTCCCTGTTGCGCTCACCTCGGATGTCCCCCAACCACCAACAACTCATGTTATCATTGCCCCAAAAAGCTCACGCCGAAAGATGGAGCACAAGATGCGCCCCTCCTTGCTCAGTGATGACCCAGTGGAGGAGATTGATGTTGGAACTTACATGGTCCAGAGCCAAGGCCCAGACAAGTTTTCTTTTGGAAAGACAACACCTGCCAGGTTTGCTGCCCCTGGTGTCGGCCAGCCTGGCAACTCCAGACGCGGCAAGAGGAAGAGGAAGTCGCCTGTGATTCAGCAGTCTGTCATGGCACTGGAAGAACCAGAATTCATTGAGTCCTACTACGAGGTTTCCTCTGGTGAAGACGATAAGGCAGAGGATGAACCCAAGCGTTTCAAGAGGGATAAGCCCAACAAGGTGAATGAGTAAATGAATCCTTTTCAGAGGACATGGGACCAACTTAAAGAAACTTTTCATTGGGCATTTTGAAATATATTTATCAATATAAACTACAAACAGATACAGACTGCCCAGCGTTCAGAAGAACATCATCCAAAATAGATCAAGCTTCATTGGAAGAGCTGAAAATTTTACCCTATATTTCTGTTATGTCAGGTTTTTTGACAGCAAATGTGCATTATAAGTTGAGAATACCATTTTAATTTTATCGAACATGAATCAAACTTTAAATGGCATGGTGCCAAGTTATACTTAGTATTTCTGTATGTGCCTGAAAATATTTCAAGTATAGGAAAGTACTGTTTGTGCAAATTTTTCCAGGTGTTGCATCTGATCAAAGAGCGCCAGCGACGCAGAGACCAAAGTGACCTCTTTGGAGGCCTGAAGTTCGTCTTGCTGAATGATAAAGACACCAAGGTATCCAAGGTTTCTCTTCTTGCAAAGGTGAGTGTGTAACATTTTCATAATCTTATTATCAAACACTGATCTGTCAGACTGGAGTCTTAAAAATATGTATAAAGTAGATTAGGTCATTGCTTATGAACAGATGAACAAGTCAGGAATGGATTTGGATTTACCAAGGCTTTTTGGAGGTACTACAATAGTGTCAACTTCTAAAACACAGTGGAGTGCGCATGGAAGGTGACTGTCTGCATGCGTGTACTTCCAGTCTACATTGCAGATGTTACCAATGTAGATGGTACCATCTACATTGACAAGTGGCCATGCTGTATTGTCACAATGTTTGTCAGGTTTCCATTTTACAGTGAGGACGTCTGTTTTCAAAAAGCCTGACCTGTTCTTTTTTTCCCATCGTTCATATCAGGCCTTTGAAGAAATTAAACAGCTGGAATTTAAAGCATTTGAAATCGAGGTGCAGGAAACCAGATTGAAGCAGGAGAATTATCAGAAGCGGAGTAAACTGGCTTCACTGCTTGGTAAGTCCTGAAGTGTAAGAGGCAAACCATTCTTCAAACGTATTTGACTGTTTATCTTCTATTCAACACCCAGGGATCTGCCGCTGCCGGTCGGCGCT
>NW_019091385.1:2701077-2723659 GCF_001949145.1 Acanthaster planci | reverse complement strand
GGACATCTGGGGGCTTTTAGATTCCAAAAATTTTCTGGTACGCTCCGCGCCAACCGATGGTGGCACTCCGCTTAGATAGTCCTGCCGGCACTAAAACCATCCTGGGCAGAACCCTGAACACCCCACCATCACTAATCAAGCAAAGTCTGTCTTGAGCCAGCATGGCTCTTAAGACGTAGGCTGAATCATTTTTATCGGCAGTTTTAATTTTGTTGTATTTTAATCCAAAGGGTGGAGCATTCATATTCTGTAACATTTAATATATGCTTAAGCTTGTCACAAAATATCTGACTGACTAAACTAAAAATCTGAAAAAATACCTGATTTGTTTACTTTCTTTTACTTTCTCAAGGGTTTAATTTACACAATAGTGCACTTTGGGGACTTGATATTTTTCAACATTTTTCCTCTGCAGTTTTCAAAGTGTCATAAGTTATTGGTTTATGATGTTGTCCTTTAATCACCCCAGACTTGAACATCTTGGACTTCCCTTCACCCATCACTGGCCAACAAGACTGTGACTTCGCCGATTATATTGGAGACCTGAATAATGGCAGTGATGGCATGGCATCTACGGCACAGAGTGAAACCACCTCTCAGGATTCTGAATCCGTTGACATGGACACCTCGGATGACGATGCTGACAGGGCAGACTGCGAGGAAGGAATCACGAGGGAGCAGTATGAACAGATGATGGGTCTTCAGTCGCAAGCACCTAAGGTCAAGCCGTGTAACAGTGAGAAAGAAGAGCTGACAGCAGATGTCAGCAGTGATAAACTCCTATCTCAGACACTGAACAGTGATCTCCCCTTGTCAAGTTGGCAGGCACCGGCACGCCATCCAGGCCTGCCAGAGACCGTCCCAGGAGCTAGCACTGTGGCGAGGGTAGTTCCGAAGTCAAAACCAGCCACCAATTCCAAAGAGAACTGCATTGGGGTCCCCTCCAAGCACCCAGTCCCCGTTGCCCTCACCGCACTGCCCTTTGACCTCCACAAGACTAATCCATCAACAGACCCTGAGGTGACAATCCCCATGCCAGATGTAGACCTTCTGATGGAAGTTAGTTCGGGGAATGTTTCACCAGATCCGGAAGAGAAACTGATGGAGTATAGGAAACAAGTTGACTCAAACTCCCCTCCCAGTAACACAACAGAAGTTCTTCCTGTTCAGAGTTCCAGTGGAACTAGTCTACCTGCAAATGAAGTTGGCAGTCCAACTCCTGCTGATCACTCAGCAAACCACTGTAATCAAACAGGCAGTGTTGATACTTCATGCAGCAGAGTTCAAACTAAAGCCAGTAGTGAAGTGGAAATTGCTATTAATGATGCAGACCAGAGTACCCTTAAATTGACAGAATCTCTCAACAGGAGCAGTGATGCCTCACATTTGTCATTATCGGCTTCAGGTGGAGATGCCTCCACAACAGTTGTAAACAAAACTGCCCCTCAAGACGAAATCAGTGTCTTGTCATCAACAGAAGATGAACCGATGGGTAATGTGTCTGATCTCAAGAAACTCACCAAAGACATTGAAAAAGTACAGTCAGAAGATACGCACAACAGTGTCGTGACAGAGAATAGTTCCTGTGTGTATCTAGATAGAGACAAAGAAGATGAAGTCACACAGACAGATTTGCCGTCTACCAGTAAAGGGGATGACTTTGGTTTCGTACTCCATGAGGAACCCAGCATAAATCCATCCTTGGGTGACAAACAATCCAAAGCCCCGGGAGAACGCCAAGGATCCCCTTACAAGAGCAACCCATCCAGAGCAGCTGATAGCAAGGCTGCATGTCCAGCTGTAGCCCCCGTCTCAGCCAACCCAGCCAATCTGAGTGTAGTCTCCATTGAAACAAGAGGGGGCGTGGTCCGTGTCACCTGCAACAGTGGGGAGATCATACCTTTAGCCGTTGTCAAAGCCAGTGCCGATGGCACTATGCAGGTAGCGGTTGAGGGTGACATTTCCTCAGAGAAGGTGGAGGAGCTCTTGTCCAAATCTGAAGTGATGGAGTGCTTGGAGAAAGTGGCTGACAGTGCCTGTGAGAAATTGGAGTCCTGACAGAAATTGGACTTGTGATACTCCTTGGCTACAAAGAGGAACTTTACTGTAACAGTCCTGAATTCTCCAATGGTTGCAGGATTGTGAACTGTTCAGATCAATCAATGTTGTACTTGCAGTTGGGATTTGAAACCATTGTGGTCTCTGTGCACACTATAACCTCATCATTCAGTGAAAAAGTTCAAGTTCAAACAGCTGCTTGGTCAGGGCTTGCTGGCCGTTCCTTTTACATGTATACGCACATTTCTCCCATGTGGATTTGTATGCATGCAGTTGACAAAAATTACCACTGTTGGCTGAAACCAGTGCTGCAGGTTTACGTACTGTGCTTTCATTCACCTCTCATCGGTGCAGTGTCTCTCTTAACCTCCTGGCCCGGAGACAGGCAAAAACTATTTAGGATGGGTGTGTTCAAAAGTTTCAACCCCCCCATCCGTTTCAGCTATCATTAAACAACGCATGGAAATAGGGGCTCAGACAGCACCAAGGGGCTGTCCGTTTCAAAAATGTTGCTGGGAGTCGACAGGCAGTTTTTAATATGGCACGAGAAAGGACGGGCAGATATTATAATCCAAGATGAAACCCTGCATAGGTACATATATGTCAGGTAAATGTGGAATCTCTCTCACAGTTCAAAATCTGTTAAGATGTGGCCTCTGTCATGAAGGCTGTGGGGTTGCGGACAGTTTGGTGTGGAATTTGACGCATACATGTAACATGTCCTTGTTTGACTCTTGGTCAGACAAAAGCAGGATTTGTTGCTGAAATTCGTGATCAGGTTCTGTTTCTGTCGTATTTCTTCCAAATCATGTAACTGAAAGATTGTCTTGGTACATGTATTTTCCCTAGTGCATGAATTTGAAGAGGGCAGTTTTGATGCCAGTGCCAAGATGTTAAAAATGGGAAAATATCTGTTTGGTTTTGGATCCAGCTTTTGTGGAAATCTATATTCATTGCATGAGATCACTGTGCAGTTTCCTAATTCTTTGCAAATAGACATTTGTGTGCATATATGGCTACAGAGAAGCTTGAACGTAAACCTATTCCAATCCAAAATTGATGCTACAAACAATATTGCACCCACCGATGATTTGAGGACAGATCCCATGCAATAAAAGTGTCCAGACCTTTCTCTGTTGCAGTATCCTCATTAGAGTGTGCTTTGATCAGGAGGTATTGTGGGGAAGAAGTTATGTGTATTTATGTTCATAGGTGTCATGATTTCGTAAGTTATTTGCTTTCCACTTGAACCAAGATTTGCATGATCGGTACAAAATGCAAACCAAATACCAACAATTACATCCAGTCAAATGTACTTCAAACTTAGTTGTCCTTTCACAATTTTCTATAAGGAGTTAACCACGTCAGGGAACAGTCAGTAGATGCATTCAACAAAGTATTTCATGTAATGTTTTGGCCCAAAGCCACCCATGCTGGTGAGAGCCATTGCTTATATCAAAAACCGTCTTTAGCTCACTCTTCTTGAAAGGTGTCATAATGGTTTTGTTCTCTTGTAAACGCTCTGAATTAATTTATGTTGCTGCTGGGCTGTCTTCCCTCAGTGTGAAACCTTGCATGTGATATAAACATCTTTGTAAACTGTAAAAAATGATTGCATTGAATCATGTTAATATCGCAAACTCTCTTTCTTGAGTATGAGGGGATTATTTGATGTAAATTTTTTGAAGGCTTCACGTTTTTCTCCCTTTGAGGAATTATGTGACTGGTTGTTTCTTTCTGTATTTTGAATTAAAAAAAAAAGTAATCATTGGAGAGAAACTTTTTTATTCAAATGGAGAAATATGAATTTGGATTAATTCTAGTCACAATCTTAGCACCCCTTAAACAAAGGTGGAAGGTAAATTGACAAGGTGTTCTGTATGTAGCAAAATTTTTATTTTCTTATACTTGGTTTGTTGTTATTTGATAACATTGATTGAATTATTGCTTGGAGCAAAAGTGTCCACAAAAAAGAGAAACTTTGAATGGGCACTCACATTTTAATTTTGCTTGTGAACTGTTACTTGCATGTTTATTAGTTGTGTTAGTCGTATGTGTACTTTCGTTCAGCAACATATGAAATGTTGAGTGCAATCGCTCATTGTGCGCAATGGCTCGATCTTTGTGCACTATTTGTTAATAATTCTGCCATCAGCCAATCGCGTTTTCTAATTTTCGGTTGTGAAAGATTTTTTCAAAATAGGGACAAATGGGGAGGTTAAAGTTGGAGGTTTCATGCAGAATCGTCCGATCACGCAGAGCAATGTGACCTAAGAATCTGACCTAAATCTTAACAAATATTAAATGAGGATGAGCAACATTACTGAGTGAATTAAAGTAATACTGTGGGAAAGCTATTTTAACAACTGAGTGTAAAATATATTTAACCAAATTGTAATCAAAAGTTAGATGCAGAGTTGAAAAGCAAGTGCTTGAAAAGAGTGATGTACACCAGATGTCGGTGTGTTCTTGTAATATTGTTTTAATATATTCAAAGGAAGTCTCGCTTTATCTTGAATGACTTACCCTAAGCATCTAAGACATTTGGCATATGCACACCTCTGGAACTGACAGATACATGCGCATTTATAGTTGGTTGGATTGCTCCCTGGAATTGTGTCTGTACCTGAACAATGCTGATGAAGGCTAGTAGCCAAACAGTGTGCTTTGGACACAGCCTGTGCATAATCTGGTTCCTAAGCCCCCCATTGCAGACCATAAGTAAGGAAGATACCAGTGCTGTATATTGGCAGTATTAGTTTGGACTTTTACTGCTGTTTCCCCAAATGCCAGGACATATATAAAATGTTTTAATTTGGAGTAGCTGTATTTAATTTGAATGACCTGTTTTGGTTTTAATGAACAATTTTTAAATTGCAAGGAAAGTTGTATTGCTTCTCAAAGTAGTAAGGACTTTGGAAGAGGATTTGGTGTAAAAATGAATATTTTGAAAACTTTCATGCTTACCGTAGGTTTGTGTAAATATAAATACATGTACGTGTATTTTGAACCTTTTGATTCTTTTAAGAGAGCTTAATTGTGTATGTGTGTATTAAAAATCTGGAATTATATTTGTTTAATAGAGTAGTTTTGATTAATATGCAACTGCTTTCTTGAGAATCCCATATTTTCTTGTACATGGGTAAATGTACAGGTTGTAATATCTTTTGTTATTTGAACTTCCCTCATGAAGAACTAAATCCTGCATTAAAGTGCACTCCTATGATCAACAATAAATAATGACAAGGAGAGACACATCTTCCACGATCAGGCGTAAACTAAAGGCATTGTTGATGATTCAGGTTTCAGATGTTATGTGAAAAGTTGTATACTGATGCAACTGATATTAGTGTGTGGTGGGGGCCTGATCTCCCCCTCCCCCGTACTGTGCATGTATTGGTAACACACGTCAAGATTTTGCTCGCCTGTCCACGCCCCCTTTAACTAGTCTGAAGACTTTGGGGAATTTTACAGGCTTTTTACTCATTTTTTTCAGAGGTTTGAAATGGACCAGGCACACTTTTTCAATCTCCTCCCTAGATTTGCAAGGCAGACGCAAATGGCATTTTTTAGGGGTAGTCCAGATCATGAGGGGAAATGACATTTGAAATGAATTCTTTTTTGTTTCGTTTCTCTGTATTCTCACCGAGGATAGGAAAGAAAATTCAGAAACAGCCATGCAGTTCCACTCCACGTCCGAAAAGTTAAAGATAAATCCCTTGTATTGCAGTTTTCAGTTGATCACTCTGCATTTTTGATTTTTTTTTTAAGTGGAAACTGAACCGTGCCATGCAGAGTTAAGATTCATTATCATACATGGTTAGCAGCGGCAGTATAAAAGCCATCCAATCAGATCGGACAATGCACCT
Source organism: Acanthaster planci (assembly GCF_001949145.1). Next base: position 2,717,732 of record NW_019091385.1, on the reverse strand, counting down.
GCTATGTGTGATGGTTATGCTAATGAGCAGCACGCGCGTTTATCAGAAGCAACTGTGCGCAGTGTTAAATCTGTGATTCAGTAGTCTGGCACCCTCACGATTGTGTGCGTATTTGCGGTCAGCTTGCAGAGCACCGATTACTAGTCACTAGGGCAAACATTCCCCAATGCTGTGCATGTCACACGCGACTATCGGGAGAGCCGGTGGCCGGAGGATTTGCTTGTTTAGAGCAAAGAGTAAGGCACTCCGAATTCTGAGCCCGTTGAAGAGGCCCAGTCTGCATTGTTTTGATGCTGACCATCGACATCGGTCTAGCATCCGGATCGTTTGCTTGGCTGGTGCTTTTTGTGGTAGCAGCACGGGGGTGTAGGCGATCACCCTGATCACGGTGACTTGGGGGAACTGGTATCTAACAACACTTGGTATTTCAGGTAAACTGTTTAGTCAGTTTCTGTGATAGAGATGCCTATCCATGGATTAGTATTATGTTTCCCATGACTGAACATTACTATTCTGCAGTATTTCCTGCCATATAATATTGATGGCTATGGAAAGTTCGATCATTTTGAAAAGAAAAAATTCTTTTACTTTGTAGGCCTAGTGCGGCTTAAGCATGGAGGAAGGGCTTTCAAATTTGTTCAGTCACTTTTGAAATTAGTGCTGCTTAATAAAAGTGTTGACAGTCGATACAAAATATATCATCTTCCTCCATAATTAAAAAAAATTAAAAGGATCCAACGAGTGAATTGTTTTTTAATGTTTTTAATGTTCTAATTATTGTTTTCCAAATGTATGTACGTTGATGTGTTCAATGTGGAAAATTAACCTCTGTGCTACAAATAGTGATTTTTATTTAGTAAAAAAATAAAAGGAAGAATGTAGCATCCCAAGAAGGGCACCCCTTCATAAGACTTTGACAAGCCATTAGGCCAAGTAAAAAACAAAGTTTCTCGTTGGGGTTTCTCATGTAAGAGGAGGCGGTGCTTTTTATTTTTTCTCATTGGCCAAAATTTGAGATTTTGGGAAATCCTTGGTTCAACAAAATGTTTGTATGATAAATAAATTGTGTTTACACCCCACCCTTTGTTTCCACTGAGTACAATGTACACCTAAACATGCAGCCATAGTACAGACTCTCATGCCTATGGGAGCACTGAAGCGAACAGTAGCTAAGCCAGCTACAATGTATGTGATGTAGAAAGTTACCAAGAGAGTCTGAACAGAGAAGCAAAGGACTTGCACGGACAATCATATAAGTGCATTTCCCATGGATTGTTAGGGATTTTTTTAAACTTTAAAGACATTGTGGTAAATAAAAAATAAGGATAAAATGCACGTGGGTCCAAAAAAGGAAGCGAGAGGGGATGAGAAACAAATTTTTTAAATTTTACTTTGCCTCAGATAGTCATGTTTTGTCAGTCAACCTCAGACGAAATCTAGTGGTGTGGCTCCAGTAAGTAACATTATTGCCCGAGTTTTGGGTCATTGAATGGTTGATCATTTGCTAGTTGGGGAAGAGGCAACCAGTGTTCCCAGGCAAATGTGGAAGCACATTTATAACGTGTACATGTAGATCATAGCAAGCCGTGTGCAATGTTGTTCCCCCACTGTAGATCGCAGTGATATTGCACTTGGAAAACAATATTTACCAACCAATTGCCGACTTTGCACCAATTCTATAAACTGGTTGGTGTTTCTGGTGCAAATATGTTGAACAAAATGCATATATGGCACTGTGACGGGGCTCAGTGCCCCTAACGTGGTGTAATTTGATATTTTTGCATTTGGTGCCCTACTAGAGTAATGTTTTTACCTCAGATTTTACAGAAAGTGAAATGTCAACAATCTCTCAGTTTTCCCTTTTATACGTACATGTAGTTGTACCTGCTACCAAGTTCCAAATTCTATGAGCCTGATTTTATGATTTTTTCTTTTTCAAAGTGCACAATTAATTATGTAAAATGTGCTCAAAAAAGAAGAAAATGATTTTCTTTACAAACCTGCAGTTAGGTATGTGAGTGGAGGTACAGGTAATAATGATTTATCAGAATTTACCAACTTTACAGGAATCCTTAAATGTCAAATGCGGGATTTTCTTAAATTTGTTCAAGTGTGCCACATTAAAGAACACTTAGCTGAATTGCTGCCAAATTTTTGGATGCTACCATTTTGAAATTTTCAGCTAAATTTCATGGCACTGAAATCTTTTACAAAGGTTCAGATCCGTTTACATGTACATATAGCTTCAGTATTTAATGAAGGAATTGGAAGTTTTTCAACTTTGCACTGACACGGAAAGTCCAGGGAAACGTTAAAATACACCATGCTAGGGGATTCCTCCATATACTCTGTAGTTTGCTTGCATTGTCAACCAAGTGTAATAAAAAATTAGAGAACCTTGAACTTGTGTGTGATGGAGTTCTCCCCCCCCCAAAAAAAAGTTAGCATTGTGCATATACTAGTTGGTTTCTAGTGGTTTCATTATTTACAGATCTGGTTTAGTCAGCATTGTGTTTTCTCCATTTGCCCCTAGTTGTGATCAAAGTGTGTCAGAAACAATGCAGATACTCTAGTAGAATATGGGTGATTCACAATAGTGTGCCACCAAGAGTTTGCGACACGTTGGCCAATCATAGCGCGCAAAATTTGTCGACCCTTTCTAAACGCACATTGGGTCGACAAATTTCATGCACTGTGATTGGCCAACGCGTTGCAAACTCTTGGTGGCGCACTATTGTATTATTGCCTCTCATTGATCTTGGCCTTCATACAATACACGCAGTGATTCAGATTGAGAATTTGATCCCTATGTAAATGAACCATTCATCATAGGTCCACTTATCAAACGTCTCCTACACACATATGGACCACATATGTTATTTTTCTATCTTCTAAAACAATTCTAATAACTGGGTCCTATTGATCTTCCAGTGACCTGTAAAATCTGTCTTCAGATTGCTGAAATTTGACCTCAGATTGCTGAAATTTGACCAGATGTTTCTGAACTCCTTGATCTGACTTTGAAATCCTGAGTGCTGAAATAAGCAGGATTAAATATTGAGAGTCAAATAGTTTCATACTGGATGTAGGTTTGAGCTGACCCATTGAACTGGGTCAGGAGAAAACATTTCTCAGTTAAAAAATTAAGTATGAACTAAAGTCTGATCCCGTAAAGCCCATACCAAGGTTTGCTGGAATGTCATACATGTTTGTTTGGGATTATCCCCAGTAGCCTTAACATCATTTCTTAACATGAGGACTGATGAAAATATTTCACAGAGTTACTGGAGATAGTGTTAGAGTGGCTTCAGGGATGTTTTCTCGCAAAATTCTATGGAATTTGTGTGCTAACCATTACAGTTCACATTACAATTCACATTTAAAATAAGGAGCAGGAAAGCAGCACTTTCAGCGGAACAGTATGGGTGCAAATGAAGGAATGTGAACATTGTAGATCTCATCATGGCTGGGCTGTCTGTAACAAGATCAGATGGTTAGAAATCCTCACAAGAAAGCCTGTGACCTGTACAGACAGCATGACTCATGGATATTACGCAAGCATGCAATTAGGCTCTCCCATTGATCAATGTCAGTCCAGAGACAGTGAGCACACACACTCCCTCCCCTCCCATCACATGCAAGCTCGCATTATGCACTTGGGCCCACGGTGTAAGCAGCTGAATTGCTTAATTATGTCAGATTGTCTCCTCGGCGTCTGCGCTGTAAGGTCCCGATGCATGCACGCTGCTGTGAGGACTACATCATCAGTTATATTGGTCCCCGCATGAGTCAGTCGGAACACAGGGAAACCTGAGGCTGTTTATGATGCTTGGCGCAGCGATTCCTTGAACCATTTCGTCATCACATTGGACCAGACTGGTGCAGGCAGATTTTCTCGGTGGCACATGCGGATATTTTTCTTTCGTGCTGGTGAGGTTGGGCCGGTAAAAGTGAGCAAACAGGTGTGTGTGTGTTGAGTTGGGGTTTGGGTAAATATTAGACAGAGTCATGGGTTTTTATTTATAGGGCAAAGGTGATGTTTCATTTTAAAAAGATTGATCTGTGTTTCACCTTTTGGAGCAGTGCTAAAAAAATCTGTTTTTGCCATTTTACTACGTCATGGTAAGAAATCATCCTTTTGTCTTCGCTGTTAAATGTTGATTTTACATTGTGTTTGTCTGCAAAGAACTTCGTTTTCAAGAAGTACAATGTACTGTAGATTCTTTTCATTGACCATGTTTTTCCATTCACTATTGATAGTTAGTGGATGTTAGATTACTACATGACACTTGAGACTGTTTGTTAAAAAGGCTTTCCTTTTGCCTTGTACCTGCACCGATGGATATTTTGATCATAGAATTGATGGCAGTATTCTTCTCTGTTGATGTGCCCAGGTGACTTGCTACATTTTTGCTACATTTTGTCCAGTCAAGAGGCCGCAGTATCCATCAACATGGCAGACTTATCACTGACTGAGTTTGAGCATTTTCGGCCCCAGGCAGAGCGTAAGCACCATATGCGCAACGGTATACCCAGTCCCTGCCACAGTGCCCACAACCTCCTCCTCCGCACCTCGCTCCAGAAGCGCACCCTGGAAAAGAAGGCCAAGAAGGTCCGCTTCTACCGCAATGGCGACCGCTTCTTCAAGGGGATCGTCTATGCTGTCTCACCGGAGCGCTTTCGCACGTTTGAGTCGCTCCTGGCCGACCTGACCCGGACGCTGTCGGACAAGTCGCATCTGCCACAGGGGGTCAGGCAGATCCTGAGCATCGATGGCTCCCACAAGATCATGAGCCTGGACCAGCTGGAGGCAGGCGAGAGCTACGTCTGCTCCTCCATCGAGGTCTTCAAGAAGATTGACTACCTCAAGAACAGCGATCCCAGCTGGCGTGTGGGCATCGTGGCCAAGAAGGAGAAGGAGGCAGCAGCAGGGGGTGGGGGCCGGGAGAGCAGCACCCCCATGCCCCGTACCACTGAGGGACTGATCGAGGACAACCGGGAATTCATCAAGCCTAAGCTGGTCACCATCATCAAGAGTGGGGCCAAGCCACGTAAAGCAGTCAGGATCCTGCTGAACAAGAAAACGGCCCACTCCTTTGATCAGGTGCTGACAGACATCACCGACGCTATCAAGTTGGACTCGGGAGCCGTGAGGAAGCTCTACACACTAGATGGACGACAGGTGAGTTTCACCCACGTACTTTGAAAATGAAATGCAAACTCACCCAATGCTTGACAGGTGATTTGTGGTAATACAGTTATAGATTGACATTTGGACTTGATCAGACATCAAGCACATAAATGTGGACCCATATATTGAAATCCATGTTACTCTCCACTTGTTTTTATTTCTGAAGATACATGTAGTTGTTTAAGATATTTGATTGTGCATGCCATTGTGCAATCGGAGCTTAAATTTATGAATTATGCCAGTTTAGGAGTGACTTGTCCTGAATATTTTGTGTAGACTTTGTACATTGGTAGGCCTACCATGGAAGTGAAACTGTGGTACAAGTAGAACCCCCTGAAAGTACATGGTAAATTCATTATACTGTTTTTCCTAACTTGATCTTGAAAATCCCTTTCAATTACTGCTTGTCTAATAAAGTGGCTTTCAGAAATTCCAAAGCTTATTATCTTACTAGCTGTGTGCATGATAAATCTAAAAACCAAAAATGCCTGGTGCAGTCTTGCATAAACCTTAGTTATAACACAGCTACATGTACGCTTCATGTAGGTTGCTTATTAAGCATGGAAATATTATTGGATTCTGGTCTGACCACAACTTAAGAAAGGATTTGTTCGTCAGCATCCAAGTAGTTCATTCTTGTTTTCTAAGAGACATTGGGGGCACATAATGCACATCGTGAATATTTCTTGTTTGTAAATTTTGTCAGATAAAAGTTACCATATTCATATGTAACCAAAAGCTGACATTCACGTACATGTACATGCAGGGATGCATGTTGATGTCTTCAAGAATATGGGCCTTCATCAGTGGCTCAACAAGAGAAAAAATCTTCATCTTAGTGGGTATCACCATAGTCCCATGTATTGTCTTGCCCTAGGCAACAAGTTTCACTTTCAGGGGATGTTTGAACAAGAATTGTGCATTCATCTTTCAAAGATGCTTTTATTCATGACATTGACAGCTGAACATGCATTTGTAGTGTAAATATCAGGTGAAGACAAACTAGAGGTAAATTCACATTGTTAAATGTAAATCTGAAGACAGCTGTCCATCAGTGCCACATAGGCAGAACAGTCAGGTAATTGCCATAGAACTTGGATACATTGCTAGACTTTTCATTCCCAGCAAGGAGAAGCTTTGGCGCCATCCTGAGGGCAGACATTTTGAATTCACGTGCCTGTGTGTGGAAAGACAGTGAAATACATGTAAGATGGAACAAATTTAGCATGAACATGCAAATACAACATGTAAATGTATGCAAATAAAATGCTAGGGCATTGTATCATTCGTATGATGCATTAAAGGCCACAGCACATTTCATCTGCAGCATACAAGTGCATGCGTTTGCACCATTTACTCGATCTGAGCAAAATGACACGCTCATTATAATAACTGTGCATTTAGGTTTCGTTGTATCGGCTTTGTTAACACATTTTTTAGAATCCAGACTTAAATATACATGTACAAATAGCCATACAAAAGCCGCACAAAATGTCAAGTTTTCAACTGGTTTTTGATCAAACGTAGATGCACCTACATGTACATGTAGGCTCTAATAATATGTACATGTACAGTGCTGTGACAATATCACCCATTCCAATTATCTTGGTGTTCAGCCCGGCCAACTTGAATGATTTCTTTCCTGAGTGTGTTAGGAGTAGGAATGTAAACATTTGTCTGAAAGGCAAGCTGGTCATACCAGCTTCTAGTGTGTGCAAGTCCAATGATTAATGGATTTATGACTTTCCAGCCAAAAATTTGGAGGACCTTGTTGACCGATTAAGTTGCCATCAATAATATCTCAATTATTTGTTCAGTTTTGTTTTTTATTGGTGCAATAGAAGGCATGTGCAGTGGTGTTGACTCAGGCCTGGCTCAGATGTCAGTCTTGTTGATTCATGGTGCAGATTGCAGAAATTTGATTTCAAGAGTTCACCACACAGACTTTAAATGTTCTCATTTTCACTCAGTGCTTTCTTTGATCTATTAGTTTTTTTCTTTCTTTGCCTCAGATTTTTTTTTCATTTTTTACAGATAACTATTTTTGGTAATGCTGTAATGTGGTTATGATCATGATGCAGTTAATTCTTAGACTTCAAAGAATTCATTATTTTCTTGACATATTACAAATGGCATTTTCAATCTGTTCTTTACCACACCCTTCAAAACTTTTCCACCTTCATATTTGGCTGTTTTCTTCAGTGTGCTTACAGCTTTTAAAGCATAGCCCTCTGTGGTAAAAAGTTGAGAATAGCATTGTAAACAACTGTGTTGCATAGTATTACAGTACAGTAGCATCATGAACTATCATTTTCAGGTAGGTTTAGGACTTATCGAAATCTGTCAACAGATCATTCACCTGTTTTACCATCATTTATTATTAGAAAATGCCTTGATATGGGCTGTCCTTTATTATTCAGATTTTGTAGTCTCAAGTGGGTGTTTGGACTTACATGTACATGTACATGTATGTGTAACTTAATTGGGCTGAACAGTGGCTATCAGTTGGCTTGAAAGGAGAAAGTAGGAGAACATAAATCACTCAGATTTGTAGCATTTAAAAGAGAGATGTGATGAGATGTGAAATGCACTCACATGTTATGTCATGAGCGGATGCACGTGTGCATGGCTTTTCATGACCACCATCACAAGTTCATGAGTTTTGTCTGATGGCTCTGTGGTCTTATCAAAACCCTCCATGATTCAGGGAGGAGGTTTCTTTTGAAATGCGAAGTAACTGTCATCACTGACACAGCTGTGAATTAGAGCAGGAAAAAGGTCAGGATATTAGCCTCATTTTGGGGGCCTTACAATGCGTGCATTAATGGGCCACATTCATTATGTGCGGTTTGTGCCTTGGGCTTCTGAGACCAGACAGGGATGCAAAGCATATTGACACTGCCGGCTCTGTCTCATCCATGACTCATCCCTTTGTGTTTACATTTTCACCTGAAACTCATAAACGCACTTCATCTCCTGCTTGTCCAGCCCATAGTGACATTTGTTACTCATTTTTATAATGAAATATGGTTAATATCTCACCATCATACACGTTATGACAGGTTTGTTGACAGGATTTATGACGAAACGGCACAAACTTATTAATGGATTTCCACTTCCTTTGGGGTTTATTTGTGCAGGGATGACCCAACTGATATTATTAGAGTGCATGTACTTGATCAAACGTTATTAGGATTATAGCACACCAAAGAAAAACTTTTTGAAGTTTGTGAATCTTGCATACAGACACATGGTTCCCAGATGCCAGACATGAAATAATTTTGATGATGCACATGCACAATACCATTCCTCAGTGAGTGTCACATCAGCAAAAGCAAGTCAGTAATGGTCATAAAAGTCAGTGTTGTTGTAAACGTGTCTGTCAATCTCCAGCATCCTTGTGTAAAAGAATTTGCAGTTTTTCTGCTAGGTTCCTAATCAACCAGAGCCTGTTTGTACTCATCAGAGTATGTTGGATTCAGCAGGTTTCACTTAAGGGCAGTGAGGATTGGGGCTTGCATTCCAATCAACTGAATTCATCCATGTAGGATTCTCGTTTCCCTACGGAAGAAGTTCTCTGCCATTTTCATATTTTTCAGGGAAACTAAGGAATGTGGTTGAGCCCTGTTCAAATAACCCAAGATCTGTTGCCATTGTTTTGGACACAGGGCCAGTGTATTGATTCTGCATTTAATGTAACTGACTGAAATGTATCGCACACGCACCACTAAACGCCGTGCATCGATCGGGCATACAACCTGTGCATCTCATTGACAGGTTCTTGGATCTTGCAGCAGAAAACTCATCACTGAGAAATCCCTCATGAAGCTATTTTTACCACATTGGGACCAAATTTCCAGATGAACAGGACAATTACATCTTCCAAATGATGTTAAATATGATATAGAGGCTTTGCATGGTATCCATCTTGCAGGGCAGTTCTTTTGTTGCACAGCAAAACCTCCTTTTGCATACCCTGTGGAACAAAAGCACTTGCCTGCAAGATGGCAGCCATGCAAACCCTCGATGTTAAAATATTACAGGTTCCAAGTACATTCTTTGAAATGTTTGAGAAATCTAATGATCTGGAAATGTCAAAGTGATTCATGAAGCAGCAGGACAGGACATAGCGTATACTAGTGCAGTGTGAAGAATACGGTGTACATACAGATACAATACAGATGCATCAAGAAATATTTATTTTTGTCATGTTGTGAAGCGATCTCATTAAAAAACTGTAATGAAATTGGTATTATAATTTATAAAGTAAATATATTGAGAAGGAATGTTGCTTGAGGGTGATGATGCATCACTCAGACTACAGTCATGATATGTCCAATGCCCAGAATTGGGTTGTTATAAGTTACTGTCTGAAGTGTAATTGACAAGCACTGCAGGCCAAAAACTACATGGAACGTTAAGCCCTGTTTATTGATTCCAGTTGGACATTCTGCATCTCATTCCACATTGACCACTGCAGAATCTCAGGGAATGCGAGTCAGATGAGCTTGAAGGGACAGAATTCACTATGGAATCCAGGTTGGATTTTGAAATCTGACATTCCTTGAACAAAAATTAGCAGTCAAGAAAAGTAGCCTTTGCAGCTGGCAGTTGTTTCTCATTGGCCGTTGAGACAAGCCTTCTGATATGTGCAGTGATGATACTTTATGCTCTTTGTTTTTTTAGCAAAGCTGGAACCATTCTGGAACTGACAGCAACTACGTGTACATATATATTAATGAAAAACAGTTCTACCCCTGTCCATAGACTTACCAATTCCTTTAAGCATGTTGAGCTGACCTGTTATTTAGTATACTCATTACTTCTGGGTTTGCTCAAAGTACAGTTTGCTGCAGTTTAGTCAGTTTCACTGAAATGTCCAGTCAATATCTATATCTAGATTGTACATACGTGTTGATAATAAAAATCCTTCAGAATGTCGAAGGAAAACATTTACAAAGCGTACCACGTGTAGTCATAAATGCTGTTGTTCATTTGTCATTTTTTTCATGTGCATAAATTGCTACATATATTTTTAATCACGTGAGCAGGATTCTGGTTCTTTTTTTAAAAACCTCATGGTTTTGGTTTTTCAGTAATTAAAGCACTTATCAATTACTCTTAGTGCATAGAATTTAGCAAGGGCTATATGACTTAAATAGAAAAGAATGTACATATGCACTTTGACTTCCCTTCTGATGCATCCCAACAGCTGTCAAGCCCCAAGGATTATCAGGGAATGCAGGAAGTACATGTAAATCACCACAGTCTTCTTAATTGGGCAGATCATATGCAGATATAGGCCTGTCATTGGGAATGCATTAAGTGGCTGCCAGTGCAGTATGCAAGGTAATTTACATGCACATGTACAGTATTGTACACATATTGTACACAACAGAGTACTCATATATTATATGTATGCTACCTAGCAGGTGCTTTGTCCAGAAGAAAATGTTCTGATTACATGAAGTATTGACCCAGGCATCACAAATGCAAGCCATATACACAGGTTGATTTAATTATCATATTCTTATGAAAATAATTACATTTGTATGCCTTGGTAGTGCATTGTACACTGAGATCAATGAAGAGTCAAAAATGAGTTCGGCACAGTCAGTCGTTCATGAAAAGTGGATATGTACATGTATTAATTATTTCTATACATGTACATGTACATGTAAGTAATTTAAGGTTTTTTATTTTGTTGTAGCTGTCACACTTGGAAGATGTTAATTGTAGACAGTACAAATAAAGACCAATCCCCATAGTATGTGAATTTGTAAAAGCTTATTATCACTTGATATAACTTTTGTCTGAATTTAAGGGAAAGAATTCACAAGATGTTTAAAAATACCACATCAAACTTATGAGCCATGCCCATAAGTAGATGCAAAGAAATGGTGGATTTTGTGTGCACGTGGACAAGTTGTATGCAGGTATTAAGTGTCGTTTTTTTTCCACACACTGCAGTGAAATCATTGCCATGAGCAGGGTGTTAGTTTCAGTGGCCTTTCAGAATCTACTTAAGTCAGTGCACTGAAGCACAGATAGCTGGACCTGCATCTTTGCACTTTGGTCATTCGGTTTACATCCAAACAGGGAGACTGTAGCCCAAGGGGAAGCTACAGAAACAAAAAAAATTGCCTTTGACTGTGTGATGTGAATGCAGGCTGTCAAGAAAGCTGAGTAATTTAGCTGACAACTTAGGTATAAAAATAAGTTTTATTATCCTAAAGGTGCCTTTCAAAGCTACAAGAATTTGAATGTTATCATCTAGAAAACATAAAATTTTGTGTTGATGGACTTAAAATTCTCCACATGGATGGCATACGTCTTAATGTTTTATTCCGGGGGGGGGAAATTTGTAATCTTAATTTCAGATTTCAATATTTTAAATGGCACGTACTGATGCATGAAGAAAACATGGAATTTAATTTGTTGTTAACCCTGTATCATTTAAGTAAGACTTTTTTTGTTGTAAAGTAAAGCATTTCAAGTGCAAAGTCCTGCTTTAAAATCAAAGGTTCTAAGCAATCTGATATTGTTGTGTTTGTTCCATGGCACCGAAAAAAGAAAATTTAAGGCAGAACATCTTGACTAAATCTGCATTAGATACTGGTACATACATGTATGCATGCATGCATGGCCCTCACCCACAAGGAACCTGTAAGTTGTAGTGTGGATTTCCTGTGGGACCATCGGGTAATTAATGAACACCGCAAGCTGAGTAGAGAGAAGCTTATCCAGCAAGTGATGGATAATGGAGACGCTGGAGGATTGATTGCTGGGAAAGTTTGAAATACATTTGTATTGTATTGTTTCACAGTACTTTCTTATCACTGATCTTAGCATCCTGTTTGTTGCAGCAGGTTTGCGGCAAAGTTAATCTGTCCTTTGGGTCATCGCACTTTCACGCATTGAATGTCTAACTGGACTGAGCCTTTGTTCATTGATGGAGCAAGGCTATTGCCACTTGATAAAGGTCACCTCCAGTAACTCCCCTGAGGAACATCTCATAGGGTACCAGGTACCAGTGCAAAGACCAGTGTTGATTGAGGCATCAATTGCTTCTGTTACACTTACAGATGGTTTGATCAAACTTATTCAATTGAAAACTCCCATCCTGGGATTCCTTGATGACATCTGAGAGAAAAAACACCAAAAACCAAATTAAACCTGCTCAACCTCGCCACCCTCTCCAGATGTCCACAGATATGTAAAGTGCTCAATTGGGTAAGGGTTTGAATCCAGGGGAAAATGGTAGTAAATCTCCCAAGCACGACCCTTCAGCAAAGTTGGGGGCTAACAAAAGGCCTCAATGTGTGGCCGAGGGATAGAATTTCATTGACAAGAGGCAGAAAGGGGTTCCCACTTGGTGATTGGTATGGGGGAAAAAAATTGTCTGATGTTACTGATCACTGGAACTCCACCCAAGCTTATCCCCAAGGGGGTGAGCCTTGAAAGCCCCAGAAGAGAGAGATGATCTACCCAATTGGAGGAGTGTCACGATTGGCCTGTTTCTATGATTAATTCTTGAGGGGATGGACGTCCCCGTGTTCTCTGTCCAAATTCTGCATATGCAGTAGCCAGAAAAGTGTGGGTTCCTCTTACATGGGCAATAATGATTGGTTAGTCCTTGGAAGAACTCTGCATTTCTTTGTTTACAAAACACAGTGGTCAGATCCATTCAAATGAACAAAAGTTTCCATCCTCCCAATCAAACAGTGGAATAAATGTAAACAAAACATTAATTTACCTGAGCTGTAATGCATCTTGACAGGAAAAACAAAAATTGCAGCATGTGCATTGCTCACAAAGCAAGTCATTTGTCCAAAACTCAGCAGTGGCCTTTTATTCTGTTGAGACTGTGCACATGTACATGTATGTCCTGAGCGGGTAACTCTGAGTGAGGTGAGTCACCCTGCTCAAGTTGGCCTGAGCAATCAATAAGATCTGTTACAACAAACAATCGGCCATTGCCACCCACCCTATTTTACTCACTCCATCAATATTTATGGCAAATTATCAAGTCAGGAATTCCTCCTGGGGAAAAGGGGGGCATTTCACTTCACCCACCCATCATGATCATCCCTCACAGCCCAACACAAAAGATCCGTATCCTTTGTTTGCGTGCAAATGATAAATTCCTTGAGGAGGGAGACAATCGTGTAAAAATTGTGATGATACAGGATCATGGCACGCTTGACCATCTGTCAAGAAAATTTCAATTTCCATGTCTTGTGCTTCTGGACTGTAACTGATAAACTCAGAGATACCGGTTCTCCCCAGTTGCCCTGCCGAACCAATCTCAATTAAGCCCCAAATGTTGTACATGTACGTACCTAAACCCATTTTTTTAATCCATACATAAATCAATTAATATATTGCTCCACTGTTTCCATTAGCAGGGGGTCCCGTGAAACTGGTCCCCCTCATTTGTTTGTTTGCACATATGTGCAGATGTTGCTGGGAGATACCGGTGTAATTTTCTCAAAGCAGTTACCATTCTGCATTGGTGATAAATCATTGTGAGAAAAGAATCAATATATCTGGACTGCTGGGAGGTTTTCTGTGATAATCAAGAGACAAAAAGCACTGAATAGTTCACCCAGAATCTGGGCTCTTGATCTTTTGATCTTAAGCGGGAAAAAAAGTTTGTATTGCCATAGAAATTGATTAACTGGAAGGACGAGTGTCTACTTCTGAGCTGTATATACATAGAGAGAGTTGAAGTGCCAACCTCAGACTCTGGAACCAAATTGGCTGTTCATTATGTGGGCATGATCCACTGCCCACTGAGCAGTACACCATGTACCTACAGTGTTCTAATTGTTCATGTGTACTGATGCTTAATCCACCATTTTGGTTCCAACAATTGAGACACTGATGTCACAACTTCCTCTATAAGCAGCTTTCAAGTCCGCCTGTATAAAGAGGGCTCTCTGGTACATGTAGGTTTCTTTGTTGGCATGTTTCTTGTTGATATGTACATGTAACATGAGATTAGGCCAGAGAATCTCATGCCAAATTGTTACAGATGTGAAAAACTTCAGGGTTGGCATGAAATGTAAAAAACATTTCCTTCGGTTTGTCCTTTTTAAAGATCGCTGGACTTCAAGATTTCTTCAAAGATGATGATGTCTTCATTGCTTATGGCCAGGAACGGTATTCTCATGATGACTTTGACATTGCTGCAGAGGGTAAAGCATACATGTATCTCGTGACTGTGTGTACTGTATAACTATAAGTCACATATGCAATCAAAATGATTGTCAATTTAGGATTTGCACATCTTGTGTGTGTCGTCTGCACAGTTTGTCCTTTTCTTAACTATGTTGACCAACAGAGAGTACCTTACATTTTTAGAGGACTGACCTCATCCAAATAATCTGCCTGTCATCATGTGTCAGGCCAGTGTGTTTATTTTCTGTAGGTGTTCTACTGGGATTGCAATTTGCTCATGAGCTGTAAATGCAATGAGTCATACCCTTGTGTCCTCTAGTTCATCTTTGAATGCATGGGTTCTAAGCAAGAGTTAAAGAGGCATTGAATGCAGTCAAAATCCATCTGGTATAGGAGGAAGAGGAGGAGGGGCTTGATAATGCTTCAGCCCCTCCTTCCACTTACTTCAACCACCCCTTTATGCCACTAATGCCTTGTTATCACAGCTATGCAATGCATTTCATTTTGTTCAAGGCATAACATGAAACCAATGATCACAGTCCTGCTTTCCATCTACATGTGTAGCAAAGTGCCAAACTTAGTCCACAGCCAGCTTTTTCAACCTCTCGCTGTATTTTATGTTAACCTTTTTGACACTTTGTTGTGTTGAATACTGCCTTTAAGTTTACTGTATCGGTGCACTTTTAGAGGGTATACAGTACATTCCAGAGGCCCTCATGTGATGTCTGAAAAGTGTAAAATTTTCAGCTGTCAAGCCTGTCATCCATAAGTGTGTGTGTACTTTCCACTCGTGAGCACATGAGACCATTTTAAACATCTATAAATTAATGTCACTCCCTGTCACCCTCCAATGGTGATGCGCTAATGTGGACCAGGGACACCTCTCTAATTACTTGCCCTGGACATGCCCAAGCTTAGTAGACTCTGCAGTGGCAATATCAATGTTAAATTAACCATTCTCACGGCACCTGTCACATTTCTGCTTGAGTGGCATCCAGTAGTGAAATTAAATACCATCTTGTTGGCACTTATTATATTCACATATTGTCCTAGAAGGGGAAACCCTTACGATGTTGTCCTCAGTAGGTCATTACACTTTACATAATTGTGCAAAGGTATAATTAGACCCCCCCTATATACAATTCCACTCTTGTGGGCATTTTTGGAACCTTGTGGCACCTGAATTTTTGTTACCATGGGTTATGGACAACATTTTGATCAGTTTGAAACGATTGATTGTATAAAAAGTATAATTGTAAAGTTTAATCTTTAACCCATTTTCAGGTGTGTTAAAAATAAGCCTTGATGCATTGGCCTTTAAACGTTTTACATCATCTGCCTGCCACTTAATTTGCAGAGTGTAAGATTGTCTCTCCATACCGCAACACAAAGCCCAAACAGCGCGTCATGATGAAGAGCCCTGGTACGCCTCGTCGCGCTTCCTCCCCACGACTAGGTGAGTGACCCGCTTGATTTGAGCCCCTTCAGCTCTACGGCCTGGCCCGAACTACTTGAGAATGACAGGGCAAATCTTGCATGTTTACATCATCAAAGATTAGGCTCAAGCAACAGCAGCTAGTTTCATGTACAACGGTAATTCCAGAAATTAGGGGTCCATTATTTTTCATGTCCCTGTCACATCTGACGTATGATTTTGTAAGTTCAGAACACATTTTTTAATTTCCAAGAGTGATGAAGTAATGCAAATTACCTGCCAAACAAATAGTAATACAGTAAAATCTCGATAAGTCGAAGCCCATTAAGTCTAAACTCCATTTACCTCGACGTCTTTCTGTATTCCTGACAAAAGAATAGGCCTTTATGTACAATAAACTATCCATAACTCGAAACATCAAGAGATTCGGATGCAGCCATGCACCCTCAAGCACTTTGTACATGTATCACGTGACCCAGCACGGAAACCCTGACCGACTGGCCCACGCACTGCGTTATGCGGTAACAGCCAGATCAAGCAAAGCAAATGAATGAATTCTCAAGACGTAGACACAGGTACCGGTACATAACTTCATTGGTTTATTGTTTATTAATGTACCACATACAAACATGTTTAATGGTGATGTTTGAGGAAAACTTGCACAGTAGGGATAGCCTAAAATCCACTTCCTGTTCAACTCAGCTTGAAGGCCAACTGCCGTAAGCCAGTAAGGTTGCATGTGCACTGAAGCGTGTAACTTTCGATAACTCGAAAGTCGGATAACTCAAACTTTTTGTCCATTCCCCTGAGTTTTCAAGATGTATTTTTGCGTTGGGGAGATGTTAA
>NW_019091385.1:2674588-2701033 GCF_001949145.1 Acanthaster planci | reverse complement strand
AGCTTGCGAAAAAATTAATTGGGTTCGAGTCCCACCCGAGTAAGCTTGTGAGGTTTTTTGTAAGCTCTCGGACAAGCACTGAGCATACAGTGCTTATTAATATGCGTTGGGTAAGGGCAAACCCGTTATATATACATTAACATTCCCCTGAGCTTTGACTTATTGAGATTTTACTGTAGTTTGAAATCAATTCCGGTGATATTTCCATGTCAAATAACAAAGGTCAGATGAAACAGGGACAAAAATGAGTCTTGGAAATTTTAAAAATATTTCAGATCCTTACCACCAGAAATAAACCCTCTGTAAGTCTAAGGAGTGAGTAGGAAAGTTGCTGGAAACATCATTAGCTCAACAACGGGGATAAATTTAGAGTATGTTACGCATGTAGAAGACAAAGAAATGTTCCGCTGTTTGACTTGTTGCAGCTGCCCGCCCTGAGGTTCCTTTTTACCCATCATCAGCCTCCCCTAAGCCTTCCACTGCCATGCAGCTCAAGCCAGTCATCCCAACAAAGCCTGTATCCCAAAGTGGCGTGAGACCTTCCTCTATGGTGTCATCCAAGTCCAAGGTAAGGCAAAGGAGGCAACCTTTGTGCACTGTGTTTGACTTGACTTAATCCCAGCTGAGCTGTTTGAAACCAAGCTCTATAGAAACCATGGATTAAGATTAGTGCAAGCCCTTTTTTCAGTTTTTCGGGGTCAAAATATTCAGCAAATTGTATGTCTTTTTAGAGGTAGATTGATGCATTTATAAGAGCTCCTCCCCCTTTAGATGTTCTACTGCTGTTCATCACAGCCACATTACCAAATCCACAACCCAGTTTTGAGATGTTAAAGCGGCCAAACATTGAAACAAACCTTGTTGATACAATGTTTTCCCCCAATTTTGTCAATCATTCATTTTCGTTTTAAATATAACTATCTCATGTTAGAAAATCCTGTATCCTTTTTTATCCAACCCTGTTGATGTTCTCGTAATTTTGTAGCATAAACTGAAACATATTATTTTTTCCTGTAAAAATAAACAAGCAAAAAGTGTGAATCCTCAAAATCTTTCAATGAAATTCTCCGGAAGACATGTATGAGCCACGAAATCCCACTATAGTACTTTCATTAATAATTCCAGTGCTGGCAATTCCCCAGAAAGCCTTTCATCTTCCATATCTTTCATTTCCGGCACACCCCTATTGATCTGTATGTTATCCCAACATCTGCACGGCACATTCAAGACGACTGCTCTTTTTACCAAAGCATCCCCCCTCATTAATTTCATTGATCTGGCTAGCTTCATAATGTCGGTTTCGTATTACTGGCAAGGTGATATGTCTTCATTCTTGTCATGTGTTATGTATTACAGTCTTCAGATGTTGTTGCACTGAGCCTTAGTGATCATTTTCAACCTGCCCTTTCCATTTTATAGTTTTTTTCTTTTCTAAATTGAATATCAAACAAATTAAACTAAGCATATTGGTTACGTCTCTTCACCGACTGTTAATGGATGAGTAAAACATAAATTGAAAGCAAACTATGTTGTTTTGGGGTTTATTTTGGAGAAGGCTAAAAGGAATTCAGATATTTGGTGTCCTGTGTTTCTTCTGTGACACTTTCCAGAAATAAACAGAAAGATGCAGGCAAAACAAAATGTCTTGAGGAGTCCAAGAAAGCTCATTTGTTCTTGCATTCATATACATGTAGGAAGAAGACAGATTTTGACATTCCAAGATTCCAAGTTCTCTTTCACTTAAATCTAGCTCCATCAGTTAGAATCCATCTTCCTTGTGCCACCCTTACACTGAATTTGAATGAATTTTTAAAACTGTTTTCACGCTACAACATTAGAGATTAGATGAGTCACAAAGCCAGTATTCGTCAATGACATTATGGTGACAGATGTTGGATAATGAAGTAGTGTGAGGTTCAGTACCCAGTATTTACCTCTTTAACGGTAGTTTAACCACTTACCACCTGTGATTGAAGGGCACTAAGAGAACTGTGTTCAGTATGTATTTGAGGGAGTGGTTTGAATTTCAAACACAGTTTACACCCTTTCCCTCTTGGTGTGATACTGCAACAAAAAAGGGATATTGCTCTCAGGAAGTGTGCAAAAAACTGATTACAGAATCCAGCCCGAGCATGAAACTTAATCTAAGGCACAAAAAAGATCTTCAATGTGCCATCAGAGAAGCCACCTTCCACCCCACCCCCCTTTCAGAATAAATAATTTATGCTTTTAAGGTAGGAAACGTATACTGCAACACCCCCCCTTCAAGCTTTGTTGCATTATTTCGGAAAAAATGCTGAGCATTTTAATATATTGATACTATGGCAACAGTGTCTGGAGTCTGGATAAGCCAAAGTTCAAATGAGTCAGAGGTTAGAGTAAGTCTATGGACAAAACAAATCTGAATCAAACCCATGCAGGAGGACATATGCCACTTGAAAATGGCTTGCTGATTAGGAAATGTTACTAGCCACTAGCAAGCGGTAAATGGGACTTGATGTTCTATTCAAACGAACATATTTGAAAATCCAGATTGTTTGTCATTTTGTGCACAGGGTAGCAGACGAGGCTCAGGTACTTCAACGAGCACCACAGGGACAGGTGAGCTTTATGTTCCTAATTCATTTTCTGGATGGGCAGAATATTTAATCTTGAGCATCTGGAAGTCACTGGTACCCATCTGTAATGGTTCTGTCCACGTTAAAGTTTTTTATCAGAGAGAATGGTTGAGGCAGTGGACTTTGCTTATTTTTTTCTGGGGTAACCTGTTATTACACCTTTGAGCACAACAAGAAAATGCGTGACATGTTCACTGTCTGTGAAAGTTGGACCACCCGCGTCACTTAACATGCTTTCTTTTGATGATTCCTGTACATCGTCAAGACAATAACTGAAAATGTATATAGATGAATGCTTTTGAACATTGGTATTGTGTACATGCACATAGATGGTAGGGAAGACTAGTATAGCCATGTGGCGCATGTTGAATAAAGGTTGAGACCAACCAACTTCTGTCAGAATCAGCTGCTGGAACATGTCTAGACATTGTCCTGAGTAATCCACGTCTTGCTCTGGTTAACTTGATTGGCCGATGAGTTCATGCATGGTTAAGCTCGGAGAGTGTATGAGGTTGGCTGTTCTGCCTGAGCAGTCTTTGTCTCTGCAGTACTCATCAGGCCCATAGGCCTTTCTCTGGAGTAGCAGTTTGATGTGAGAAAGATCAATTCAGCTGATTACAGCTGATGGCAGGAAGCCATGACCTGGTTTAGATGTCACATGATGAGGAAAACATCCCAGAAGAAGGTGGCAAAAGGGGAACCCACAAGTTCTCACTGACTGAAAAATTTGGGGCTGTTGAATCAAGAGCAAATATTTACTTAGAAAATGAATCATCTACATGTTATGCTGCTACACAATATGTGAAAATGAACTTGAAATTGTTATCTGCTGTATGGTGCATTTGGGGTTTCTGTGGAACCCATGGATTTGACTCTTGGAATGTAATGGTATTGTTTAAGTCCTTAATTTACTGCATCTTTTTCTATCATGGCATTGTCCTAAGTGAGTAGAAGCAGTTGGCTGGATAGCTCAGATAGTTGAACAATGATGCAGTATTCAGAGTGAACTCAGTATTGCCAGTTACTCCCTAAGGTTAATTTGATTTCTGTTTTCTTCCTTTGTTTGCACAGGACAAGAGCCTGACCTATCACCCCATGAAGATGGAGTCGATGACGGAGAGGGCGCCCTGTATCAGAAATATGAGGTGGGACGCGTAATCGGTGACGGCAACTTTGCAGTGGTCAAGGAATGCTTGAACAGGTGAAGTTTTTCCATTGTAAAAGTTACAGTCGAGATGGACTGGGAGTGTTACATACTTAGGCCAAAGAGTAGCTGAAAGAGTAATCACAATGTTGCAGTGCTAGCTTCCTTATTTAAATCTGTTGAAAAATTTTCTGACACTGCGCCATCATGGTATCAAATCTTAATGTTTTTACTTGATCAGGAATTTGAGGGACTTTGTTCCATAAAATTGGCCCATCTGTTTTTCATTTGTGGGAGCTTTTTATTAACTGTTAACAGCAATATATAGCATGTTGTTTCAAAGAGGAATTCATTAGCCAAAGCAACCTCTTTTGTTTAGTGTTCAGTTCAGCTAGATCAGTGGAAATCTGTGTGATCTCATTAGGGTTTAGATTGCTTATTGATGATGGCCTCAAAAATGGAATGCATTGTCTTAATATACATCATATATATATCAAAACCAAATATTTCAGCTTGAGGAGAGGGAAAATGTGGGTTGTATTCATGATTGTAGACAAAGAAATTCTGTGATGCCAGCTGTGATGATCATTTACATGAAACAGTTATTTTGATTGGCCTTTTTTATCTCAATTTTATATCTCAATTTAATGAAGTTGTTGAAGTTGAAGCCCTGCCAAGTATTTCATTAAGCCAAAAATGCTGTGATAAACATCAAACTTTATTTCAGTAACAGGATTTAAAAGTAAAATTTACAAAATAGTTTTACTCGAAGACAAAAACTAGACTGGTTAACTTTGGAGTTCGAAGGTGAAGATCCGTAAGGGAAAAAGTATTAGCATAAATGATATAGATATTTTTTGGAAAAGGTTGAAATTTCTTGTGAAAGCAGATAATTCAGTTATGTACTTCAGCACTGAGACAGCATTTTGTATATTCTAGTTATTATATGGAAAGTTATTTTGTAAAAAAAGCATTGCTTAACATAATTTATTTGCCAAACAGCATTTAAAAAAAGAGAAGGAAACTTGCCCTGGAAAATTGACATTTGCTTTTTGCAAATTTACAGCATTTGGGCTTTTGTTTATAAGATTTAGTTACCAAAAGTTTGCCCCTTTTGTCCGGAAATATGCCTCTTTTGAAATAGATAGAGAAAGATTACCTCATGAGAAAGTATTACAAAAGTATTGAATGCCTTCAAAAGGAAGTGCTTGAGATCAGAACAATTTTATCCCAAATTCAGTATTTTTAGGTGTACTTGCCAAGTACATAGAGTGTTTGGTCTTTTTGCCTGAAATCTCACCAACTGGAAAAAACGAATTTAATAACCATGTGCTGTTTTTCACCATGCTAGAAACTGACACAAAATGCGCTTGGCAAACTCCCTTCTCATCATTGCATGAGTAGCAGTTTTGAAACTTGTCCATTATTCCAGTGTTCTGCAACAAATGAAATTTATTTTGCCTATTAAACTCCATTATCAGCACAGACCATTTTGCTGTTGTCTGCTGCATGCCACATTTTGAACACCCTTCGTATCTTTGTCCATTGTAAGTTCATTTGCCCTATTTCACGGTGGTTGCACAGTGGTTGCCATTGCTAGCTTTTTTGTGGCTGTATATTTTAAATGTGTGGGGGTTTTTGTTTGTTTTTGTTTTTTTGCTGTTTGTTGCTAATTTAAGTTTGTATATTTTGTATCAGTTTTGCTACTGCTTTTTTTGTTGTTTTTTTCATTTGTAAGCACATTTTCATTTATTGTATTCTTTGCAAGTCATGTCTCACCTGTTCGATGTGTTGGAGTTAAACCTGCCTTTTGTTAAGATTAACATACAATTATTTATCACTAAAAACAGAGGAGTAAAGTAACAGGAAGTAGACACATCACGAAATGTACATATATGAAGAAACTTGTTAGTCCTAAACCTTGGATATGAATTCTTAGAAATATCAGGAAACTAGAAGAATTCAACACGGCATTATTCTGCACATATTTTTATACCATCTCTAGTAAAATTGTGGCATTAAGCCCCAAGTAAAGTAATGGTAGTTAAAGCTCTACAGACTAAGTAAATTTCTTCCTGGGAAGATCATGTGATGGAATGGTATAGTTTGACTCTCTACATTTCTAAATGTTCACCATCGTTTTCATGTGATCAGACCTGCTCAAGACTGAACCAGCTGGTATTCATTTTGATACATCACTAAAATTGGAAGGGACCGTTCACTTTGAATTCCGGAGATTAATTTCCTGTCACTGTATCATATGATAAGGAGCAAGCCGTGCACTAGTCACCCTCTGCAGTTGAAAGTCTTTTTTTCCAATTCTGATCTCAAAAGTTATGTTAACTGTGTGAAGGGTCAGTGCACCAGATATTAGGTGTAGGTCTCATATATGTGCATTGAATTAAAAGGAATGTCCTTCAATGTCCACTGTACTGATAATGAACATCCACTGTCTCGCAAAGATGAGTTTGATATGTGCATTATAACTACTCATGTGCCACCCATGTGATGCTGCACATTTGATTCGGCTGGACACCTCTTTGCACCATCTCAGCACAATCACACAGGCATTCGGCTTAACGTTCCCTGACAACTGGTCGCCCAAATTGTGCCAGCTCGGAATTCCGAATGCGACATCCTATCGAGTTCAATCAGGCTCACTTGCCGTTAATAATTGCGGGTGTTTGCCCTCGTATTTGAAACAATCCACTGTGGTGCCACAGTTTGGATTTTGGGGCTCATATATATAGGTTCTATTGGGGGATTTTTACATCAGACAATAATTGACATTGATAGATCGAAGGACAACAGATGAGACAGGAATATTCTTTGTCATTGATTCATTTATTTGAAATAAGTGCCCTATAGTTAAGTCTCTTGGAAACAGTGAAATGTCACTACCGAATTGAAGAAATATAATGATTTCTCAAATTTTTTAAGAAAGTGGATTCAACATTTCACTGGAATATATTGTCGACTAATGTTTATGTATAGATTAGGAATATACCAAAAGGAATTTGACTTGCAGAAGTCTTTCATAGTATTTAAAACAAAATTAGTGATGAAAAGTTGTCTATTTATCAGTCATTTGAATACATTTTATTCATGACAGGAGTATTGGCCTTTTTGAGAAGAAAATGAATGAAATACAAATATTTTTGGCTGCTGTTTAAGGATAAGAAGTTGTATAGAAATCGAGAGAAGATTGGCCAGCTTAAAGCATTTATTTTATTTATTGAATTTGACTAGTTGCAATTAAGGAGAATATGAGCAAGTACTGATGCAAATTGCTGTCAGAAGGAAACTATTTTTTTCATTTCTTGAACGTATGGTTTAGCATTTGTAAATATTGTACAAAAAAGGTCAAAAAGTGTTTGCTGTGAGGTCTTTGTGCATTAGTAGTAACAAAAAATATGTGAGATAGGTGAAGCAGGGGTAATCGTCTTAGGTAAACATGTGATGTGCAATATGCATGATATTTGTTTTGGGAATTAAAGATTGCAAATGTCATAGTGTTTTGATAAATTTCATGGTAATTAGTGGTACATGAAATGGCAACTGATACAACGTGATTGTCTGTTCATTGGCAAATTTCAAAGAATTAAGTTTACAGGTAGAAAACATGCTCAGTCTTATTTATTCAGGATGATTGCATGTATCTGATGTAATTCATATGCATTTTGAAAGTTATGACTTCGAGTTTGAAGTACCATTTGAAGCCATGTTGGTGTGTATTTTTTCATATTAGTAGTCTTTCTTTGAACTCTCTACTGGTTAACTTCAAATTTTATTATCTACTTCACAATGGCAATGCTTGGCTGCATATGCATGTGAAGTGACATTTTTTATTGTAAGAAGAAATATGTACACTCCCATGGGCATTCCAAAGGGGATGGGGCATTGCTTTTAAAAAAGAAAAATAAATAAAAGAAATAAATAAAAGAAATAAATAAATAAAAGAAATATGTACACTCCCATGGGCATTCCAAAGGGGATGGGGCATTGCTTTTAAAAAAGAAAAATAAATAAAAAGCCCCAAAAAAGGAACAGAATAAAAAGGGTACTGCAAGAGCAACATAAGGAGGAAAGTAATGAAAATCCCCTACTCAGAAAAACATATATCAGAACTTACTTCTCTACTTCTGTCTATGGTTTATCAGTATGTTGGAGATGAGTGCCTTGCCCCCGCTCCTCCTAAAAAACTCCTGCCCCTCCCCTTTGAAAGTTCCTAGTGACACCCATGAACACTCCTGTCATCAGTTCTACATAGTGACACCCGAATGAAGAATTCTTTATTGCTGTATTCATTTTCACAGCAGTTGATTAGAAAAGAATGCCGTATTTTGCATGGTTCATATTTTACATAAAACTAAAGGTAAACAAAATTTATATTGACATCAAGAGCCGTTGGTTTTATTTTGACATACATATATATATCAACCGAAGTAAATTACACTCTGCTATTATGTGAAATCTGAGTTGGTCATCCCAGACCCTATAGGCACTGTTTTGACCCTGTTTATGCACTGAATTGTCTGTTTATGTGGCACTTCTTGAGCAGCTTTTGTTTCAATAAATTGTGCTATGCATGAACCAAGATGAAAGCATGGGCTTTGGTGTTCCTTGTATTTTATTTTTGTTGTTGCTTTGTTGTGTACCTCATGACTGTTACTTTTGATTTCACTTATAATCCCCCCCTCATCTGCCCTCGTTACATCTGCCCTCTTCAAAGGAGACTTATTTTATCCCTGGCATCACGTGACTTCCTGTATAAAAAGCAAGCATGTGGCAAGGTGGATGGAAGAGAGATTTTGAAAAAATAATAGCGATGCGGACAAGAGTAATTCCAGACATAAGGGGTCCATTTTTTTTGTGTCCCTGTCAAATGTGACATGATTTTGTCAGTTCAGAACACATTTTCTAATGTCCATGAGTTATGAATTAATGCAAATTACCTGCCAAACAAATACTTTGAAATCAATTCTGGTGATATTTCCATGTCAGATGTAACAGGGACAAAAATGTCACACTTTTGGACCCCTAATTTCTGGAATTACCCACAAACAAAATCAACATGGCAAAAGCAAGTAAATTGGACAAAAGTTCTTTCAGTAGGGCAAGCAAACTTGGATGATATGCTCAACTTTGGGGTAAAATTCTCAGCAGAGAAAATCAACAAGTTGTAAAAAGTCTTAGCAAGTTGCTATAAGCAAATTTGTATTAAGCAAGGGAGATTCTGATAATTCAAATCATGTCCAACCAAAGAGTGCGATATGTTTTTAATGTATGATATACAGCAGCTCGACACAATACAGGTATTGAAAAAAATTATGAACCTCCAAAATAGCCTTGGACTTTTTGGGCAAATTAGAGAACAAACACAACTAACATATCTACTTGTCAGCAGAGCTACATTCAAGTAAGTCACTGTTTAACCTCGGCCAGTCCTTTTCTGGCAACAAAATTCCTTGCCTGAACAGTTCTAGAATGTAGGAAATCGGACAGATAAACAGTCAGGATACATATAAGTACTAGTTTACAGAGCTCTGGGCGAAGAGATATAGGCTCAAAATTGAAAGTGGGTTAATGCAATTTGCATTGCTTAACCTTTGCAAAGGAGTCAAAGAAGTGGCAGCTGACACAAATGCCTTTATAATGTTTGCCTAGTCATAATTATGTTCTGTCTGAAGAAAACTCATCCTTGACTTGTTTACATTATCTCCATTAATGAACGTTTTGAAATGTCTTGCAGTAATTTGTCCAAATGATAAAACTTGCCCAGGAAATTTCTTATCAAGTTAATCACACACAAAATATGTCTTCACAAACCCTGGTTAAGGGGCCAAAATGCCATGTGATCACTAGTACTAGGTTGCACTTAGCTGGAATAGCATATGAATTTGACCTTTACTGAATACTGCATGGCAAGAATCAGTAATCAACACAACACTCACCAACACATTGCCACTTTACAGGGTAACTCACTGATTCTGCAGCCCATTTAATATTTAACTTTGATTTCATATTAGCTGCAATGGATGACTTGTATAGCACCTGAAATTGCTTTCCAGACAGGAAGGACAAATTCCCAGACAGACAAATTAAATCAAGCCAGAGTTATTGAATTGAATGAACATGTATATATATTAATTTGGAATGAAAACCTTTGTCGTCATATTTCTAACAGTTCGAATGAATTGAATCAAAAAAGTCAAAGTTAATTTAGAAGGAAGGAATGTGTGACTCAGATATTGAATTATGTTATAACAAGATACAGAATATCTGTACTCATTATAGGGCACTCATGTCCCCTAATGAGTGAATTGACTAATGAGAAATGTTTCCTAAATTTTTTTTTTTTTAAATGTCGTTCTACCCAAAGTGCCAGAATATTGATAAAGTTATTCAACTACAAGTAGGAGAAGTGAGAAAATAACGGTTAACATCTTAGGTTTGAAGCAAATTTTCCAACAAAAATTCTACAAGACCATTGTCAGTAACAAAACATATGGACCATTGACTGACATGTGGTCTGTAGAGAGCCAAGTTAGTGTTGACAATAAAATTGAATTTTGTATACACTTAATTTAATCCACTACATTACTCCCAGGCATTTCACAGCTGAAGGCCTGTCTTCAAAGAGAATGCATTTTAAGTACAAGCGTGTCAAAAGGGAAATCATTAATGGTCAGTTATGGTCCCTCTCGGGTATTTTTAGTGTCAACATATCAAAGGCAAGGTTTTACCAAGTCGTAAATGAAATCTAATTTAAAACTGCCAGTGATGAAACATGCTATTTCTTAGATTTTAGTTTCAGTATAGCAATTATCTTTCATGGTCTCCATATTCGCTTGCTTGACCAGTTTTTAAATGTATTTCAAGTTTGTAGATCTAAATTTTTATAAGGAGATCTATTTTTGATATATACTTTAATTTTGCCAATTTTTCCCCATTTATATTGAAAAAAAGACCTCAGGCATGGACTTTGCACTCATCATGACTTTAGTCTTAACAAACATACCATACCAAGTATGTGGATTAGATTTTTGTTGAAAAATGGCTTCTCCATGAAGAGAAATGAAGTAGATGTAACAATGCTGGCATTCCAAAATCTGTCCACATCACATAATCATTTTGAGGGCTAACTTTTCATTGAATGATAGATGGTGATACTTTTTGACAAGCATTCTTTGTCAGACGGGTGTCATATTTGACGACCATTGTATTTGTAAAATCGTTATCAAATTGATCATCTAGGATAAAAAAGAATTACATCTGAAGGTTTTAGTGGTAGGATTTCATACTGTAGGCAATTGTACCATTTAGAACCTCTCTTAACTTGTCGGTGATGGTGGACACACTTTCAAAGTTTTAATCCTTGATTTGCAGGAGCAGCAAGAATGAATTTGCACTCAAAATCATAAATAAGAGGAAATGCATTGGAAAGGTAAGCTGCAGATACAGATGATGCACATATAAGTTGCCGATTCTTTAAATATCACAGTGCCTTCTGTCATGAATGATTTCACTGCACACTTTATTCGACTCAGCAGCAATTTTCTGAAAACCCTCTCTGCATCACTTTCTGATTTCCAAAAAATTTCCAATCCTCTTTGTGTCACAGGAGAAAATGATTCAGAGTGAAGTGTCCATCCTGCGCCAGGTCCAACACCCTAACATCATCCGACTGATTGAGGAGTTTGACACTCCGTCTGAGTTATTCCTAGTCATGGAGTTGGTTAAGGTGAGGCAAAATGATGTTGATGGTAAATGTTATCTTTGTTCGTAGGCTTGAATGGTTTGAGTTGAATTGTTCAACTCAAACCAGGCAGCCATGGAAGGCCTTATATGTACAGGTGCAAGTCTAAAATCTCATAGATTATCTTCCAAAGTGAAGCCAATAAATGCATTGTATTCACTTATCAATCCATAGTTACAGCTTGCGTCTTCCATGAATTTTACTTTAATCCCTAGGGTGGGGATCTGTTTGACGCTATCACCTCTGCCACCAAGTACACAGAGCGAGATGCAGGCTGCATGGTCCACAATCTGTGCAGTGCCCTGAAATACTTGCATTCCATGAACATAGTTCACCGGGACATCAAGCCAGAGAATCTCCTGGTGTGTGAACATGAGGACGGGACCAAGTCACTGAAGCTGGGAGACTTTGGGCTGGCGACCAAAGTTACTGGGCCACTGCGCACGGTGTGTGGGACACCAACTTATGTGGCCCCTGAGATTATTCTAGAGACAGGGTGAGGATATTGCTAAAATACTTTCATTTGTCCAGGCATGGATCCGGGGGGTCAACCCCCCTGCTTTTAAAAAAACAAAGAGAAATAAGGGTTTGTAAAATGGGGAAATTGTAAACTAAAGAAAGTGTACTAATACCATTGTAAACGATGTACATCATGTAATTTTTCATCATTATTTCTTGTCTGTAGAAAAAAGACATTAAAAAACAATCCCCGGCCTGACCCCCTCCCGGAAAAATTCCTTGATCCACCCCTGTTGTCCACCTTTTTTTTAATAAACTTTTTTTTTGCAAGTCAGAAATACTTCCATCCATCATCTCGTCATAATTTCAAGATAAGGTTATCCACTTTAATTTAATAGAGGAGAGAGGCAGTTGGAATCTTTGTTGCCGTGAGTTTATACTTTGTAAAATCAATTCTGATGCCTATACAGTTCTGATGTCATATTTCTGAAAGAATTATAATTTGCTCCTGAAGTTGGTAACTCATCTCAAGCTTCTTGGATGCTGATATGATTGGGGAATACTCTTTAGTCGTATCTTTGATATTCCCCTAGTCTTTTCGATAGGAAATCTTAATATGCTTATATTTCCTTTTCATAATTTGATATTTAAAAAAGATTACTCCTTTGCTCCTGGATTTGCTCTTACATTGAAAGTTTTTTTCTCCTTCTGCCCAGAAATGCTGCTGTTTCTGCAGCAAGTTTGTATGATAGAAGGGTTTAAAATGTGATATAATCTAATTTGTGTGCATGATCCTCATTTTCGTTAGGTATGGTTTGAAGGTTGATGTTTGGGCTGCTGGGGTTATCACTTATATCTTACTTTGTGGATTTCCACCATTCAGAAGGTGAGTTGATGACAAGATCTCTAAAAAAAATGGTATAATTCTACAAGAGGGAGTCACAGTGGGGCCTCCTTGATAAATGCATTTCTCGAAAGAGTTTAACTTCTGGATAAGACTGAAAAGTTTGTTTTACCCATTGTGTATTTGCAAGAGTGACAAAAATTACAAACAACACTCATGTAGTTTTTTGAGGAAAGAAATAAGACAAGTATACATATTTACGGGACACAAATTATATAATTTTCATGATCTATGGAGTCGTGCACTAAAATGATGGAAATTATGTGGTCTCCTTCCATTCAGAGTATGAGTGCTCGATTTACATTGTATGTGATAAATCTCTATGCACAGCTCAAGCAATTATTGAGCTAAGGCCCTGGAAAAGTTTAATTCAACAAATTAGTATCTCCTTTTATGTCTTTCTTGCATTCCACCAGTGAGACAAATGACCAGGAGGAGTTGTTTGACCACATCATCGCTGGTGAGTTCCAGTTTATCTCCCCCTACTGGGATTCTATCTCAGAAGTAGCCAAAGACCTGATTTCCTGCATGCTGGAAGTGGATGTCGACAGACGATTCTCAGCCACTCAAGTCATGGATCACCCCTGGGTGGTTGTGAGTATTAACCCACCGTTTTGTTAGCAACCATTGTTTTGGGCTGGAAAAACTGTTACACTTTGGTTCAAGAAGGTACAGGACTACTAATATTGCAGCATTTAGTTGGCAAAGATTTACTATGGAGTCTTTCTTGCCTTAATCCGTCCCTGTCAATCCTCTTGACTTGGAAGATATGCCATTTTTCTGGAACAATTAACTGCAAGAGATGTTTCTTACAAATTCAAAGTTCTCCAAATCATAATTGACTGAGATCGTGTTAAGTAATCACTTACTCTTGTGGGTTTGGAGCAACCACTTATCATGCAGTTCTCTGAGACTGCAAGTTTGCCTGGAAATAAAGTACAGTGCCATTTCCACATCTCAATTTAGAGTGATGACGGTGGGGTTCAACAGCAGATTGATGTCTCTGACAAGCTCAATACGCATTTTAAGATCAAGCCAAAGCAGTCCATCAAAGCCGCTGGCATTGCACTTATTGCTGTGAGTATAATAGTTCATGTTTAGATTGTGATCTAATTCATGCAGAGTTTGTATAACCCTCACCCATAGTACAGACACTTTTGCACCTCATTCACCTTGTAGTTCTCACTGAACTCAGTGATTATTTTAACAAATCTAATGTAACGCATACAATAGCACATTCATTTAATGCTATAAGGGGCCGAGGGAAAATGTGATCCACCTTCCCAAAAGTAGACTGATAAGTCGGTAACTTCATAAGCCTAAAATAATAACTTCCACTCTTCAGATTTTCATGGGAGTTTTACAGCTATCACCTCCCGTAAGAAGCTTACTGCAGACAGAATTTCGATTTAACATGGATCACTTTCAAGCGTAAAAAACCTGAAGGAGAGGAATTGTCCAACATCACAATTACCGACTTCAGCCTGGTTTTGGGATGGTGGGTCACAAATGTTCATTCCAGCCGTTCAAGGAGACCAAGTTAGGCAAAGTTGTTTTGAATTTTGGGTTGAGCAAATTACATTGATTGAAGCATAATATGCCAATACAATACAATACTTGCTCTGGAATAATTGTATGCCAATGAACAAATTGGGCATTTTCAGCCCTGTGCTGGCAGACTAAAAATTCATGTAAGTCAACTGTCTTTGTTCCGAGAGTACTTTTCTGAGGCAACATTATCGATACACTGGAAAAGAAAACTGTTAAATACAGTTTTTGAAAAGCTAAATTGTCCTTTTTCCGCTGAAGGCCACTGCTCTGGACAAGGATGGCAAGTTCTTCCAGGGACGTCGACCTAGAGAGGGCGCTGATGGAGCAGAACACACCTCAGATGATGATGAGTACACTTACTGAAGAAGTATCATCATGGTAACACCAAATGATGACTTTCAGTTTAGGGATACAAGGGATAATTTGGGGGTAATTCGGGGAAGAGACATTAAAAACCTTGCAGTGAGATTGTGCAACACCATGTCAAAAATATCAACATGTAACAAATCATTGAAATAGATACCAAAAATTAACACATTTTTGCATGGAACATCTTGCAACATCTCCCGTTGCCACCAAAGCTTATACTGTCTTGTAATGAAATTGTGTGAATGTTTGCAAAAAGTGTTACAGACCTTGCATCAAAGTTGTGCTTTATTTGCTGACAGCAGAATTTCAATTAAGGCATTCCATTTGCAAACGTTCATATATCAAATAAAATGCTCATAATTAAAAATCAATCATCCCCCAGAAAGGAGAACAACGTTATTTAATTTAGAGAAACTTGCTGTTTTTTTTTAACTTATAATATTCACAGTCAATTGAAAACAGCATTAACAACAATACCAAAACACAAAGTTCTAAACATTTTTGTAATTTGACTTCAGGTGTTTTTTAGGCATTTTATTCAATGAAATATATTTTCCTCCAAAAGGCAATCATTGGAGAAATCTAATAAATAACTTTAACAAGAACAGTATTTCACATAATGCGCACTGTGCAATATTTTGACCAAGTAAAACATTTTCCTCAATGTAGTTAATATTTTACATGTAACTGTGCAAAAGCAGCAAGGTCTTTGTTAATTTAATTATAAAAAAATGTGCAATTTGACTAACACTGTATATATCATTAAGTAACTGCTACAAAATATGTTTCAACTTCAACTGAATAATTTTTCATATACGTATACGTAAAGTGATAAATTTCATGTCTCAAGACTGCAGTCAACATGTACATGTATTAAAATTAATGTGAAAAAGGATAAGTGGTTTTTAATTTCGTATTGCTGATTTCAATAACATTGTCCTTATTGTTTTTAATATTAAGAGCATCATTATGTGTTTTGTTTCTTTTGTCTAATTTCAGTAATATGTTGAAATTACAAAGAACATATGGTTTGCATTTTTAACAGTTCTTAGTAATTTTCAGCCAATTGTATCCACACGGGAAAAAAGAGTTCACTTTGCTAATGTTTTTTTAAATTTTAAATGAAGTACTCTTGTTCTGCAGCTGTTTTTCACACTTCGTTTTTTCTCTAATTTACGCTTACAATTATGTATACCTAAACCTTTATCATCAGGGAAATGGAGTGACAGTTCTCGTGGTTTTGAGTGATAGCCGTCTTCTGATATTTATTGGCCATTTCTAACTCAGCAGTTGCATTTTATATGTATATCACCTAAGGATTAGATTCACTTTTGTCTGCACCCTTAGCTACAATCACTTCACCGTTTGAAATTTGATACCGTGAACACTGAGTACAATTATTGGATTGCTATGTTGAACAAGTTTGCCAAAGATTTGTTGGATTTTGGTTTCCCACCGATTATAGGAAGGTCATAGTCATGACGGTCCGGGGGTTGAGATGAGGGCTATGCAAGTACTGAAAAAATTCACGCTTTTGCTTCCTTTTAACAAAAAGAAGTATTTGTAATTTATTGGATGTAGATGTTCCTCCATCATTGCACAGATTGCTAAGCATGATGCATGTAAAGTCAGACAGTTACGTAAAAAATGATGCGTGATTGGGCTGAGGGGCTGTGTTCTCTCAACGGCAAGAGTGAAACTTACTCTCAAAAAGAGTGAGTCTTGTTTAAATCCACTCAGAAAGTGAAAACCACTCAAAGAGAAAAGCCATATAAGGGACAACTTTTTTTCAGTTGTGCCTTATTATGCTCCTTGGAAGAGAGGAAATTTCACTTTTGTAGATTGGCCTTTTTTTAGAGTGGTTTTTCGGATTCACCCTTTTGAGGGTGATTTATTCACTCTTTTGCATTTAGAGACCACTAAGGCAAGAAAAACATTGAATCCATGCTCACATATAATCTTTTTAATAGGCATCCAACATGTTTATTGTAAGATTGCAAAATTTGGAAGCTTTCTAAACGTCATCATTCCATAATCGGAGTGCGCTCTCCAGAATTCGGTTTGCAAAAATGGCTAAAGTGACACGTCCAGTCCCTCACAGTGCCAACTTTGAACAATGCTAAATTTGAACAAACTTTATCTAATGATGATGTAGCCTACTTGATTTTAATACTTTCCAAATGACCATGGACAAAGGTGTACATACTTACTTTATATGTCGCAATCACTGCCAGACCTGTAACTTTGGTACACGTAATTTGCATCAGTGGTTTGGACTTGTGCTTGATTTTAGGCTGTGCAAGTGTTCAATGTGA
Source organism: Acanthaster planci (assembly GCF_001949145.1). Next base: position 2,683,914 of record NW_019091385.1, on the reverse strand, counting down.
GTGGTACTGTAAAGCTCTTTAGAGAATTATAAGTATAGTTTCGTTAGTTGGTACAGAAGCAGCAGAACATCCCGTGGTTTGTATCTGTGTTTCAGTAGTTTTCAAGTGCAATAAAGCTGTGTATGAAATAAAAACCAGTTCATGCCTATTTGCTTACGAAATTTGAAAGTTGGAGCCAAGGAGATATATGCAGCATTTTGAAATTAGAGGAACAATGCATGACTTGTACTACACTCATGCAGCTGGTTCATGTGTGTGTTTTTAAAGTAAAGTTGGAGTTAATGGGCTAACTTTATGGGAAACTAACTGGGCAAACTGGTGATTTTCAAGCAAAATTTCGTATGTAAACTCTTCATGATAAAGCGTTCACCAATCACCGCGGGTGTATAGCCTTCCTCCATGATCCAACCCCACTTCACAGTTTTGAAGTAATAAACTTTCTCGTATTTTAAATTTTTTTTAAAATTTATTTCTTTTTTATTTCAAGTAAAATTCTGGTCACAAAGGATATAAAGACTTCAAAATATTCACATTAGAAAGTTATTTTTATGGCCATATGTTTAGACAGTGTCAGGGCGGAGCCTGCGCACGGGCAACGGCGTGCGGTGTGCAGTGTGGATGAATACTACTAGTACTGATTGTCACAACAATGAACTGCCGGTTTAAAATTGGCGGGCTGACCTGTCAAAGCAGGTTAATTTTTGTAGCCAATTGGCCATGTTTTTGGAGTTACACGAAATAGCATTATTTATTTAGTTTGTTATAAAGGTGAAAAAATGGTGGACAAATAACCAGACAACCTGCCTGTTTGTCTGATCAAAGAGCAAGGAAACAGAGTGCGGGCAAAGAAATTAATTGGATTGGAACTAGCTGACTGCCGCTCATCCGGCCAGCTGGCTAGGCTAAGCGTTTAACATGTAATTGTACTGTACTTCATACATACATTACGTACATGTACATGTACATGTTCGTACGTGCTTACAGTACACGCGCGTAATGCATGTTGCTGTGACTCCTCACTGCCACTCAATCCACTAAAAAGAAGTAGTTCTACCGAACCATTTCTAGAATATGTGGCATAAATTTTGACTTCTGTCGTTGATTTTTCTTTTTCCCCCGTAAAGCTGTATTACCTGATACAAGAAAGGTTTAAACAAAGAAAGGGGTGTTTATTTCTCACGGATCTACCTTTAGCGGATGGATATCCGTTGATTGGATTTGTAAACAGGATTGGTCTTGGTTAAAAATGTACGTGTAGATCAGCTGTGCTTCGTCGTTGACAACGGGCGAATCTTTCCTTTTTTTTTCTTCCGAAATTTGGAGCAGTTATTAGGTGAAAATGAATGCTAAGATGTGCTAATTGGGGCTAGGAGTCTTCACAGACGCTTATGGATAACGCTGATTCGTTCAGCTGTTGCATGTGTCGCTGTTCAGGGCAGAAGGTAATTTTTTCGCGATCTGTACTTTGTCATGTTTGTAATACCAATGTCATGAATGTTGACAACTGCTGCCCAACTGCCATGCCTGAACAAACAAGTAGGCGAGGAGGCCTAGCATGCCCAGGGAATAACGTCGAAATATGTCATGATATATTCTCAAATTATCTGATTTATTTCGGATATCTCATTGGTTCTTAGGCAGAGACGTTGTTTATGACATTGGATGCTGAAATTAATTAGGCCTAGGCCTATTTTTAAATTCAAATGTGCATGGGTTAAAATGTTTGGCGGAAAACCATTAGTTACAGACATCGTTGTTAATCTCTTGGGTGGAGAATTCGGAAGGAATTTGTACCATTTGGCCTACTACACCCCTACTACTAGTCCTAGTAGTTAGGACTCTATGAATCGTCTATTTAAACATTTTGAGGAAAGAGTTCCATTTACAAACGCCACTTGACACCCTGTGCACAAACCCTATGGAGTATGGGACTGGTCTGAAAAATTCTGTTTTCTAAGTAAACAATTTGATTTTTCCCTCCTAAATTGAACTGTTCTGGACATGCATGTTTTTGCTTTCTTCCGGCTAGTAAGACACTGTTTTAAGACATTTTTAACATAGTTGACAATAGTAAAGTCCAAGAACACTTCATCATTTTCATAACTACATATATTTCCTCCCACGCTTCCCTTCCATTAATCGATTTCAATCAATATATCCTTGGTCCTCTTATTTCTACACACCTAAGGTTTTGAAACAAGATTTCCAGAAAACTACAATGCAGTTGAAATTTCTTGGAGGTGATTTGAGTTCTACAACTCACAGTCTGTCATCGAAGCAATTCACACAATATGTAATTTTTTTGTGTGCCCAGGCAGCTTTAAATTTTAGTGGGTACGACCACGTGTGTGTAAAAATTGCTGCCGAAATCTACGCAGCTGGCAGCCTTTGAAATCTATGGTGGCCAAGACATTCTACACAAGATATATTTATTGAAAGAGCGAGTCCTGGTGTTTGGCATCGCAACAGCACATATTTTTTTAATTTTTAAAGCAATTTAAACAGCTTCAAATTGCAAATCTTCCAGTAGTCATTTCCAGTTCATTTGAATAACTTTCTTAAATCAGTAATGGGATGTGAATTTTAATAAAGAACAGTTGCTTTTTATGATATGAGGTTCCTCGGTCTGTCTCTATTTGACACCCTAGCATAATAAATTACAAGTAAAGTCCCTTAATGTGTCCTTTTCTTATTTACTTGTCAGTTTTGACAGGCTTCAGTAGCCCAGCACTGAATATGGTACCCTGTATCTTCCAGTGGTCTGTCCCCTCTTCTGTGCACCCCATGACTCTATATTAACCATCCACCTTGTCTCCAAGTCCCCTCAAAAAGTAAATCTGTAATCATAATCGTGAACAAATGATTTTGTAAGAGAAGAGAAATGTCCTCCGAAAATACCTTCCACACCCCCCACACCCTTGGGTTTATGTCTGTGCCCTTTCACTTTAATCAGATTTGTGCATATCCCACCATGGATTACCTTTATTCATGAATATGGGCAACCCAGTATCAACCCAAGTAATCTAGCTCTCTTCTTGGACAAAATGAAAAACGAACACTAAAAGTGTATCCACCACTAATTTTTATTCACATTCACTCACCTGACAACATAAACAAAAAATTAACATTTTGAAACTTCAAATATAAGTGAAGGGTCCTGTTTGGAACCCTGAAGGGTTGACACCAAGATGACACAAAGAACTTTTAGTTGGGACTCACGACGCGAAGTCAAGTATTTGTGTCGGGAAAATTTGCCCAAAAAAGGGTTGTTTATTTCTTTTACACATAGACTAAGATAAAAGGATTAATTTCCAACATTTTGGGGTCATTTGCAAAACTTTTAAACACGGACAAACGATACTAGTGACTGCTGGCTGTTCAATAGGGTGCACGCCAAGAAACGTTCACTGAAAGGTGAGTGTGTAGAAATAAGACTGCGTAAATTTAGGGGGCCTGACAGTACATGTGCAGCCAAGCTCGTACCTCAAATCAGAATGCCCAGATTCACCCCCAAAACAGTGCTAAAATTGTCTGTGTCCACTTAAGGATTCTGTGGGAATCTGCCATTCATTTAGGCTTCTACACTGATTTACATGTACTTGGGATCATCGAACATTCATACCACTTTCTAGATCAAGATGTAGAGCCTTGATGCTGCAACCCATTTCATCCCTTTCGCATAGGCGCACAAAATTTTTGGGCAATATCTGATTGTTACTCATTAGCTTTTTATATATTTAATCTTCCTGAAGTAAACCTAGTTGTATATAATTGTTTTCAGGTGCCGGTGGTTGCTGTGTGTGGGGTGGGCCATGTTACGTTCCTCAGGGAAGGGGCTTCAGGGGAGCATGCTGTTCGGCATGCTCTCTGAGGCCCTGAACAAGGAGCAACAGTTGTGGAGGCCTGTTCTTCTCAAACAGCCCCAGGGAGAGGTATGAATATCATTTTAATTACTTAACGTGGCAACAGTTTTAAGAATGAGCAAATTCTTTTTTTTTTTTCCTTAGAACCTTGTGAGAATAACTGTTTTAGGATTAGGAGATGCCTTCTCAAGAAAGCCAGTTGTCAGATAGACCCGTGTTAAATTAACTTAATTTTAGTGATGTAAAATAATTGCTACTCGTACACGTCTGCTTGGCATTATTACAGAATGAATATTGAGATGAAACAGCGAAAGCACCATGCAAAGTTGACTTGCATCTGTGAGATTACAGGTCAACTCAAGCATTCATTGAAGTGAAAGGATGATAAAATACAGGCCTGATTAAACAGGTTTGCCCTTAACTTTTTTTCTCACTTACCAGCCTGACCAGCAGTGATGGCTTTTTACTAGTCCGCCAGCATTTTCACTAGTCTGTGTCTTCCCCCACATTTCAACAGTCTTTTTGGCACTAGTGTTTTCTGCTCCAAACATCATGCATAACAGTATGCACTCAGTGCTGACTGTTGTTTAATTGTTGATGAGTAACCATATATGTACATGTAAATGGCCATGGGAATTATGAATTTCCGGAATATTCCTGAGTATAACTCTACTCAAGCAAATTAAACACACAAGTGGTTACCTGCTGAAAATGGTTGTTTTATTCATAATCCAAGAGACAGAAAAAAATACATATCATTATGAACAGTTTATGTACATACATGTACGTTTTATGCCGAATGCACATGTACACGCACATATGTACTGTACATGAACGCCCAGCGAAATGTACACACACAACATGTTCGTTCTAGACTGTGTCCAGTACCTGTGGGGTGTATTCCACCAAATAGTTGTATTTCTGCGTGTAAGCTCATTAATATTTTGTGAACCTATGGAGTGTTTACAATAAGATATGCCATAATCAAGAGGGATCATAGGAATATTTCTATAAATCCCGAATTTGGGACTGATAATTTCCAGTTCAGGATAGTTCTTTCAAAAGTGATGGAGGCTACATTCAGAGCTGAGTGCATAGTTTTTCTCTTATTTTGGAGGTATCTTCGGTTTTTACTCAAATTTGGCTGGCTGACCAGCATTAAGGCCAAACCCTGTTAAATGTGTTGCGCAGAAAAAGCAGGCATATGCTATTGCTGTTCTGAGGTACTAATTATAAAATGCTAGAGCTCTCATCATGGACCAAGTAATGAAGTTCTCGCCAATGTTAAGGTCAACAGCCATTAGCTTTGATTGCATGCTGAGATTTGATGATCATACATCATCATTTGATTTGCACACTTTGATGTCGCATGGCAACTGTCAAATTGAGGTTAAAAGCAACAGCTTTGAGTATCTGCATATAGATATTTGTGTTTTTGCCACTTTCTACAATCGTTCCCCACTAGCAGTGAATTTATAAATTTTATTTTGACAGAAACACAAAGTGTCAATTTGAGGATATGAAAAAATTACGAGAGAGATCTGTGTTGCATGTGTGAAGTGTACTAAGGGAGAAACTTCAATTGTTTTGGGGAATAAACTCTTTTTTTTATCTTAAATATCATCAAGAAAGTAGGCACAAAATTTCCTGTTGAAAGGTTGAAAACAGGTCAGTTTTTCTGTCAGAGTCGTTTTGGGATCAATTTTCTGTGTAACCAGCTTAAAGCCTGGGAGACCTGCACACTTGCAGATTTTTATATTTCTACAGTGAGTCTGTAAACTTTAACTGCTGGAAGAAAGTTTTTCATGATCTAATTTTGTTTTCAAGGAGAATGAGATCCAGCCTAGTCAGAGGGATGAAGCAGTGAAGTGGCTGCTTGAATGGAACCAGAAATTCAGGTATTGCCCTGAAACATTCATGCAAAGCACTGGACTGCTAGACCGGTTCCTCATGGCTGTTAAGGTAAGATACATTCAAAAGTACATTTGCTTTGAAATTGGAGGTTGCTTGTAAATAGGCTTGCATGTAACACCCACAGGAATGGACACCTGCGTGAGTTTGTTGAACGAGGTAATTTGTTTTCACAGCAGTCAGAGCAACACCTGCTATAAAATAAGAGGGGTCCGTGTACATAGGCATCTTCACTTGCAGCAATCATACAATATTTTGAAATGATGATGACCAAGGGATAATGTTTCTGCCACACTTGTAATAATAAACTGTATTTCTTTATATATCCTATTCCTAATGGAATGCCAAAGTCTAAGTCTTGATAAATTCAAAAGTGTATTACTACATGTATCGTGAAATGAAGTAGACATTGAAATTGACATTAGTCAAAGCTGCTCTGAAAAATCTGATCTTTTGACATGCTTGGACTTTTTTTTCTGAATAGACAGTGCGTGTGTGTGTGTGTGTATGCACTGTGAAGAATACAGATGATTGTATTGCATTCGTTTGCATCGAGTGTTTAGTCACAGGTCAAAGTGCAGCCGTTGGCATTTTGGCTCCATTACAGTTTGTCTGTTGAATTCTCTGCCTGTCAGCTTGGTGTAGTGCAAAGACACAAGCAGTGTGAACACAGTGTAAATGTACATGTATGTCGGCCAAAGGTGATCCGTAGCAAGTCTGTGCTTGACGTCGCACATATTTTGTGAAATCCAACAGGCATATTTGTGGTCACTTTCCTGTCAAAATGTACCTGTACTTCTTCGTGTACTCAGTTTCCAGTACATAGCGGATCAATCCGCAATGGTTAACCCTAACCTTCCCCAACTTTATAGAATTAAACAGTAGTAAAGTGTTTAATTCTGTGGGGATAGGTCTGGTAGGCCCATAACAGCTGGCTTTTGCATTAGGTTTGGCATACCTCAGAAAGAAAAGTCCAACAGCCTCTGTGCGCAAAGTCCAGTATGGGTGGTTNGTTGCAGGTTCCCCCAGAGGATTTCATCATGACAGAGAGATGCCAAAAGGAAATCCCCAAACCAACAGACAAGTATTGTTGGGTCCAGACACGGTCATCTCCTATTTTTCAGAAAACTCTCTTTCCACAAAGGCCCCAAATAAAAGATCTGATGTACACTTTTTAAAGTTACTGCTGTGCGGTGTGTGAATGTATAAATTTACTGATATTCATGTCTTTGTCACGAATGAGTGGTCTTGCTGGCACAATACAGAATGCCTGCAAAACTGCCTGATCTTTTAAGAATTCCTGTTGTGTTCTATATATGTGCCATTGTACGCTGTGCATTTACACCAGAGAAGGGAAAGCAAGAATACATTTAAAACTTTTATAAACATGTATGTACATTCAAATCGTGCAGTATTTGCAGCCAAAAGTGCATGTGGATAAACTTTTTGGCATTGATTTCAATGAATGTTCATGTGTTAATGCATTGCAGTCTAGGAGTTTGTTCCTCTTTTTTTTATGGTGCCACATATGTACTAGTATATCTTTGTAGTAGCATTTGTTTTCTTACATAAACTTGTTAAACGAGATCATTTAACTTAAATAAAAAATCTCTCCAGGTCTTTAGAATCTAATAATAAATCACTGATTGTGTAGCAGTCTCAGAGGGCAGGGAAAATTTAAGCCCAGGAAAGTTTGAAAGGGAAACAAAGACAACAACATGTGACAGATGGAGAGAGCTAGCAAAATCCGTTGGTAGGCTTCAGTTCAACCATGTGTACAACACTGGGACACTGTGTATATGGACAGATCAGATTCCTTAGTATAGGAAATGTTTATGACTTGTTATATTTCAAGGCTAACCAGTAGTCATCACATGTACATCACATGCAAAGGAAGAAAAGTCAGTCAGCACGCAGCCTCCCTGTCAGATCAATACATCCATGCATGCAGTGCAGTCAAAGACTTACAGTGCACTATGCGCTCATCAGTATGTCCTTTGTGTTGCCTTCAATAACAAACTCATTTACATTAGAAAGATGGCTTGGTCAATATGGGTTTCCGGCCAACAGCTGTTTTGACAGCTGAGGCTTCATGTGCGCCTATTCGCAGAGGGATATTAAATTATTCTTGTCTACATCTACCAGAGTGCATAAAATTATTGCCTAATTGCTAGGGATATAATGAAATAGTGAATATATTTAAATTGAGAATATAAAAGCACCTTGTTAATTTTGTCAAGCAATTTGAAATATGAAAAGGATATGAGCATTTATTGTGGGTCCGTTGACGACATTGCTTTGATGAGTTTTGCACATTGAGCCGAAACAGTGGATTTTGTTGCCTTTTTTTTTTACTGTGTGTTTGTCTTTTTACAGGCAAGACCCAAGTATTTAAGATGCATTGCCTTCAGTTGTTTCTTCCTGGGTGCCAAGCTAAGAGAAGAAGATGAGGTAACATTTGCTGCCAATTTATTCTTGTGTGGTATTTATTCACTAGCCTTGTTAATTTCACATGTGGTAGAAATCCATTGCTAAACCATTGATTGTTGGAACTTGTTAAACCATGTTGCCTTTATTGAGCAATAGTGCTCAGTGAAGGCAAGGTCCACATGCGTGATAACTGCAAGCAAAATGGGCTTTTTCGTAATTGTAAATTACCCTCAATCCAAATTTTACGGACTCACGTGCAGGAAAACATGTACAAATAGCAAAACAGTGATTCGTTTATTTTTTTATGTAGAAGTTAATTGGCAGTGCTTGCTTGACTTGATGCCTAGTTTCATCCATTTAGGGCCCAATTTCATGGCACTGCTTACTGCAAGCGAAAAAATCGACACTTACCATAGCAGAAAATTCTGTGCTTATGGCAAATGTATTTCACAGGTTAGTGTGGAATTTTGGCTTGTGCGCATGCATACATCCTGTAAACTAAGAATTCTGGGCTTAAAAGGTTAGCGCCATGAAATTAGGCGTAGATGTTACATTAAATCTCAAGTATTGAGTTTAAAGTGCCGGGGTTTTGGTTGACATTTATCTAGTTTTCTTCTCTTTCCCCCCCCCCCATCTTTCTGCCAGGATGTCCCGGCTACAGAGGATCTTGTCCAGGGGAGTGGTTGCAGTTTCTCAGTGGGAGAGGTACTTCGAATGGAGCTCATTGTCCTGGACAAGCTCAGGTGGGACCTTGCCACTGTGACACCACTAGACTTCCTGCAGATTGTGAGTTGAAAACTTGTTTGTATTTATGTTATCTCAGTTTGTTTGTTTTTTTTTAATAGTTTGGGTGAGTGTTGAGTGGCATAGTTCTATAAAGTTTTGGTATATTGTTCAGTGTACTCCACAACCTAAAATTATAGCAGGGTGGCACACAATGCGAGCACGGAGTGCGAAGCCATTACAGCGTGGGGTCCTGATTCTAGATGCTCCGTGGTGCAATCTGAGGTATTTCCTGAGCACTTTCTTCTGACTCTTTGAATCTAATTTGCTCGTGGTAACAATTTGAAATGAAGATAAGATTATTATTGGGAAGCAGTGATGTAGTCGAGTAGTTTTTGA
>NW_019091385.1:2660884-2674530 GCF_001949145.1 Acanthaster planci | reverse complement strand
TGGTACATGCATAAAGGTAAAATTACAAAGCAACATAATGACTTCAGACCATCACTGTTTAATTAAAATTAACTTTTTAGGACAAAAGTACAAAGTACTCGGCGGAGTACTTTCTGAGTACTTTTCTCCTTAAAACTTAAATTTTACATAACTGGGAGTGTCTGAAGTCTAACATTTATTTTGTAATCATACCTTTGCACATTTACCATCCAATGCCTGTGCACTCTGGCCTTATTCCCTCTTACCCAGTTCAGTATTTTGCGGAGAACGTTGGTACTCGGAAAGTACTCGACTACAACACTGTTAGGAAGTCATCAAAAGTTGATTTTTTTCTGGGGCATTTTCCTTTTTTAACCAATCGGAACTTGCCATCAAGCAGATGGTTCAGGGGTTACATGTACGTACGTGGAACAGCGCGAATAGATGATGTACAGTCACTTCCCCAATTCCGGATCTCAAAAGTAGCGCCATGGTCAGATTCCAGCGACAAAATCCTATAATTCTGGTGAAAAACATGTATGGTCAGTAGTTTACCTCATGTATTGGAAAACTTACAAAATTACTTCAAAAATCTAAGCTTTTAGTTTGGACTTACCAAATTGTCAAAAGTGACAACACTTTCTCTAGATCTGAATTAGGCTTAGGCGGCTCCTTAATTCTCAGAGTCCGTTCCGGCTCCAGCCAAGAATCGCAATTCTGAGTCAGAACCGGCTCGCAAAGATGTCAGGAAAAACATAAGGATTTGATGTTTTGGAGTTGTCACTCATGGGCGTGTGCAGTAGGCCTGCCTGAGTGGTGACTTGGACTCGGATTTGATGTTTGGAGTCAGTTCTTTGAATGTGGAATCGCCGATGGGGGGTACCTGGTTTTTCACAAAAGCAGAGAAGCCGATTCCAAATTTTTTTGGAACCGTGATTCCTCTCGGGAACCGGGAGTACCGCACCAAACTAATCCGAAACGGTTTAACCAGTTCTGAATAGCAAAAATTTTTTTCTTGTATAAAAAGTCAACCAGAGCCATTATAGCAAGCTGATTTTCTAAGTAATAATTTCTTGATTTCGAGAAAATTAGTTCATAAGTAACAATTTCAGTGAATTAAAAAGTGAAACTCGCATAAATTTTGATGAGAGTTTTCAGCTGTACTGCGAGCAATCAGGGACTATCCCCCGTGCTACACAGTTGATGAACTCATTATGTCACATATTGTAGTGTGGAATCACTAGATACCCCCTGGTAATATGTTCAACCTTCTGTTTGTGTCTTTGCAGTTCCATGCCATGCTGTTAACTCAGGCCCCTCAGCTGCTGACTGCCTTGGGTCACATGACCCCCTCCCGTCACCTATCCCTACTGACAGGCCGGCTGAGCCAGTGCATGGTCAACCACCAGCTGGCCACCTTCCGGCCCTCGGCCCTGGCCCTGGGCCTGCTCAGCCTGGAGCTGGAGGTGGTCAGTCGGGACTGGCTGATGCTGTCCATGATGTTCCAGAGGCTCATTGGTGTAAGTGGTAGAAAGAGACTCCAGTTCTTCACAGAACTGAGAACTGTTGGGGCTAAAAAAAAACACCACCACCACACTATGCTATATTTGAAAACTTATTTCACTGTTAGTAAATCTGCATATGCTGGTACCTCAGATAAGGTGATGTTTTTAATGGAATTCACTGGTTCAGAGGTTAGGCAGTGAAACTAGATTTTTTACCAGTTGCATTCATTGAATTCTCCATTACACGGTACTTGTGCTATCGAGCCCTCAAGTGAGGTGACACTATAAATTCAAATGGCTTGTTGATTCGCATTCAAAGGAAGGCCTGTAAGAATGAGAGTATAATCAATTGTATGCGCATGATATCGCCAATTGCTTCCCCGATGGAAATGCCTAAATGTGGTCCACTTTTAAAACATCTGTTGAAGGGATTACGTTTGCTTTCCCCTTGAAATTAGTTTACTTCTTTGAATGCGCAGGTGGATAATCAGCAGCTGATAAGGTGTCGTGAACTCATCACAGCCTCCCTCTTGGGCCATCCAGGCCACAATGCGGTCTACATTATTGCCCCACCCCAGCAACCACATAGCAACCACCACCAAGCCACAGCCAGGGGTCCCCATCCCCATGAGGACCCCAAGACAGCCAAGCGAAAGAATCAGACAGAGGACGACGACGACATATACGCAAGTATCAAGCGTCTGTACAATGAAGACACAGCACCTCCCAAGCCCCCACCCCAGGGGGATCCACCCCCACCACAGGGGATGTCATCCTCTGTCCTTGGGTCCAGCTGCTCCTCTCAGATGTTGCAGGATCAAGAGGAAGGGATGGCCCCCTGTCCCCCTCTGCAGTCCATTGAGGTCACTTAGTTTGAGTTCATGTGGACTCGTGGTGTGGAACTATTTAGTTCAGTCAGTGAGTGTTCTTGGTGTCCATCATGTCACCTGTTATGATGCTTGGTGTTCAAACAGTTTACCTCAGTTTGTTTGGGTCCTTAGTTGTTTTAAACAGGCTTGAGTTTGAAATGAACATTGAAGAATGAGTTTTATTTTCTTGTCACTTTTCAAAAGTTTTTTGTTCTTTTGTAAATTTTAATGTGTGAAAAGTGTGGCAAAAATGGATAGCTTCTGTCAGTCAAGAACACTTCCAGAGCACTCGCTGGCAAACATACTGTTGGATATTTGATGTTAGTAGTTAGTAAATATTTTATTGTGAAAGATAAATGGACAAACATGAATTACAAAGAAGTTTATAAATTCATTGATTTCGTTAAAAGGTAAATGAAAAGGTAAATGAAATACTTTATGGCACATCAGGTAAATTTGGGTTTTGTTTGTGTTGAGAAAACATAAAAAGACACATTGAAGCCATTCAATAGAAGACTGATGAGACATTTGGTGGCGGTAAACATACTGATCCCATACTGATACCGGTCCACTTTTGTTTGTGTCATTTTGAGCTTGCTTACATCCCCTCAAATGTGACACAAACAATATTGGACCAGTCACATGGGACCGTTTTGTTCACTGTCACCTGATATCTCCAACGTCTGTAACTGCATTGTTTGGGTTTAGGTCTGGTGTCTTAATTTTGCTGCTGCAAGTTAATTCTTGCAAGACAAGAAGGAAGGATGATAATGGGTTTTTTTTAATATTTGTCAATCAAGTGCTGCAGCCTGTGTTTCCGTGGGCCATACTTTTTAATCTTTTGAGGGCACTGTTGCCTAATATTTCAAACAGACGTGAATTCCCTTTCATTAGTGTTTTAATTAATTTAATCCCTTGACGTAACCTGCAGAATCTGCAAAAGTGGTCCTGAAGATGTGATCAGCCTCTTTACTAGTTGACAAACAGCTTGTTAGGTGCTCAGATCATCCACATTTATATATTTATTGCAAACATTGTTAAATTGGAAGGGAAGAGGCAGATTCATGCGCCTTTTAAATTTAAGAAAGCTTGCAATGTATTAAAGCACTTGGGCACCTCAGTGATGTTGTCACTTAGGGGTTAAGGGGCTGATTAGCGATCAGGCCACAGGTTTTGGCTGTGACATTGTGCTAGTCATTTTGAATAAACTTAGCACAGTGATTCTGCCCAAACTGAGATGTTCCTTGAATGTGTAGTGATCACATGCCTAGAGTTGGATAGAAGCAACCAAAATTCACTGTTTGAAAGCCCTCAATTTGGTCCAGGATGAATGAATTAAGAACATCAGGGATACTGCAAGATGGTTCATACAAGAACCCTCCAGCGATAGTCGTAGTTATTGATACTCATTACATGGTATAGATTCTGGGATATTTTCAACATGCAGACATTTTTCGGGAACATGCACTGTTGTATTAACATAAAAGGCCAGTTGTATAAAATAGTCAATTACACAAACCTGATCAATGCAGAAATGATGTGTCGTAAAAAGCTGTGTGAGGAACATGCACAGCATGGTTTAACTTTGGTTGCAAGTGGATCTGAGTACGCAAATCTACTGAACAGTATTTTTCTCCTCAGCAGTGCCATGAAGATTTTCCTTCTTCAGACAACAGTGCATAATATGAGATGACATCTAGATGGTTTCAGTCTCGCATACAGCCAGAGCCATTTTTGAGAGCTTGATAAATGATGCAGAGACGAATTATAAAATTGCTTTAGCAAGGAAGGATTGCTAGCCATTGTAATTTAGCTTCAAGCTTGCACTGTCTGAAAGAAAAAACTAATTAACTGTACATGTATATACACTGTAATAACAAGTGATCATATGCTAACAAACAACCCTACCGTTTTGTTTTGTTTTTTGCAGTGTACCTGATAATCCTTACCAAAGGCTTAAAACATCATATATGCTGGAGTTAGTAATTTATTCGGACGAGTGGAGGGTTTTAATAAGAGATCCATTCTTTCAAACAAGTAATATTTCATGTGAAAGTTTCTACTCTTACATTAAGAGTGACCAGATTGGAAAATTAAAGTAGGTTCAGTTTTTGTGTAAATCTCTAGTGTAAATGGGAAGATTAGATTTTTTCAATTAAGCAAATTCCATCTAGTTCTGGAATCAACTTCGAAAAATTACAGCTCCCTAGGTGTAGTGAAATTGTTAATCTGATATTTATGCATGTGTGTATATTTAATGTTATTTATTTTGGAATTTGCGTTGGTGCTGGAGTGATAAATTATTTCAGTTACCCTTGGGGTTGAAGTATCACTCCCCGAACAACACCTATGTAAATGATTAGGAGAAAAATCAGTTGTAAACTTGTAAAATAGACATTGTGAGATATGTAGTATTTATAAGGATCACTTTTGACAAGTGAAAAAAAAAATTCAAAACTATTGGAAAAAGTATGCAACAAAAATGTCCATGTATTCTTACTTGCCAATTTGTAGGAGCAATGTGAAAATAGTCACCTTGTGTATGAATGTATGTTTTAGTTTTTAGATGTTTTGTACTGAAAAGACCTGGACAAATGTTTGTTGTCATGTTGACCTCTGGAATACATGTATAGATTAAGAACAAAGGTGGAATACATGCATGTAGATTCTGGGGCTTTTACAGAATAATGGTTTACTATTTGAACTTTTGAGAACGCTGATTTAATGGGTATTTTAATGGTTCGGTGTTAATTATAACATCTGAACTTGCACCTGTCCTTTTACTCTTGTTTTTAGAGTGTGTCTAAATGTAACTGAATATCTTGAAATAATTCCTTTGACTTTGAAGAGACATCAGAGTATATTGAAGAAATTATAGGTGACCTCCCTTCCAGTTTTGATGTGAGACGTTTTCAGGATGGACAAATTCCAGTTGCAGATCTAAGGACAAGTATATGCAACATTGTATTCAAAACACAGCACAGCACTTATTTGTTTGGCAAAAGAAAGCTTACGAAGCAGAACTAATGTTATGCCTTGTTAGCGGTTTCCAGCCAACTTTCCTCTCAAGTTCTGTGTGCATTTCTTTATCAGTTGCCAATTTAGTTGCTGTTGCGCAGCTTTCATGGTCATTGGTCCTGTGTATTTGTCCTTCATTGCAAACGGGCTTGTGATACTGGCGTTTGCTTAGCTGTAATTGATATCCTAAAAGTGTTCCAAATTGGATTGATTTCAGGTCAGGTTTGTTACGGTACCCAGTACCTTCTTTTATTCACTTTCCTGACAACACCTAAATAAAAGAAAGAGGAACTTATCTTAATCTTTGACCTGGAATTGTTTTACATTTTTAATTTGTGTTTTGCAACAGTTTCATGGCAACTAGAAATCTGGCTTTTTAACGACAAACCTCTTTTCATTAGAATTTTTGTGACCTAATGTAACTTGAATTGGGTGTTTCTGAACAAAATGAACAGGGAAGTGAGACTAATAAAGTTAATTTTTTTGGAGAGAACTATTGTGTGAATGTACTTTCATGGTTATTCATTGCATTACGGAACTTCCAAATTCCAATGGATTACTTTGAGTGTCGTACGTATCACACTGCTCAATTCAACTGTATTATGATCTTTCAAACTCGGAATATCCTACAATGTGCCCAAGTTGTTCAATTTACATGTACAACTCTTCATTTATTTCTTTATCAAATGTTTTCTCCAAGACCGTTCCGTCTTTTACTTAGTTCTTTAAATATCTTTTCCAGCAATGAAGTTCCCACCCACACATTTCTGGATGAAAAATTCTAACTTTGAGTTTACTAAATTGTACGGTAAACGAGTACACCTGCAGTCACGGTAGAAATTGTTTTACTCTAAGACAGAGCGCTACCAAGCGACATCACTAATTATATCGCTTAACTTATGTAAAGCGGTACCTATTTTCCATCTTTTTAAAAAAATGTCTCCTACCTCGACCACTTACCATTCATATAATTTATTTTTCAAGCAGAAAACTGGCTTAAATTGAGGGGGTGGAGTGTCGGAGTACATCTTCCACTTCCTCCACATTAAAACAGGCCCCATTCTTCAAATGCAAAAGTACCATCAACGGCAGCACAATCCCGGTTAAAGACCCGTTAATAGATTAAAATACTGACGTCTTTCCTCAGCAGTCCTCCGTTGGACTGTGCACAATACACGCTTACATTATCTAATATTTATGTACAAGGTGGTTGCCGGGCTGGTGCCAGCTATTTGATATCTACCGGCAGGTCACTCATGGAGGAAGGAAAACATCTGTTTTCCTTCCTCCATGGTTCACTGTATCATCAAACAATTAATTCATGCCCATGAATAATGTCATGTAGGTAAGAAGAACAGAGCCTAGCACTGCCGAAAAGCAAAAAAAATGCGAACGTTTTTGGAAGCACATGTAAACGAATAATGGCAATGTAAGTGTAATGCGCACTGAACGCGCTGCCGTGCACCGCTTCGCCCACTGTTTGCCCACAATTTTCAAAATCACAGTGTTATGCGCAAGACTGATGGTCTATGCGTTTGTCTGTGAAAAAAGGGACTGTTAATCTTAAAGGACGCCCTCGTGGTCTATGAAAGGGCGCCCTCAAAATTTCAGTTTTGTCAAAAAAGGAGTTTATTTGAAATGACACCCTCTTTAGCTTTTTCGTTGGAGTTGACAGTTTTCGTGAAGGGCGCCCTCACAAAAGTGTAGCTTCTTTTAAGTAGAACCGACCGCTGGTTTTAAAGGACGCCCCCTTTAGATTCGCCTTGTCCGATCCGGTTCCCAGACCCAATGAATCTGCCTATCTCTTTTCTCTTCGGGCACGGTCTTGGGTCATGGCGTTACTTGACAAAAACGGAGGATGATTCCACTGTTTTCCAAAATTATCCCAAATATTCCGAACTCGTTGCCGTTGACATTCGACTAGTATCGTTAATGTTCGGATATTTTTGTGCAGTTCATTCAACCGACAGGGCCTCCAAGTATCTGGTGACCTTCGAAATAAAAAAAAATCAATGGATTTTATTAAGAGTCTTCAGGAATCTTTAAGTCTGGCATGTCTGGGAACCAGACTAGCAGCGTGGCAGATTCGTCGTGATGCATATATGCCTCGCAGATTCAATAGATTCAAAATGGTTACATAGTCATTGCTAATAGGCCTACAAATTCCAGTTACATATTGAAATGAAGGTAATTTGGGCTACATTTATTTTATGTGGGGTCTAAAAGTTAAACTTATGTCAGTTAACTTTGAATCATCAGGTTGATACAAGTAAGCTGGGGCTGTTTCAACAGTGAGAAGCGTGCACGTCAGTCATCGGGGGTTTACTACTAATCAGTGTCAACACGCCGTCAACATGCGTCAACACAATGATAGTAACGTCAACACTTACAATGCATTGAAAACAGACGTATCGAACTGTAATGTATACGCTTAGGAATAATTTCTATTTAACCGAGCTTACATTTTACCACATTTCAAGGGAGTTTTTTCATGCGTTTGGACCGTACCATGGTTTACTGTATAAAGGTGACCCCCTGTAGCATAATGGTATGGTCTGTCTGACCGAGTGGCAACATGGCTACCGTCTTTCGTGGCTGTGCGGAGGCTGTTATTTTCGTGAAATAAAGTGGCTTTTGGCCCCAAATGTCGCCCACTGTTGTTAGCCAAATTGTATTTTAGGCATCATATTGCTATCGAATTTAGAACGTGATTTGGGTGTGTCGAAGGTGTGTTGACGTTACTATCATGTGTTGACGCGTGTTGACGTTGTGTTGACGTTAACTAGTACGATCGGTCATGGATGTTGGCAACTCGACAACTGTAATCTATATAGGCCTACAGGCCATTATACGTGAGGCGCGGGTGGAAGTCCGATCGATTGATTGCACAAAGATTTGCTACAGCCACCTTTTTTATAAAATACCTCAGAAATTAGGCTTGTTTATCTACTACATGAAATTCTGTCCCATCATTAAGGCCATGTATAGTATTTTACACCATGGCCTCAGCAGATGACTGGGCTGAGCAAACAGTGTCCCAACGGTTGACTTGTCTCACCCTTTTAGGCATGGACGGTTGAGTTGTCTCAATGGTCGAGTTGTCTCATTGGTCGAGTTGGCAAACAGTTGAGTTGTCCAGGCCCGATCGGTCATAGTCGTGCCTGTAACAAGTGTAGGTGTTCAGTGCAATTTTGAAACTTGCACAAATTGATTGTGTAACTTAGCTCTACTGATGGAGCGTTAGTAGGCTCCTCCGAGGATGCATGCATGACTGCCCTGTACGTGGTCGGGGCACAAGACTTGTTGACCATAAAACTGTTGTCGGTCTTTTGGTAGCACAGTACTCCTAAACGTCACGGTCATCTTGTGCTCCGACCACGTATAGAGCACTCATACATGTGTCCTTGGAGGATCATGTTTGTCCATAGAGTTAATGCGCCAGCAAAATCTAGGCACGCGTATTTGAATAAGAGGAGGCGTGGAGAAGTTAAGTGTTTTAGGCTTTGTGTGTTGAGTGAAAACAGTGGATTTTGACAGATTTACAAGTTGGATATACCACCGAAGGTGGCAAAATTGTCTAGTGTTCAGTAGCCATATCTGGGGGCCAGTCGATCGGTATTTGACCATGTGGAACCTAGTTCATTACATGCGTGGTGAGGCCGAGTTTGGGTATGAACTATACAGTACTTCAGCCACTAGGGTGAACTCACTCAAATGGCCGTAGATTGGTAAAATCTTTCAATTTGCCATTGGCAATGACATTTTGTACAGCTGTTTTCATGATAGGTTACACTGGCTGTTGATAATCATTGGCACCACCACCCAATAGGCCTGGTTCCTAATAGGTTCCTAGATGGTCCAAACCATCAACTATTTGGTGTGGTGTTAGTTAAACTGTTTTCAACTTTAGTCCTTGCAGTAAATCGTCCGTGGCAGTGCCTACCTGTCTGGTGCACAGTGGTCACAGAAACTCATTCTCTGCTATACATGCGTGTACTTCAGAATGAAAAGGCTTTAATCTGAATAGACAACTTGATTTCACTCTTCCATTTTTTCTCAATCGATGACTGGTCTTACCAGTTGCACGTATGGTTGAGATTGTTCCAAGGGTCTATATTTAGGTGTTTCATTCATTGAGTTTTTGCATATCCTGTTTTTCCCTCCAGGATTTCTGACAGTCATCAGCTACATGGAGAGAGCATCACAAGAAAGAAAGGGCCTCGAAGCACCTCATGATAGCCAGCCACATTGTCAAGATGCAGTAAGTTACTCCAGCAAGGGTGGGGAGGGGGGGGCGTGGTCTGTACTTTCACCTGTACTACCTCCACCAAAGAACAACATGCACTCGAGGGCCATTAACGAGCTCCAAGGTTGAGTGCTGTATGGCAAGACTTGAAGAAATTTTTGTTTTGATCAGAGCTTGATTTTTGAAATTGAAATTGAAAAAAGCCCTTAAATTTTCCAGGGAGAAGAATTCCTATTGCATAGACTTCCACATGAATTAAAAAAAAATCCAAGAGACATCCTGAAATAGTTTAGTTATTTTTGAGCAGGAACCAAAAAATCTAAAATGAATTTGCCAAAAAGGGTTAATCCGTTAATTATTGAAGATAAAGTGGCCCAGCTTAGCATTTTTTATCATTTGAAGAACAAATGCAAAACTCATTAGTGACAGGGAATTTGAACCAGAAACTGGACTCTTTTGGCTAATCTTACAAACTTGATTTGTGTTGGCTTTTGAGATGAACTTGCGAGATGGACTGCATGCATAACTTGTGATTTACTGTTCCTGGCACAGCATGGCTCAAGCAAATCACAGAAATTTTCCAAATTAACAATGATCTCTCATCTGACTGTTTACTATGTGCTGCTCTTTAATTTGTTTACAAACTTGAGTCCTGTAAGACAACTCACTTTTTAAAAAATTATTTTTGATAGAATTCAAGCAAATGATGAAGAATATTTTAGGTAAAATAGCCTATAAGCAAGAAAAGGATCGAGTGGCTTCTCATAAAAGATTTTCATTAGTTGTATATGGAGGAAATTATCTTATGATTAACATTGATTCATACATTTAGGAAAGTATTTTTTTATTTTGGTAAACAGTTTTGGGTTGTGCATTGCTCGTATTACAGTTTAGGGTTGCAGACTGTTTTATAATTAATTCTTAATTGAGCATCAGGGTAAATAAACTTAATTTTTGGTGTTCTCTGTTTTTGTTTGAGTTAATCATTACTTAAATAAAATATAAATTCTATCAAATTCGTGAAAAAAGGAATGCAGAATCCTTTTATGTTTCATTCGTTTCACAAGCCCCCTTTTAACATGGACTGAATCCCCTAAGGGTTAAGATTTAATGTAGATTCTTGGCAGAGATACGGCAGAAAAACATACATTTTTTTAAAATGATCAATGCCACTGCATTATTGTATTGAAAATTCGAGTTTGTCCACTGCTACAGTGAAAGATGCTGCCCCATGCAGTTCTTGGAAAATGGCACAAAAAGGTCTGCCACACGTTAAAAGCAAACTGAAGAAAAACACTGTACAAATATCTGTTGAATGCCTTACATGTAGGTGAAATTAAAAAGTATGGTATAATCGTCAATTTTTAATGAATTTCTTTTTGTCCACTCAGAAACACAAAACTACTTTAGGCCATTTTTTTCTGCAACTTGAGGAGATTTTTCGGGGGGCTCTTTTTTAAGTCATGCAATTCAAGACATATTGTTGGCTAATCTTTTTCATGGGCATGGTTTAGAAGAGCAAAATATACAAAACATTTACATTGAAAAATTAAAATTAGGATTTTTGGACGGAATTTCAATTTTAGGGGCATAACACATTCCACAATTTAGGTATTTGGTAAAAGAAATTGCAAAGATACTTCATCATTTGAACATTTTTTTACTTTCATTTTAATTTAGCTGAAGTAGTTAAAGCAGTAAATCCAAAAGAAAACTCATTTTTCTACTTTTATTGAAGTACATTTTTGATGAAAAGAGCAGCTGCCATTTCACTGAAATCAGTAACAAAACAAATCCAGCGCGTAAATCCGATATTTACATCATTCAAAAGTTCCATATATATACACATATATATATATATGGGTAGAAATCCCACTGACCATTAAAAAGTTTTACGCTATACAAAAGGTCACGCCAAACAGAGATATAATACCCGTAGACGGACAACAGCGGGCGCAAGACTGTATAATTTCAGGAAGGTACCATTTTGAAACTGCTACCTAAACCTAAACTCCAGGGGTTGCACACTACTTACTGACCACTCAAAGGGACCAGTTTCTTCTTAACTTGTAATTTTTTTTCCAAGCAATGGGTGGGGTCTAGTTCTTTTCTGTTTGTTTGTCTAGATGGTGTTCTCATTGGAACAAAATTTTTTTTTCATGCTTCAAAACATCAAATGCATATTTACAGCAGAAAAACATCTTATATGAAAAGTATACACAAAATAAAAAGTGGTCCTTGACCTTTTTTTGAGTAGTGTAGCTGACCACAAAATGTGGTCCGGAGACTGGACGACTTTACAACGGAGTATATGTACTATGTATAAGCGTCTGTTTCCAGAATGGCAGTGGACTTCAAGACGTTAGTTTAAAGGTGATCATCTTATTAAAGATGGAAATATCTTCAAAAGTCAAAACTGAAAAGAGGGAAAAAGGTCTTAATATTAAGTGTATTTTGAAGACTGGAGAAGTTTGTCTTCCCGGACTTCTTGAAACAAGTGTATTTATCATTATAAGCAGCTTATGTACTGGTCTGTAACACCAAGGTGCGTAGGTTGTGTTACCGTTTTTATGGATGGGGCGCCC
Organism: Acanthaster planci; assembly: GCF_001949145.1. Next base: position 2,662,328 of record NW_019091385.1, on the reverse strand, counting down.
TCTTGATGTAACCGCGACATCATCTGCCGAACCAACAAGTTATTTCTGCAGTTTTGTGTTGAACAGTCTGTAAAACAATTTAAAAAGTGAAGTTGAAAGCAGCAAGTCTAACCCACATTCAACGCCTCCTTGTCTAAAAAGGCTTGTCGGTCTTTTCTTTGCATGATCTTACAGTACATGTGTCATACAGGACAAGTGTCATTCAGACTTATGTGGGATGTAGCGGTTATGTTGTGTGGATCCGCGGCTGTTACATTACGCGCGGATATGACTTCCCCCCAACTCTGAATGAAATCCATTGGCAAAAAATGACAAATGGCATGGGTGCAAAATAACACTTGAATGTGCCTTTTCATAGACGGTCCAAAGTTAAAAAGGTCAAGAACCCTATAAATGAAATTGTGTGAAACCTAATCGAAGGCTTTTCCAATCAACTGATAGCAAAATACTCGGCACATTAAACCCAGTCCGTACAGTAAGGTAAATCGCACAGTGTGTGGATCTGTATTAATGATCAAATGCATTGTATGCTGCGGATCGTAGAACGTTTATCGTGGATAAAATGGAGGGACAGAAATAAATGCTGCCTTGGGCTACAAAAGGACAATTTTATTTGCAGTTTTCGGCAAGGTTTTAGGGCTCCATTTTGTTAATTAACAAGATTTCTGTTTTTTTTTTCGGAAAAAGGCAATGAAGCGAGTCACTGAAAACTGGAATATAGTTAAAAAAAACAACATAAAAACCAAAATAAATCATTATTAAAAAGATACATAATCTATAACCAATTTATGCAAGAGACTTGTAATTTTATTGCTTCTTAAAGCTTTCATAATTCCATGAGTTAATAGACTTGCTGGAGTCTTGTTAAAAGGGCGCCTGCGCTGACTGGCATTGAGCAAGATCTTGTTTGAAAATTACACATACAAAAGCGTCGGGGACCGCGAATTCCCACTGTGCGACCGTAGAACGTTTTACTGAATGTTTGGCGTGATTGTGCATCTCTAGTCATTTTTGCATTCAGGGCCACTCCGCGTGTGCGCTGACTCGAAAGATCGCGCCCAGCGCCCGAGTAGCGCCGATGGCCATGCATAGATATACTAGATTTCTGTGAAGGAAATACGTCACGCTAGGTCACAGCTGACGACGCGCAGGGCATTGTGGGTAAACTCTGCCAGGCGCGCGAGCTCGCTCAATGTGGCGGTTAGCAGTTCGATATTTTTCTTTTTCTTCCTCATTGCTGAAAACATTCTCGCTACACTTTATTCGTTCATCCAAAATTGACCAAGATAACCAACGATTTATATGAAGTATATCAGGGAAAGGCACGCGATCAGCGATACTTAAAAGATAAATTAACACTTTTTGATTGTACCAAAGCCATGTTTTTATCATATAAATCGACACTTTAGCCCATGCCATGGCATTGCTATTAGCTAACCCAAAA
>NW_019091385.1:2619790-2640031 GCF_001949145.1 Acanthaster planci | reverse complement strand
TTTGACTTTTTCTCTTACTTTCCTTTGGACTCTCTTTAGCCGATTTTACTTGGACTTTATGAATACCGATTCTCTTCCGCGTGTTCCGAGATGTGGACGATGAGCGCATATAAACCTGAGTATTGTACCACTTGGCTATCTTCAAACATATTACCGCATGATAAATATTTGTTGTCTCATTTTTCCTAATTGCGGCAGACACTAGACCCCATTCTTTCACTATTATCAAGCCATCGTCACGTATGGGTTAATACCTGATTACCTTATTTGAAACAGCATTTTAAGAAATATTTTCACATCATAGTTATTTTTCTCTTACATTGTTATTTCAAAAAAGGTATTGTAAAATTTTGGCACATGTGCATTAAAACGATATTTCAAGGAAGCAATTGAGAAGAAGATTCATTAACTTCCACTGGAATACCAACCTCTCTGGTAAAGTTACTATATATACTGATTCTACAACTAGAAGATCAACTTCTTGGAGTATTTCAAACATAGGCTACATTGTATTGAGTCAAGCCCTAAAAAGCTAGTCAAAAGAAGCTGAAGTTCAACCACAACACAATGAAAACCAGGAGTCTTCTGTACTTCATGACAAAGTTTCGCATGCACGCCACTAGTTTCTTAACAAAAAGGGCCCCAGCTGTTGGTAATTCTCGTGAAGAAAATATGCTGACTGGCTGGTCGGGTCAACCAGGTCAACACCTGGCGGAAAAACTTTTTCTTTGGCTTGAAACCCCAAACTGTCAATCAACAGGATGTAGCCCACGCCGTAATTCTTTTGTTTTCTTCGCACGTGCCAATACCCGCACGCGCCAGACGAATTCTTGTGCCGAATAATAGGACACGTACCGTCAAATGATTTCTTGACCGTTATAAAGTTATAAATCTTAGTTCAACTTGAAATTTAGGACCTAGTTTGTGGTACATAAGCAAGGCAACAGATAACAGGGGGGGAGGTCGCTTAAAATTTATTCGAAGGACACATTTGCATGAACAATTTTTTTAACATAGTTTAGTAGGCCACTAGGCCTAGATCACAAGCCAAAGTCAAGGCAAAAAGTAATACATCTTACTCACCCAGTTTGTGCTCAGACTCACCTCTGCCGACCTATCAGAAGCTCCAGAAGATTTGAACAATTAGGCGGCGGCTTCCAAAACTGTGAGGGATTCACACCAAGTCCATAGAGCTTAAACAGTTAAGGGCCTACGCTTGACGGTGCAGTTCGTTTCGGTTCACTTTGGCATGGGAAGGTGCGATTCAGGTTCAGGGAGAAACGAGCGGCAATTTTCAATTCAATGGACTTGCCTTACAGTTCAAGTCTAATTTCAGTTCACCGTCACACAAATACACCAAGAGGCTGTGCCAAATCTTGAAGAGTGTATGAGCTCCAAATGCCCGTTTTCTTTTGCTTGAAGTCCGCTGTCCCTGTTCAGAGTTTGGATGATCCGTACCGAACACGCTCAATGTAGCCCGTAGTCGACGAAATTCCACTTTGCAGTGTCGCTACTTTTGAAGAGAAATGTTCCGAATAGGTTCCAACTTTTGCTAGCGAAGACAACCAGGTTACTCAACTTCAGTGGCAGGTGGTCATGCCAAATGTATTGCCATTTCGTGACAAATTGAATGCAAAAATGTTGCCAAACGTATCCACAATTTTCCTTAAATTGTGCGAATTTGTGCGCTCCAGAAAGTGGACACTTCGAAAGTCCTCTCCTGTTGAAAGTTTACCGCGGAATGAGATAGAAGTAAAAAGACGACAAACCATGTATGCCGCGGACCAAAGATCGTATAGCGCCACATACCTCGTGTGGTGACCCCGAGTATATTTATCCGCCGATGAGAAGTTATTATGATTTTCTGTCTTTATCTAACAGAAAACATAAGGCAGGATAGGTAGATTAATTAAATCATGAACGATTTGAGCAAGCCAATTAGAAAATATTCATAGCATGTTGCGAAAATCTATTTTTTATGAGGCCCTATTTTCCAGAAGTAATTAGAAGCGCTTTGGCGGGACGTTCTGACGTAATGCTGAAACGTAATTGCGATTGGTCACAAGTTGGTAGGATGACTGCACCTTGCCAATTGGTGCAACTTGATTGGACTAAAACAACTGCTCAAATAAATTGTGGCAGACGAACACAGGTGGGTTTGGCAGGCTGACAAATGTTAATTTGACACCCCAGAACCGGTTGGAACCGGTTCCATAGACTTGTCCAGTCCTTCCATTATCCAAATATTTGTGCTGTGAATCGGCTGAGTTCAGGCGGTTTGTTCTCGTATGTTCGAGAACAAGTCGATATGTTACTCTTGCGCTGGCTGCTCGAACGCCGGGAACGTAAAACTAGTTTTCGCCGGTAGTGGTACTTGTACTAAGTAAGAAAAATGGCGGCGTCCGTTACGCTCTTCAAGGGGTTAATGCTTGAATAACTGGGCTGAATTCTTTTCTATTTAAAAAGGAACGTTCATTTCTGTGTTGTGGAAAATTAATGCTGTTCATCTTGCAAACTTCTCATGGTCTCCGGCGTCTGGGCGTTGTAAGCCATCTCACTAATTCTTACGGCTGTTCAAAAATCAAAGTTGAAGTCAGGGATAGTAGAGTATCGAAACATGTATCAAAATATCAATAGCTTAAGCCAAATGGTAATCGTGGTTTTAAAATAGACTAAAGAATGTGAAAAATCTTTTTTAAGGACTGAGGAGAACGATGCTGCTGCATGATTGAAAATTCTTAAACAAAAACCCTGTGGTTTAATGTACTGGAGGCTCACTAATTTCGTTTTTTAAATAAACGGGTGGGTTGCATCACAGAGAGGGCTAGGGATGGGCAACGCCCCCTGTTTGTTCAGGAACTGTGTCCCCTTCACACTCCACTCTCCACCCCGAAATTGGAGACAGGAAAGGTAAAAGAAGAGTGTAGAGATACATTACAAAAGGCTATTCATGGGCGGAGATTTCTTGTCACATGTGGGGTGGGGTGATTTTGTATTCATCTATCGAGCCAGCCTCCATCCTGGGTGAGATCATGATGCTCAGTGTCAAGTGCGGAGTCGGCGGTGCAGGCTACGGGTGCACATTAAGTCAGTGACTTGAAAAGTGTGTGTGTTGGAGGGGGTGATTATATTGGTAATCCCCCCCCCCAAAAATGAGGGGGGGTATATCTCTCTTTCCCCCGGTATCTCCGGTATCTGCTTCTGTCCGGAAAATGAGGCCCAAGTAGGCTTGAAAGCTGGACCCAATCATGCACTGACACGCAGCTTTGAATTCAAGGCTTACTTTTGAAGAAAAAAACGCGTCTTCGATAAATTCTTTCAGCATAGAGGTAGACTTTTTTCCTTCTAAGCCGTGTCCGAACGGGCTTCAAGAACTACGGCTAGGTGTACTGTCTGCTCGTCTCCACGCATTTCCAATGGAGTGCAGACCTAGACCTAGCTCTAGACAACAGATTCGGATGCAGCATAGTTTCATGTGGTACCGAAAAGCTACCACAACAATGGGGGCGCTTTTTGTGTAAAAGTCTGTCAATTTATCAAGTGTGCATGGTATATGATCATCGTGATCATGTAATGATGCATTGTATTTTATTCAGCGAGTCGTCACACTCATGTTGAAGGAAACATCACACACTTTAATTTGATGACATCAAACAGTATATTCACATAGATCTTGATATGTAGCGTCAAGTGGAGTGACAAGCAAGTGATCGGTTCTCTCTGAATATGCTGAACAGAGCTACACTCTTGACAGAGGGGAAGATCCACCATTCTGTGAACAGGTGAATGTGAATGGAATGTGTAGGCTACACGTAGACTAGTTAGTGGAGCACTTTCAGGTCCTGGGGACTTTACAAATTACCTGTAGGGCCTAGGCCTACCATGTTATAATATTTGCCTTGTATAATACTTCTATACAAGGTGGTTGCGGGGCTGGTGCGAGCAGTTTCCTGTGATTTCTACTTAAAACACAAAAAAGGCAGAAGAATTAGACCAAGAAAGTCCAACAGTGACAGTTCACTCTCATCAAATGTATTCGTTCTATTGCTGCAAACTCCAAGTGCTTTGAAGTGTACCGATGCAACACAGATCAGCTTTCTGCAGTAGATCAATTATTGACTTGAACTACCTCTACGACACCTTTGTTCAAGCATATAATATGACCTTGTATTAAGAGCACTCTTCTTATCTGTGTTCGACTGTTTTACATCATACGGCATGATATGATGTACGTGTAGCGTATTGATTGCATTGCTCGCACCATGTCGTATGAAAATTTACTGACACCAACAGCACATGTAGTCTGACCCCTTCTCTATAGCCCCATAATGTGACCCATTACATCATTACTTTTAATGTATTTACTTAGTCTGTCGCATTTTGACTACTGCTCTCAAATTTGGTCAGAAAGATTGTCTTCACACACAGACAAACTCAGTAAGCTTCAGAAGTATGCCACCAAGTTAAGTTTGAATAAAAGATGTGACACACCCTCAAGAGAATTATTTGAAGAAATAAGCTGGCTTCTGTCAGCAAAATGATTTTTATATTTGAGAGCAGTATTCATGTACAAAATGGGTAGGCATTCACCGCGTTCAGGGGACAAGTTCTTTTGCTAGGGAAATTTGAACTGAGTTGTGGGGACATTTCCGAATCCTCACAACATTTTGGTCCCCACAAAATAGGTGAATATCGAATGTATGTCCGCACAACTACAGCGTATCTTACAGAACATTGTGTTGAAGTTGATTAGATGCACCGGCATGGTACGAGACAGATCAGGTCAGAGCACTTGGTTGTACCTAAGTAAAGAACTGACAGCCATAAGCATTGCCCTTTTGTAACAGCTATTACCATTTGGAACAATTTAGGTTTAAACATTAGATGTTCACCTTCACTGGACATGCTGGAGCATTTTTAAAAGGCTATGTAACAAAGTCTTTTGTCATCTTTTTAATACTCTAGCTATTTTAACGTCCATTTTTTTTATTCACCGTCTTCATAGCATTTGCCACTTAAGATTGTTTGTAATTTTTCAACTACGTGTAGTTTAATTAATTTTTGTTTTGTTTTATTAATTCAACTCTTACTTTTATTTTTTTAATTCAATTAATTATAGATATTCTTGGGTATGTTGTTGGTTTGGTATATGCTTGTATAAAGTGTATGTGATTGTATGTTGCATTACACTACATTATACTTTTTGCACATCATGAGCTATACATGTATATGTTTTGTTTCTATTATTTTTATCGTCCAGTTTTCATTACTTTTTTATTCCTTGCGTATTCTCTTATCCAGTGTTTTTTTAGTTTTTTAAATCATTTTTTTGTGCTGAGTACTTGTTTTACTATTGTTTTAATGTAATATAATTTGATAACTTTTTCTGCAGGGCCCCATGGAAGACCACATACATGTACATTACTAATGTGAATGGGCAACCCTGAGTAAATAAAAGAAATTAATAAGTATATTACATGTACTTGACTACCTCCCTACATGTACATATAGACAAATCTGATGACCAAAATGAGAAGCCATTACTACAGGGCCATCCTGATCACATACAGGTGGTGTACGCACGTGAAATTCCTCTCAGCGTCTCGTCAGATTTTTCTGAAAGGCAAATGGTATCGACGCTATCGTGTGGCGTGCTGCGATTTCCAAAAGGATGGACTAGTACTACTAGGCTGACTGTTGCACAACACAGTGTTGGGTGGGTTGTGGGTTATGTATACTATTATCGTGACAGTTATCATGTTTCTCAAGCGGAATAAAGATTACCTTGATATAGCAGACTTGCTCTGGTTTAATTTATTTTTCTCAGAAAATTTGTGTGCCCATGGTGTGCGAGCAGAGATGGAGTCTATTATTCTACAAGGCTTGAAAGCAGAACTTTTTGTTTAAGAATACATGTTAAGAATGGATACTGCTTTGAAAGGAAACGAAGTACATGTAGTCTCATTTTTTTATTTAATGTGTCATATGACTTGTAATTGACTCCATTCCCAGTCGTCTGCTTGAAGATGCCCTACGCTGAGAGAACGAGATTGGGATTAGTTTCACTTCGTCGCCTTACAGTAATTAATAAGGCAAAGAATGGCTTCAAGAATTTTTGCCTCAATCCCAAATGTAGCAACGACTTTATCACTTCAACTGGTATTTGCAGAAGGAATTAAAACGTGAAGGTATCACAAATTTTGCTCTCTTTGCAGACAAATTCTTTTATGGATGCCTGAACAATCCTCAACAATGTCTGCTTTATAGGTCTAATTCTCCAAGAATTATTGTCATCTCATTAGGCCTGAACTTTTTTATTGTGAATATGAAACATTTGTTGCTTGTTAACCTGAATTTACCCTTAATAAACCCTTCCTCACCTGTTTTGGGTAAGGAGCTGCAATATGGCCACCAGCATTGTGACCAAGATGCAGCGGATGGAACTTCAATCAATCAATCGATCAATTTGGCAATTTGGGGGGCATTTTCCAAAGCCAAGGGCCATCTACTGGGGAATGGTACGGAGCACCTATTTTTTGCTACATGGCCATGTGTTGGAACAATGAAAAATTCAATCACACATGATTAATCATCAACCAGTGAGATGACAAGGATTTTTTTAGGCACTTATGAAGCTCATGGCATTTGGATATCTGTTGATTGAACTTTATGTTGTGACTCCGAGTTGTATTTATTTTGCAACTTTGGTTGTAAATTCAAGCTACACACTTGGTTCCATATTGTACTGCTGGAGGACTGGCCCAACTTCCCAACTTACAATTTTGCGCTAGTCTGAAGCAGGCTATGTTTAGTAGGCTAGGTCTGATTGGGCCTGGTGCTGATAGTACTTTGACATGTAAGCAGATGATATTGATCTGTGCTAAAGTTAAAGTCAATCACACTGCACTTATTCCACAGTCTTACTTTTGTGCGATGATCAGTCATGCTGCCATAGTTCAATTACACCATCGATGATCATGCAACTTCTTAACCTAATAGTTTTTTTTTTCAAGAATGGATTTGGGCTGGGGAGATGTTAATTAATTTTGGATTTTTGCCCTGCCTGACGTGTTTAACACTATACACTCTGTGTATGCCCCCTGAAGGCTTGTGAAAAAGATGTCTGCACTAGTAAGCAGGAGGTTGTGGGTTTGAGATCACAAGCATTCAGGGGGCATACACAGTGTCAAATACACGTCAGGTAGGGCAAAAATCCAAAATTAACTAACAGTTTTTGGCATTAGTAATCTCTTTCAGCTGTTGTCTTTACTGTCGAGCCAGACACTGTCAGGTTGCATGTAGCAAATGGAAGTGGTATATTGCCAGTATTTTTTTCTAAAAGCCACATGTTACTTCTGGTAACCTGATCTTGCCCTAATGAAGAAGGGATAGCGTAATGGACATCTGGTAATTGAGCACAAATCATTGCTCCTACCAAACAACATTTAAAACAATCTTCTGCCGCAACCCTATAGAACTGACAAGTTAGCTTATTACTTGCTCATGACTGTCTTTTTGTCAGTTTAAGCTTTGTAACAAACAAGGCCAAGAGATGCTTGTGTATATGTAAGAAACCATGGTACAGTATATGTACATGTAACAGATTTGTTTCAGCTAATGAACACAATGGGAAGGGGACCCCTACATACAATCAGTTATCACTGAAAAAGATGAAACGCAACATCTAAAATGCTGGGTAGATTTATTTTCTGTTGTGTTGTACTGATATGTCTGCAATCACGTGTAAATCAATGCTTTATTTATATAATATGTGATTATTTTTGCACCAAAGGTACATTTTTCATGTTTTCTACAAACATGTACATGTACCTGATAGTTACAACAACTATTTAATAACTTACTTAACTTTGATGCGTGCATAGCATCTGTAAATAAAGCACATTGTAAACGTGTAACATGTGATTTTTGCCATTGGGTTCTAAGTTTTAATTCAACAGTGATACACAAAATAAACACCTTCATGTATATGAAAAGATGATGCAAAGAAATACATACAGTACTAGTTATACTTTCAATTGTGGCCCATTTCAAAGAATGGGAATATGTCTCTCTCACAATTTGTTTTTGTTCTTGAACTGTGTGCAGTGTGAGATTTTTTCCCAGCCTTAAATAATCCACTTATGCAAAGTGCAGTGAAGTTCACAGTGTCATTGATTTGGAGAGAATTGGGGAAAGAATAAATCATTAATCAGTATTGATGTCTTCCTGGTGTCTGTGGTCAGGTAGTATATGAAAAATTTGAACATCCAACCAGTTTCACTACGGTATGAGAGCTGCTGAATAGAACGGGGCATTTCCTCATTGAATTGTCACATCACCGATAAAAGCTGAATGTACACTTGAAATATTTATCATGAGCAGGTCAATCAGTGTTCAATGTAAGCAGCACAATCCACATATAAGCAACCCTGGCCCCATTTCTCAGTGTGGACAGTCCCAATCAGCCAAGCCTTGTGATGATAACAGGCTGTGTTTGTTTTTCCCCACTCCACAGTTCCAAAGATCACTGCTTTCAGAGGGAACACCCCACAAACATAAGTTCATGCAGTGTGCTTGCTGAGTCCACTGTAGTCTTTCACACTCCCACCGTAAACTGACAGAGCGTTGAGATTTTTGTCTAAAGGAAGAAGTACAATCACTTTAATGATGGGTAAGTAATCCGTTAGACCCAGAGTTCTTTTCATTTTTTATTTTATGTTCACTTTGCACACTAGTTTGAAACTACATTGTGCTGTAGCTCCAGTGTTCCGCTTGTGTTGCATTAGTAAATATGAACTTAAATTTTGTTCATATATATACCAGTACGTAGGCATATGTATGGATACATCATCCAAATTACAGTTTTTTTTTACTGCATTTGCATGTTAGACCTGTGCATGGATCCATACTCAGTCTGGTACTTGCTCACCTGGTGTATAAAGCAAAATGGCAACTGCCATTGAATGGAATGCCATTGAACATGAATGGACCAGTATCCGGTTTGTAAGTGACTTCATCATACATGCGGACGTGTCACGATTTGCAGGCTCCCATTGGTCGATGGCTGAAGTTGTGCATTAACTTGCGGTTCCATGGTTCCATGTAAACGGCGATCAATGCATGTAACTCTGTGCGAAATGCATGTGCAGTGGGCGTGGTTTAAACTGAAGTAACGTCACACTTACAAACCGGATAAATTTGACTTTCAATCGTGAATATGTATGAGATACACATATGATAATCATGCACGTACATGCACAGTACAGTTTGTATTGTTGCAGGCACAGCTCCAACATTCATGACTTTTTAAAACCCTACTAACCTAAATCTAAAGTTTTCTTTTACTGTATTTCATTTTACTCAATCTAGACTATATGTATATTCCAGCTTTTGTGAAACCTTTTTCACCACGTGGAGTAGTGTTAGTATTTGCATGTTTCTCCCAATGGTTCAATCCACTGTGACAGAATCTCTGGTTCTTTAGGAATGCCAAGTTTCACAAAGCTGTATTAATTACATGTACCACTACCAGAGTGCTAACTCGTCATTCCCTGCACAGAGAAGCTTTGACACCTCCTTTGCATAGACATTTTGAATTCATGCACGTGTATTTGTGGAACATATCGAAATAAGATGGAACAAATTCTAAATTACGTACATATACTATAAATGCAAAGTTCAAGAAATGACATATGGCCCGTTTTCCATCATTCAGTTATTTTTAAAGTAGCTGCAGCTTATACAAATTCGTTTGAGCAAAACTAAATGCTCATTTTGCATTTCAGGTTTTTTTGACATGTCAACTTTTTTGACGAATTATTTAAGAATACGGACATGCAACAGCCCCACAAAATGTCAAGTTTTTTATAGGTTTGGTCATAATGTGGAAGCGCCCAGCAGGCTGTACTTTGTACTGCAAGTCAGCACTCTATATATACAGCACTATGGCATAGATATTCTGCTTTAGATTGTGGCAATCTACATAACAACCAAGCTTCACTGCTGTACATTGGCTTTTCCCTTCAGTTTAATGTGAATTTCGCATATATGGTGATAGACATTACTCTAAACAAAACATGATTTGCATGTTTGTGTTTGCTGGTATCACATAAAAAGGGTTTTGATTTCAGTTTGATTTCCCCAAATGAATCACATAATTGACTTATGGAACTGACTTACAAAATGGAACAATTTGGTAGAATTTGTGCAAGCTTACTTGGCAAAATGAGGGGCTGAAAAGGAAAACGGTACTTGTTCAAAATTTCATTGTTTGAACTTGCTAAATTTTTTCTTTGTTGTTGGTTTGGTTCATTCTGCATACTATATGTACATTGTACAATCTTCAGTAGATCAAGTTGACAAGGACTACATGAAAAGAGTCAGACATGTTTTGTTCTGTATTAATGATTACATAATAATGTCATTAAAGTCTCATTTGAAGGAAGGAATTGTAATTTGGATGGAAATCCCTGTGATGTAATATTTATCCCCCTCCCTTGCCTCCACGGTATGTGAGTCAGGTGTTTCAATTATTACATGACCACTCTAATGGTTACTGTGTATGTATTTTGTACCTGCATCAGCATGGTCAAAGTCTACATGGATACTGATTATTAAGTATGACACACCCCACCCTATGTCCAGTGTATGTACATGTGCGTGCATTGCATTACATGCATTATGCTTGCTTTTACAGGTAGTTTATTAGCCCAGTAAAATTTTATTTATATCTAAAAAATCCCCTGGTTACAAAGGTAAATTTTTACATGCTGTCAATTAGTCACATGCTGAATTCCTTCAACAAGATCTCTTCACTGATATCCACTTACTATGCTGCTAGGGTAGAGCAATATCAGTGTGTTGTTCAAATGATGATTGACCCGTCCTTTGTGTTAATACTGTGATAAATAAAGCCACAAAAAAAATTGCCTTGTTTCAATTGACCTTGTGTATGGATTGCACTAGGGCACCACACCCAGTGTTGTGTGTGTGCAGGTGTAATTATTGCTGTGCGTGTAAAATTCAGGCTGTAACATGCTAATTATGTGAAGGATAATGATATGACTTTAAATTCCCCATCTGAGTTTGTAATTAGGAAGGACATTAGTACATTTGAAAATTCAAAATATCTACAAGTACATGTATTGTGGCCGCTTAAACTTTGTACACAATCCATCAATCCTTATTGAGTTGTGTAAACTGTACATGCACTATGGTAGCTCACAGATAGTTAACGGTATGGTACATGCATGTGTACCAGTGTGTGCTAGAGCATGCCACTTAAGATATTTATAAACTGATAATCTCCAGATACATGTAGTACCAGAAAACCTCTGCAAAACCAAAGACACTTCCAAGAAATGAGGAATGTATGTTATTATAACGTTTGAAATTGTTCTCAGCTGGGATTTTGCAAAAGAAAAACAAATTGTTTTGCTTCCTGTTTCCCTTCTTCACCTATATGTATTTTGATGGTGCATTAAGTTTCTAGGGGAAATATTTGGGAAAATTGTAAAATTTTAACATGAAGAAAAATGTGGCTGTTTTAGTTTGAATGTGGTGCAAAAGGTCCAGCGGACTTGTTTATGCATGCAACTACTGGTAGCACCCTGTAAAGTGTTTGTCATTTCATTTGAATTAAATGGCAGTTGATTTCACTTGCTGTTACCGTATTTTTAACCATGAAACAAATCATATAGCAAAAGGATGAACAAAGAAATTGACTGGAGCAGGATTTGAACCTGCGGCCTCTGTAATACCGTACCAGTGCTCTACTAACTTAGCTATCCAGCCCCATGTTGGTGGCTCTTCCCATTTGTCAAAAATCTCTGTTCGGGATTTGAACCTGCGACCTCTGGAATACCGTACCAGTGCTCTACCAACTGAGCTATCCAGCCCCATGTTGGTGGCTCTTCCCATTTGTCAATATCTCTGTTCAGGGGGCACTAGCCAGAAGCCATTAAACCTGAAACACCATGTAGCCAGGGATCACACCCTGTTACTTTTAACCGGTTAGCAAAATAAATCAGTATAAAACATTGAACCCCCTCCAACAAAAAAACCCAAAAAATCAAACAAACAAATTGCCAAATATCCTTTTTCAGATGCCATGTACATGTAGTTGGAAGCTAAGCTATTATAGTTTTTGTTTTTTTATTGTCTTGTTTATTCAACTGCCATTGCAGGCTGAAGATTTCAAAAGATGTCTGATTTAACTTGGATACTCCTTTTCTTTCTACTCTGTTAAAGGATGTTCAATGAAATACCTGCCCTATGGCTCCATTGTGGCAGCCTTGTTTGTGTACTGTGGCATCGGGCTTTTCTGTGGAGCATCCCTGACCGCACTGAGGGACACTGAAGATATGTTCAGTAAAACTGGACTGGACGCAGAAACAGTGTAAGATGCTACATACAGTTTAACAATGTGTTATGTTATCAATTAATGCAGGGGTGAGATCTGTCAGGATTTTTCCATCAGAATTTTCCCGATTCTCTGGATATTTCAAACAGTCTCTTTTAAGATTTGGGAAACCATAAGTTTACAGGTGAGGGCTTTTTCAAATAAATGTTAAAATAGTACACAAGAACTGGATATTTTTAAGTGGTGCCTTGTATACTATAGCCAACTTGCTGCTGTAGGGCCCTCAAAGCCTCTGGTGTTTTTTTCCATGAATATTTCATTTTCTCTGGGGGAGGGGAGGGCCCTCCCCCACTGAGAAATTTTAAAAGGAAATAACCTGGTGATCTTCCACCTTGGTCAATGTTTTAACTGAGTGCCCCCTTCCAGAAAATGAAGGCTCCCAAGTGCCCCCTGCAAGTTGACATGGGATAACGTCTTCATCTGATGTGTTCTACTTGTACATGTACACGCACGACTTTGTGGCCATATAAAAAATGGACATGTTAATATTGGTAAAAGCATTTCCCAACAATTTAGATTTCTAAAAATTTATGTTAATATCCTTGTAGAAAAATCAACATGTGCTGATATATTTTCTGTTAAACTTGAGTACCAGTGTAAATGCATCAGTGGATTAGGATGGGGTGGGGTCGGGGGCATGGCTCCCCAAAGGAGCTGTCCTTTTGTTATTGAAAAATAATGATAAAGGTACACTTTGGGGGGTTATTCGACATACGTTCCCTCTAAAAGCATCCAAAAAGACACAAAATTTAGCCTCACTTCTCAGGACGGCCATAAAATGTTGAAGAAATCTTTGTTTACAGTTAATTACACCAATCTGAAAATAAAACAAACAAAGGTGAGTATCACAAGTACACTCTATGCCAATAATGCTACAAAATTGTTTAGACATTCCATGTACATTTTGCAAGGGTAGATACAGAACTGAATTTCGGGGGGGGGGGCAAAATTTGGGGGGGGTCAAAATATTTGGGAATTAGTCGGCCTATCAAGTTTAAACCCTAATACTGTCTATGAGTACATGTCTATACGTGTGTGCTTTGTTAGCAAATGTTATTCAGAACTTTTTCTTTTTGCAAAAAGAAAAAGTTTTCAAGTTGGAACTTAAGCATCATACACATGCGTGCATATGTAAATGAAAATATTCCTTTTGTGGACCACCCTTGAGCAGGGTGCATTAGGTGTATATCTCAGCCCTGTCTTGACTAAAGAGCAACAGAAATGAGTTTCTGACTTGCTTGAAGACTGGAAGTTTCTTCTTTCTTCTGTTCTTTACAGAATTTATGCCCTCCGGATTTCTGTCTATGCCATCACACCAGTAGTTGTAGTCATAGCATGTATCTACATCATATTAGGCTATGCAGCGACAAAGCAGAGTAAAGTCCAAGTGTATGACGATGAAGATGTGTGCTGTGGAGGGATGGGCTGTGTCAGCCTGGTAAGTCAAAGTAACACACTGACAGCAACTTGCAATACTAATGCATCTTCAACTACCATGTGTATTTACTTATACTCAGGCTGTGCATATGTTTGGTAGACAAAGGGGTTTTCTTTTGCAAATGGTCTCTCTCAAAATTGGTGCTTTAACCCTTTTTTGCTGCTCCAACTTAATTTCCTGCGTGCTTTCCTATGACGCTAGAGAATGCAACCAGGTACCCGTCAAATCCAAGTCCTCCACATTCCACAGTGACAACTCGATTATATAAAAAGTATGTGAGTTTGCTAATCTATCCAACACACCTTGGGTCCATTATCGAGTGTCAGATCAAATGCAAAAAACAATTACTTGTGTATGTATGGTGACTTTATTTGTTTTCTCAACTGCTTGTGACTCAAATTTCACTCAGGTGAAGTTACTCTAGATTACCCAGTTGTGGCATTTCAGTGACTTAACATCCATTGCACCATCTTTTGTGGCACTATTGTGGATACCTGGCTCACTTCTCAGGAAGTTTTAACCCATATTAACTCTTATTCAGATGTTTCAACTGAACAAATTAGGTCTCAAAAGTAAGGCAGCATTCAGTAGTGCAATACTATGCATGCATACATGTATGCATACCAACAACTAAAAAGGCATACATGGTATGCTAATAGCGTATTGCATGATTGAAGGTGCCCAAGGGGTGTACTCATCAAGCATTCATCTCGGGGTGAAGTTGTCCCAAAACTGTCAGACTTTGCAGTAGTCCAAACACTGCAGTGGTGTTTACAGTGATTTGAACTTGGTCCACTTGATTCCAAAAATGTTATTTGACTTTAACACAATCTCTGAATCCATTCCCTAAATTTGACTTTCAAATCTTCACCAACTCTGTACAAACCTGAACTTATAGGTCTGTATTAACCAATTAACCAAATCTTTTTCTTAACCTTTTCAACTCTGGATTCTCTTGTGTTTTCAAACCCTAGGCGCTCTATATTTTGTACCTTCTGACTTTCATCTGGCTAGCTCTTGGTGGCGCTTGTACTATCCCCATGATCTTTACTGTCATGGTGAAAATGTACACAGTATCAGTTACTGGTGCTGATGGCATTGTCCCTGATGGTTCATGTATTTATCTGCAGCAATACGGTAGGTCTAATAGTAGTACTAATCTTGTCTTACCTCTGTCTTACTCATCCAATTTTGTGTCTTTCCAGAAACATGATTACCAGAAAGACGGTTCTGGGCAAACTTAGCTAGACTCAGTTTTGTTGAGCTGATAATTGTACAGAAATCGGCCAGGCAGACAAAAGAATTTGCTCAGCAAAACATCGGAAAAATATTTTCTAAATTTCGTGTTGCTTTATCTCTGCTTTTCCAATGACTGTTTTTCTGGCTGTGTTCCACCTTCATCTGTATCTACCGATACATGTGTTTGTATTGTGGAAAAGCAAATAAATCAAATCAAATCTAACCAAAGATTGCTGGCATTTGGCTTGCCTTAGTGGATTTTCCCACTGCAGTTCTGTTTATCAGAGCTAAAAGCCTAAGAGTACAGTTCTCAGTAATGGTTTCACTGTAACGACAACTGAAAAAGAAAAAAGTTTTATGGTACTTTCTTATACATTGTCGGCATTACTGCTAGTTTTGGTTTTCCCAGGAACAAGATCATCATTATTTCACTGTGTGTGTATTTCAACTTGCACAGGTTTTGTTGGCGGAGTGAACACAACACTTTGTGGGCAGACACTGAAAGAATTTGGAGACCTGGTGAGTATTACACAAAGCTTATGTCAAGTGCCATGACAGGAGACTCAGTTTGGAGCCAAACTTCTCAACCCCCTTTTTTCTGTTGTTTGTCATGTCCAAATTAATTTGTGCACAATCAAGCACAGATCAAAAAGTCACCCAGCTTATTGATTGAGATCTGTTGGAGGTACATACTCTAGAGGAGAGCGATAGAATATGAGGTTCATAATCTAGATGCAATGTTTCTTGCTCACTGGCTCTTTGCACAAGGTAGGCTGTATCTAAGATACATGTACTTGGCTATGGTTCAAGATTGCACATGAATCTATGGTTGTGCCGGCGGCCACTTCCAGTGGAGTCTTGTGTTATTTCATGCCGCAGCCAAGTAATTTGGACACAGTCTAACTTACTAGAGTAGAAGAGCTGGGGCGAAGAGCTACCTGGTTCCTGTCTCCCTTATAACATGCATGTGGAGTGAGAGCCACCACAGAGGACTGGGAGCAGTCTACCCTGACTCCCCGGTTCACGTTCATAAAGGCTGCATCCAAATCTGTTGCATAGAGTTAGGTTGACGTTTTGGCCTCTTGGAAATGCGCAGGGACATGCTAATGAGTGCTGTGGCTCTGGAAGCACATTTGGCACTCCAAAAAATAAATGAGAAAGTTTATGCTGTACAGATGATTGTCATTGGGTGTCAGCCCAAAAGGGAAGTTGAAACTTGGTAACAAGATGCCTTGCTTGCTGACAGGAAAAACTCATTGGCTTAGCACACAGCCCAGACAAGGGTAAATGTACATTTGTGTGTTCACTAATAAATGGGAGATTTCAGTCCTTGAAAATTTTTCATTTCTGAAGAAACATTCGCACTCTTCATATGTTGATCATGTTACATTCTTTGCTATGTGTTGTTTTGTTTTTGTTTTGATGTAAATTTTGTCAATTCATTTTGGTGTAAGTTTTTTATTGTCGATTAAAAAAATAGAAGACCCGTACTAGTTTTTAGTGGAAATACTTTCCACTCATGAGTATTATGAAATACCATCACAGGTTTTATAGTTTGTCAGTTTTTCGTCAGATTTGAAAGGACCTTGTCATTTTTCTGCTTTTCTATAACAGGCAGGATCCGCTCTTGTCATGTACGCGATTCTGTTGGGGGGCTCTGCTCTGGTTTTACTGGGCCTGGTAAGTAGTATGTGCCAGGAATAGTTTCATGGGAAATGATGGCCAAACTGTCAGGGTTATAGGAGCTCTAATAATTGTATGAAGTCAGCACTAGCACCATGCAGCTATCTCTTTTTTGAGATGTGAATAATTTTACAACATAGATTTACTATTGCATGGTGCTTTTGCAGGCATCACCTTTTTGTTCAGGGGGTTGAGGCACAAATGTATTGTTGCTCTTTGGATGGAAGTCATTGTCATTTAAGTCCTCATGAGAAATGTGGCTACTTTCTAATCTGTTCGTCCGTGATACTAATTATGCAATTGATTGTTAAACAAGTTCCTGGCTTGGATTTCTATCTAGATTCACTTCCTGATGTGTGGGTCGGCCAACTGGGGCCACGTCAAGGATGGCCTGAAGCGTCGGGACTATGAGTCCCGCCGGCGGCAAGAGGAAGCTGAGCTCCACGACATGGGCTCTGGCTCCTCCTACTCCAGGGGCCCCCGGGCCAAGGTGTATGACACCAGTATGTCCCAGATGGCTTACAACCCCCAGCTACCCCCCATCGGTGGGTTTGGCGAACAGCAGTACACCCACAGACACCCCTCACAACCCACGCTGTCCACAGAGAGACTTGTGAATGACTATTACTGAAAACAATTGGGGGAAATCAAGTGGCAGTGCTTGTCAAGAGGCAGTGGTCAATTGATCTTTACCCCTCCTATTATCCATTTTTATGTGTACAACTGTATGTGAGAATAGGCATATCATCCTGCACTTGTAATGCTGCGAAATATACACATGTGCAGGCCAAGGGTGGATGGAGGGGGGGTGCATGCCCTCCTCCCCCTGCCC
Source organism: Acanthaster planci (assembly GCF_001949145.1). Next base: position 2,622,418 of record NW_019091385.1, on the reverse strand, counting down.
CCAAAACACAAGAATACTATTTTTTTATTTGAGTAATTACAGAAAGGGGATTATTTTGGGTGTCTATTTCGTTTCTCTTTCTTCAAAACACACATAAAATCCCAAGATGTAGCGTCACTCCTCAAACAGGCCATGAAGAGTTACATAACAAAAAATTTGACCCCTCCCCAAAAAAGTAGATTATGGATCTACCCTTGGTGTGGTCAGGGTTCCATGTGCTAGATGGAATCCCTTTTGTCCTTTGACTATCAGATGAGATTCTGTGGAATATTGGGGCTCTATCTTGTGACTGTATTATACATTTTATTTTAAATGCAGTTCACATTTACTCAGCCATTAAGTGTTCATACTTCAAGACTCTTACTCAGATGTCATTTTTCTGCAAAGCCAGAATAGTGTGACGTCTGGAATAATAGCCAGCTTGCTCATCTGTTTTTTTTCTGTTTTAGCCAAGAGTCACCCAGAATCGATTTAAACCAATCACTGGATTGGGACTACTCGTTAATAGTGTGTCAGGGGGCCTTATTGCCTCATTCCTTTTTCGTAGATTGAAAAAGGTTCTTCAAGTTAGTGTATAATGCTTTAGATGTGTTTTGCACAGTGTCGAGAATATGCCAAGAATGTTTTCAGCCTTTGCCTTTGATCGAGTCTCCTACAAAGTGTCTAGCTCTTCACTGCAGCTTTGTGAAATAAGCTGTGATGGCAGAATATGTTGAGGCACAAAGTTTTTTTTGTATTTTTTTTTTATTGGCAACTGATCAGTGAAACATTTCCATTTCTTTTCAGAATGTACAATGAAGGTTTAAGGCCTCAGAATGGGTATCCAGGCACAGGCAAAGTTTTAAAAAAATCACATTTGTAAGTCTTTTGTCCAAACTTTTTACTGACTGTGTGAGGAAAAAGAAATCAGGTTTTTGGTTGAATGGTTTTTGGACAGCCTTGTAACATAGAAACTATTTTTATATTACAAGTAGTGGCTCTCTAGTATTGAAACTGATGTTGACTTTAATGCAGTTTACGTGTAGGCTGTATCATGTGATTTGTATTTAAAATGTAAGATAAGATGTTAAGCATGCAATGTATAGTGTGGTGTCAATTGTGCGAATTATATATATATATAAAAGATGATGAGCTTTGAGGAGATATTCAAGAAAGTGTTTTTATGTTGCCCTCTGTGAGTTAAACGCATGCCATTTTACTTTAATGCTTCATCTACAGAAATCATTTTCACTTGAAGAAATTTGTTAGATGGTGGATTTTATAGAATTGAAGTTGTGCATGCTCTTGGTACTCCTTGATTAGAGCATTATTTTTGAAACTCAGAGCTGGTACACCAGACAGTAATAAATGACCTTGGGAGTGTCATGCCTTAGTAAACTTCGTTGATTTATTAATAACAGGAAACTTGATGTACAAATAATTGTTAAAAGTGATTGCCAACTTGACGTCATAGATCTTTAGAGCAAGTCATAAGTGTACAAATGACTAACAGCGAGTACTACATAAATTTAAAGGTTTATAATTCTAACTAAATTTGTCGTGTCAAGATGTGAACTTAATCTGCTGAGTGCATGAGGGTTGTTTCATTGACAAAAGTGCGTTGTAGTCGGATTCATTTGGTTGTGATATTTTGATTTTCGCTTTGCTGTGAACATAATAGTTTAATCAAGCATGTTTGTGAGGCTGACAATTAGGTTAATGATTTTGTCATGAGAATAGGGCAGTTACGCGCTTGTAGCGTTCGAAGATGATTTTAATCTCAAACGATATAGCAATAAAAAAACAAGGCCAAATTTACTTTTAGTATTTATTCATTTGCATATAACTTCGTATAATACTGGGTGATATTGCTGGATGGTGTGTATTTACATGTATACTTTGAGGATTGGAATCCAAGCCGTCCATGTTTTTAGTAATGGTTTCGACTGCATTCACTCGACATCGTAAAGCATGATAAAAACTTGCCCGGTAAAATATGTAGTTATATTCTGAAAGATACGATGTGGAAAAAAAAATTCATTTATTTACCTTTTAACCCTTAGGTGTGGGCAAAATGTATAAATTTATGAAGCATTTATTTAAAAAGTATTCAAAGCAGTGTTTAAAAATCAAGCAAATAAGTAACTGAAATTAATATCCCACCTCAAAATTAATTGTGAAGTGCTACATTATGTTTCAGTCTGAAATTTGTATTAATCCTTAATGCTGTTATCAATTATGTTATTTGGGAAATAAAACCACCTTGAGGAATGGAAGAATTCGGCGATTGTTTTCGTTTTTTTTGTTGACAGAAAGTTTAATTCCTGTATTGAATTTTGTTACGTTGTCAAAAGACGTTTTTGCGCTTTACAAGCGCCTTCATTATTGAAAATCAACCCTCGCATGTATTAAAAATGAGATTTCTTCTTCATTTTCAAATGTGCACACCATCCACCTGCACCATCATTTGCCTAGAAATTACGGAATTCCATATCTGCCGTCGTCCGTCGCATTTTGCTTTTTCTTGTGTCCCAATTCTGCCATTTACCAGTTCCAAACATGCCATTTTCCGTCGTGCGTCGTCCGTCGTGCGTCGCCTATCAAATGGGTTGCATAGGACCTGCAAAAGCCGGGGTTTAACAATGTGAC
>NW_019091385.1:2588738-2619342 GCF_001949145.1 Acanthaster planci | reverse complement strand
TACTGCAAAAACGAATACATGTACAGTACATCTTCTAGTTCTATTGCTAAAATGAGAGTCAGGCATGGTGGATCGATCGAACAAGAACATGTATATGTGAAACGATCAATGGTAAAAGTTAAAAGTACCACTGCGCAATTGTGACAAAAACAAAAACCACGGGCGACGGACGACGGACGACGGGCGACGCACGACGGACGACGGGCGACGCACGACGGCAGATATGGAATTCCATAAGAAATATATATTTATACGAAACTACATGATTTACATTCTTACACCAACAGTTAAAGGTTACACCAGGCGCATATACGGACACACCCCACCCTCTCAACGCCAGCAGTGCTTCCAGACTTCCTGGCGAAGATCTGGAACACTTGTGCCCCCCCCCCAACTGACCCGCCCTATCCAGGCCGCCGTCACCTTTCTTGTGCAAGCAGCACGCCGAGGTGGCCAAACTGCGTGGCCAAACTGCGTTGGCATTTCTGTTATCGAAAACGTAAGGGATGGTGAGGAAGACATCGTCCGAGATATTCTCATCCACACACCTTACAATACACCTCCTTTTAGCCTACTTTTGCAAGCGGGCTTCGGCTGCGGGCATATCCGAACTTAATGGGGCAAGGTTTAGGCAATCTAGCAACCATAATGCAATATTTTCTACCATGCGGGCAGCTTTACCTCTTGTGTGTTTTTAGATAACCATCCTTATTACCTTCCATACCCCCAGAGATAACCGCTATTTGCCTATGTGATAAAGCTTGCAGTTCGCCATGTTGTTGGCCTGGCTGACCCTTCCCTAACTTCCACCGGAACACATTCACATCTCATCTTCTCTCGCTCAGGTACAAGCGTGATATTCTGAGAGGATGGTCAACCGTCAGGTTAAACTTCAATATTAGAGGACTAGAAGATCGTGTAAAATACAGTTTAGAAACGCACAGTTTTTGTGTTTTTTCAATGAACTCCAAGATTATAAGCTTGATACACATAATTAAAATCACCCATTGGATCAGACCAGATTACCATCTGTTTGTTTGTATACTCCATGGAGACTAGAGAACATCATTAACACTGGACAATATATAGGCCACACCTTGAACGGGCATCTTCATTTATCGTCATCGCACACGATAGGACTAAACTTGAAAGGAATCGATTGTGGCTGTCATTTCATAACTTCGGGGAAGGAGAAAAATTACAGTTGAACTACAGTTCGGCAGACTGCCAAGACCACGGTTTCAAATTGAGGTAACAGTGTTTTAAAATGTCACGTTGAACATCATTATGTTTTCTCCACTGTGACACTGGGTAACCATGATCAATTGGCTCAGGGACATGTCGTCGCGCAACGATCGTCTCAGTTTTATTCAAAATCAGAAATCGAACTTCTGAGCGACTTCGCACTGTAACCCACACAGGACGTTAGATTACTTTACGTCGACATATTTTTTTTCACAGTGTCACAAAAATATAGCATCACGGAGCATATGCGCAAGACCAGTGAACTAGCCGATGTCTTGTAACGCCCATCCCTAATGAGTTTCTTTTCTTTTGAAACCTATTCCCTTGGTGGGTTGAATCTTGAAAAAAAAAAGGCACAAACCTTTATTGAGGAAATCATTGTTAGTTGAATCATGTCACACACTCTTCTCCCTTTAATCACGAGGGTTGGGGATTAGTTTAATTCTCCATGACATTTATCAGTGATCAGAATTTTCACAATCCTATTAGGTCGTGCAGGTGTATTGGTTTCAACGAGAAGTGTAAAGATACTGCATATAGCAAAATAGGAAAATACTTTTGTGTCGACTCGCTGAAAAGAAATTTTAATCTTATCTCCCCACCATGCTAGAATTTAGAGGATCGGCCTCCCTTAAAAACAGAATCAATTATTCTCTTCATTGCTCCGTCTGAATTGAGTGACTACGAACGATTGGGCTCAAACCAACCTGCTTTCCGAGGGTATGAAAAGGAAATTCAGCTCTTCACAGCAAAAGGGAGAAAAACCACACATGTATTCCAATTGGCATTAATTTAACATCGTTCGTGTTCATTAGCAGTATTGATTTTATTTTCTTGCAGAAACACCAACATCTCCCCTCCAGACAACAATGGTTATGTTTCAGTATCCTTCCGTAGTAGCTATGTGCCTGCTGCTAACAAGCTCGCTTGGCGTTACTCTGGCTCAAACAACGGCTGGAGTCACTATGACATTTTTAGGAACTGGGGAACTGACCATGGGTGCTACGGCAACATCTGAGCCACAAACCACGACTGCCGTACTGCAGACCACAGCCGGGCCCGAACCACTGACCACAGGTGTGAGGGTTGGGTCCGAGCAACCAACTACACCTGCCGTACTGCAGACCACGGCCGGGCCCGGACCACTGACCACGGGTGTGAGGGTTGGGTCCGAGCAACCAACTACACCTGCCGTACTGCAGACCACGGCCGGGCCCGGACCACTGACCACGGGTGTGAGGGTTGGGTCCGAGCAACCAACTACACCTGCCGTACTGCAGACTACGGCCGGGCCCGGACCACTGACCACGGGTGTGAGGGTTGGGTCCGAGCAACCAACTACACCTGCCGGACTGCAGACCACTGTAGTGCCCGAACCACTGACCACCAGTGCCGCATTGCCGACTACGGGCGGACCCGAGTCTCAAACCACGGGTGGTTTGCAGGCCACAGAAGCCTCCTCGACAGACCTTGCCTCACAGACTACGGCTCTTTCAAATGGCACAAAAGACCCCATAACAAGATCCTCGACAGAGACCACTGGCTCCCAACAGACCACGAACAACACTTTACAGAATACCACGCACTCTTCACAGACCACGGAGATCCCACCGACCACAGACACATTACGGAATACCAAGGACGCCTCACACACCACAAGCAGCTCTGGCGAAGACGAAGGCCTGTCACCTGGCGCGCTAGTCGGCATCATCATTGGAAGTGTCGTAGGCGGATGCCTCATCTTAGCGTTAATCATCACCATTTTCCAATTCATCTGTTGCAAGAGCAAGCAGCAGGTAGGAGATATTGAGATGGAGACAAGCAAGTCGGGGATGTCTTCCAAGACGGGCAATGATGACAAAATGGATTTGATAGAGGTTAAGTGAACTTGATGAGAAAGGACTATTAATTATAAAATTCTTAATTGACACTGAAATGCGAGGCAAAACCAGGTTGGTTTCCTTGACAATAAAATCACAGCCATCAAACTACTTGGAGAAAAATAAAATTCTTCATTAACCCTAACAGTCCTCAATCCTCCAACAGGTGAAGGATTGAGGACTGTTAGGGTTAATACACAACTCTATCACACGTTTCTGTTAATTTTAATACGGAAAGAACTATTTCAAGTGGTAGGTTAGTATTTACCATTGAAACATTAGACAAATTACCCGAGTTAGCAATGAAAAACTCTTCAACTGATTATTTTCCTCACAGAGGGCCAAGTTTGTTGAATAGACAGACACCTCTCGACGAATAAGAACACAGATATTTTTCAACAATTTATTGATATTTGCATAAAAATGTACATATTTTGGTAGCTGAAGTTAAGAGTCTGAGTATCTTAAAATACTGATAGATTGTATTGTTTTCAACAAAAAGTTACACTTAAGCTTCAATTAAAAAGAACAAATCATCTGTTCAAAATTCATACTCTAATTCATGACATTTTCACATTCTTTTAGCGAAAAGAAAGATAGCACTGTAAAAGTTTAAAAGGCCAGTGTTGTATTTTCATTTACACATAAAGATTTTACTTGCATTCACTTTTAAACTTTACCATTGATGTTGTAGAAATAAATCGAGTTTGTTTTTACAAAACTCAAATATCGGTTACTCTAATCAGTACATAACTGCTCATTAAGAGACAAAGCTTTTCAAAACCATTAGTCTTGGTTGACAGTTTTAAAATATGAACTCAACTCTGAACTACCATAAAAATTGCAATTTAATTTCTTTTTTTAAGCTGTTTGTTCTTGATGTGGTTGTCAATTGGGTTCTGCAAGGAATTTGCAGTTAACTATATGTTTGGCTGGAAGTGGTTGACAAGCATCACCAATTATGCTGACCTAAGCACTTACAACTTGAACAAAACCAAATACCTTATGAAGCTGGCATGCCATTTTCATTACTCCAAGCCCCTCCTCCTGAACATGGCAGTTGGAAGTCTGAATTTGATTAGACCTACTCAATACTTTTCTGAGGAATCATTCAAAAAATCTGCTTCTCTTCTATGGCCCATCTCTCCAGTAGGCACCTCACCACATGTACCAATTACCCTGTGTCCATATTTCCATGATTGGTATACTGCTGTCTGTTCTTGGATATCCACAGTGACACAAACTGTTGGCATTTTTTGAATGACGCTGCTTCATTTTCATCTCCAGGCAAAGTAAGGATGGTCTCAATAGTCTCCTGAAAATAAAACCGAAATAATAAACCCGTTTTAAGCGACTGAGTAATGTCTCAGTTAATACCAAATAAGATCAGGATACCTGTGTGCTCCTGACGGACTGAAATGAATTGTGTCAAAGTACCTTGCTCAGCGACATAAGTATAAATACTGATGAAGTTCGAAACTGAAACTTAATATCGCCTGATATCAGTTTAATGTAGTTACTGTCCATGCAAAGGCCCTAAACTTTCATAATCCCTCAATTTAAATTTGGATGGGAAAACTAATTTTCAATTCTCTTACAAGTCCATTTGGTAGTTTGACAACAGAGTGCAAACGCTGGTTTAGGTAGTTTTCAGTTCTGCCAGGAAAAGAGAAAATACAGAATAAATTTAATATAACAAATTAATTATGATTTGAAAAATTTTGATGTTTTGAATATCAGTTGAACTGAGCTATAATTAAAACTCACTTCTGAGGTGATTGGCTGCCAGTCAGGTGATGCATCAGGTGATCTTGAAGCACAGTGGCATCTGTTTCCATGGCAACTTGATGAACAGATTTTCCTATAGAAACAGAGGAATTAAATTCTAAAGATATCTCAAGTGAAATACTTGGTCAGATCTCAAATAAAGCTTGGGATATCTGTTGGTTACAGGCTGAAAGCACCCTCACCAGTAATTTACCTTCGATATTCAGGTCCTCTTTCAGGGAACTGGATAGCCTGGATCTCATCTCAAGCAGGTGCATCCGCATTGCTTTGGCCTTGGCAAATCTGGAGACATCCTAAACGTGACAGGAGGGGGAAAGTTAGTCACATACATGTTCGTATCAAAATGACTGACCAAAAAGTGGAATTGACAAGCTCTGCTAGGAAGCTGACTTTGAAGGAAAAAAATGGCTGTCATCATCAAATTCCAATCAAGGGCATGCAAGGCCAAAGGGTCAATTCTTTTGCTAGGAATCTTTGTTGTTGGGATACCACTAGCTTTGATGCACAGCAACCTGCAGCAATTATGGCTTTAAATTGCCAATGTGTGGGGCTCCTGCAGCGAACAGCTGTGTGAATGTACTATCAATCATCACCATTGATAAGTAAATCAGAATGCATGATGAATACAAGTGCATTATTAACAGTTGGTGCACTACATGAGAGCTGAATTACCAAAGGAAAGGCTCACAGGCACAGGGGCAGCCTCTATGATGTTAACACCACTGAGCAGCGAACAGCCACCACTGAGATTTTATAAGTTTTAAGACCATGACAGTCTATCCTAATTTACATGTGTGAAATGAGGTCAATGTTTTTGTAAACCCTGGCAATGTCTACAGCTTTAGCTGTAGTTTTGGCTTAATGCATTCAGTGGTTTAATGAATCTCTGATGCACTACAAAGACACCAAATTGTTCACTCTGAGGCCAATGCTTGGAGCATTTTCATTCACTTTCAGCAGCAAATGAATAAAGATAATTCTTTAGCCTTTAAATGAAGCCTAAACAGGAGAAGGAGCTTTGATTTGGAAAATAGTTTAGTCAGGTAGCAGATGAGTCAGTGACTTCCTGATCAGTGAGTTCCTCCACTCAAGCAACTTACTGAAGATCTCCACAGAACCAACAGTTGATAAGTGAGTTCCCTCACTCAAGCAGCTCACTTTAAAAGCAGTCTACTGAACCAACAGCTGATCAGTGAGTTCCTCCATTCACTGAGTTCTTATCTAGGAATTCACAAGTTGAAACTCCTACTAACCTGCATGAAGATCTGGCTCCTCTGGCTTGCTGCATTCTCCTCTTTAAGTATGGAATTGCTCGCACAGCTGCCATCAGGCATCACATCTTGGTCCAACAGAATGTATTGATTGATAACCTCTCGGTGAAGATCCTGGCCCAGATGAGGGTTCTGCAGTAATGCCTTCCAGTAAATAATATGAAGAATGTTGTAGAAAATTGTCACTTTGGTTAAAAAAAGATAAATCACATGCATGAAAATGTCATATGATTTGTAACCTTTAACTTTGAATGAGGAAGGTATCAATTAAATAGTGTCCCGACAATGTTTTGCAACTTGTAGCTTTCCTTGAATTTTAATCTTTGACAATGGCTGTTCATCACCTAGAACCCAGAAAAACTTTTTTTAACACCAGTTTACCAGGGCAGCAAGTTCTACACACATTAGGTTTATATACATTGAGGTGATGTTGCTCTCCCCTACCCGAAGTAACAACCTCACTGACTGGCCCAGACTTTCAAAGGTAACTTCTGATTGGCTGACAGCTGCTCTGGGCAGATGACCAATCAGGTGCAGTACTCGGTTGAGTTGCTGGATGTTTTGGGGTTTGTTTGCAAGCTTCTTGTGAACCTGTGGTTTTGTGTTTCAAATAAAGAAGATGAAATGTCACCAATTAGATATTTGTGAACCAGATTTCTTGGCTTAATGATCTATGGTACACCAACCATTGGACAATTTAAAACACAGGCAAATCTACAGGGGAAAGAACCACTCCCCTCTCCCTGCCCCTAACAAATCATATTGAAAGTGACACGACTGCATAATCAAATGGTGGCAGCGAGACCCCTCCCCCTAGTGGCCCCTCTGGCTCCACCCACAGAAATTTACCTGTTCAAAATACTTGGCCCACTGGATGGCTCTCTGCAATGCCTCTGCATTCCACTGCTTAACCTGCTCCCCACCAGCATTCTGTAATGTCTCCAGGAATGTTTGCACATTCTTGGCGATCTCATTCATTGTGTCCAAGGTAGGTGGTCTACAGGCCTGATGTTTCACTATTCACAGCTAGGATACTTTCACCTTACTGTCTAAAAACAAGAACATTACATAAATAAGTGACATCCAATTGTCCATGACAGTATAGTTGCCAAGAACATTACATAAATAAGTGATATTTAATTGTCCATGGCAGTATAGTTGCCAGGTCCCTTATGTTGCCCCTTACTGTGAAAGCCAATCGCACTTGACAATAGATGACGGAATTAGGGACCTGGCGACTACACGGTCATGGACTAGCCTACATGTAGGCCTACTTCCAGGACTGTTGTAAGGTTTTACAGAGATTATTTGGAAGTAGGCCTAGTATAGTAATGGGCTTTGTTTTGCTTCCTCCATCAGTCCATGATCTACATCAAGTAAAAAAGTAAAACGCCTACTTAGTACTAACGCTTTATAGTATCAGTAACAATAACATGACTACAGTAGGCCAACGAACGTTATGCCTAGGTAGGAAGAGACGAAGTGGCACAGTTTCAAAATATACCTTTCAAAAACATTTTAGGTCGTTTTGCTGTTGTGTAAATTGCCTATATTTACCATTCACCGATGTTTTCTTAGTCCATGGAGCTATCACGGGGACATCTTTTTCAGTTCATGTGGCCGCTGGCTGCTAGCTAGGTGAAAACTGCCTGTGGTGGAATTCTTAATTGGTCAATTTGTTCTAATGGCCCGTTCACCGTACATACGTCACACGTGTTAGACTTCTTACCTGTCGAGGCTTTTTCCTGTGTTGTTGCATGAAAGGTTTGCAAGAAAAAAAAAAGATATGAGATAAACCACTAACCCTACCGTTGAAGCATGATAATGGAAATGATATTTGTTTCTTGTTTTTTAATGTGGTACATGAATAAGTGTAAAATCCCCAGAGTGCAATAATACGACCTACCTCCATAAATTCCCTGGAAAGACTTTAATAAACTTTATTTTGCTGAAGCTCTAATCGGGCTGCCTGCCGCAAAGTGGTTCGTATCACATACTTTGTTTATCGTTGTCCTACCTCCGGAGTGTTGTAGCACTAGCGGGACTTGGTTGAACTGACAAGTATGCCTACAAAACTGTCTGTATTTCTATTTGTAAGATGATTAGTAATCATGGCAACTAAATTTGAGTAAGTCTTTCAGTTTGGCTTTTCTTGATAATGTTGAAAAACCTTTCAAAGGTATAAAACTCACCGTTGAACAAGTGGCTGTTGTTGGCGAGGGACGGTGCCCGGCATCTTTGCCGCTGCATCAAATTCGTGAACAATTAGAAAGAATTCCACGCCTGGCTTTAGGCTATAAATAAGTTTACTACGGTCGTGCTATGAGCATCACCAAGCGTCAGTAAGCGTCAATACACACAAGTAGCGTCAACAAAGTGTCAACAACTTGAAATATCCTCCAAAGATTTCAAAATGGTTTTAGGCCTAGGCCTATCATAATTTTACCGACTCTAACATGTGCTACTTTTTGTGTAAGAGTAACAGGGATTTTTTTTCACAAGTTTCAGATTCACATAGGAAAACGAAAATTTTTAGCAATGTAGGCCTATTATCTTTTCTCTGCAGTCCACATGAAAACAAGATGTCAGCCGGTTGGGCTGCACGAGCAGATCCAACATTGTTGCTAAAATTTCCTGACTCAAATGTTATGTTAGATAAATGTCTATAGGCCTAGGCCCTATTGATTATGTAAAAGCCTACTTAGTACTAGAAACATGCTTGAATAACTTTTTGATACCTCGTTGATGCTCATTGCTGTTTGTTCATGCTAAATAGCATGACCCCTTTAAGAGTTTTTCTATGTTACAGCCCAACTATAGCATAAAGTCCCTACTATAGTTGGGACAGTCCCAAGTGTAGTGCTGCAGTTGGGATGGCCCAACTATTGTTGACCAAAGTCTGTGGGAAATGCCTCAACATTATCCAATTCCAAGTCAATTAGTCTCACACTTGACACAATTCATCTAAAATGTGGCACTTCATCTGTTCATCTAGCCCTATGACCGATGACATGACATGTGTAAGCAATATGACTTTGGAACATATGCTGGGCACATCATGCACACATGACCTCTCTGCTGTAGTTGGGCCGGCTCAACTGTAGCACTCTAGTTGGGACGGACCCAACTATAGTTGGGACAGGCCCAACTATAGTTGGGACAGGCCCAACTATAGTTGGGACTGACTGATGCTATAGTTGGGGCGTAACATCTGTTTATAAGGCCTACCATGCCTAGGCTACAGACACTGCTTGACACTCTGTGCACAAAATCTATGAGAATGGTCTAAAATATGCTACTTGTTTCCCTTGTGAACACCTCAATATTTTCACTCCTAAGCCTAATTTTGTCTTTTTGGAACATTTGTTGCTTTCTGATAGCTGACAGAAGACTGTAGGAAAAAAATGAGTGGCGATCATATTTTTCAACTTTTGGATTTCAAGTCCAAAATTTGAAGAAAAAAGGTTAGATACATGAAAATGTCTTGGTCCAGCAGTTTTTGATCGTGTAGGCCCATTCACACTTTATGTCATTGTTTTGCAATGAGTTTGGAATTTTTCCCATTACCCTCAAAACTGTGGGGGGGGGAGTTTCCCATTAAATTACATTGGCGTACTTAGACCCTAGGCCACCATAGCCACATGTAAACTGCAGCGATAGTGTAGGCGCTATATCATTCAAGGCCTACATGTATGACATCTTCGAATGCCAAAATTGTTAAGAATTAAACATTTATTTTCTAGCAATGGCCTCCCATGATTAACTTTTCGGTCCTCCAGACCTTTGCATTGCCATAGAGAGAATACCCATAGCAAAAATGTATTAATCATTTCATCAACCTTAGATATAAGCATGTACATGTATGTGTAATTTGAATTTTGTAAGGAGGGTCAAATGACCGTTGTCCAAAAGAGTAATATATCTGCTGATAATTATATTACATACATGTACACCAAGTCCTAACCCTAGAACAGTGGGGTTCATCGCGTAGATTCGCAGACACAGAGTGCACACTGTACTACCCCATAGTTTAAGGGATCGTCAAGTTCCTTATTTTCTGGCAAGTTACGGTACTGTATAGGCTGGTCACCTGTTTCTCACTCTCTTCACAGAATGAACAACTTGAGGAAGGAGAATGACAAGCTGGAGCAGGATATTGCAGTGATGGAGAATACCCTTTATCAGCAGAAAGCCAGACTACTTGAAGACTCTTCCATCAGTAGTCAAATAAGGTACCAGTAACAACTATTAATGATTTTGTATGAATTTCTTTCAAGACTTAAGAATACTGTTCTAGTTCTTAGCAGGCTTTGTATGATATTAGATCATGTTCTCTGAAGCAGTGTGGAAATTTAGGTTTTAAATCCTACTTTTACCCTTTCCCTCCATTTGTTTGCAGCAAAGCTACTGGAAACTCAAAGTGGCTGTCTGGTGCTAAAGGTCAGATATCTGGGTATCGATCCCACAAGGAGCTTCTCCAGAATCAAAACCTGTCTGACAAAACTTCAAATGAGCTGGCCAAGCAGGTGACACGAGCCAAAAGTGCAGGGGTCACAGGTCGCTGCAGAAGGGGCCGAACGCAGAGCTTCACTCCAGTCGCATCCAGGAGCCAGGAAGATGTGGCTACTTCACAACCATTCAGGAAGGAGGATAGGGGTGTGCAGCTCATAGTTGCAAAAGGTGTGAGTGGTAGCGAACAAGGGAGGGGGAACATGAGAGTGAAGTCAGCACCAGTGCGACATGGCACAAACAGGAAGGCAGGAGGGGGAGATCAACACAAGAGGGCGCAATCATTGCAGGGAGGCATAAAGATTAATACACTTCTACATTCCCAGAAAACGAGCAAACGGGATAGTCTAATACAGTCAGGTATGTAAAGGGCGTGTGCAATTGTGAATAATAACCTAGGTATTTCAGCTAGGACCCTTCTCCTAAGTCCACTAATTCATCTCCTCTATTACACTAGAAATGTTTAGAATATTATAGACCCATCATAAGAATGTCACGTTCAGTGAGATGTGTGTTCTCATTTTGATTTGCAGGTAAACTAAGCAAAAATGGAGACAGGAGAGTCTCCTTTGACCTGAGTAAGGAAGAGGAATCTCCCTCCTCATCAACATCTCCGAGTAACCCCGTGTCTGACCACGGGCAGCCTGTCATCAAGACAGTGACGAGAAACCCAGCTAATGAAGGCTCCACATCAGTTGAAGGTGCTTCATACTCTGAGAGGATAGCATACCTCAAAGCCAAAGTGATGGCCAAGGCCAGTGCAAATCTGAAACCTGAGCTCCTGTCAAACTTTCCCAAGGAAAAGAAGAAGTTGGCCTCTGGGGGAGTAACATCACAGAGTGGCACTAATAAAGGAAGAAAGAAGGGGGGATATACCTCAGGGTCCTCATATGCCGTCTCTGGCGGAAACACCAAACATGTCCGAAATGCCAAAATGGAACCCACAGCTCAGAAACACAAATCTGCCATTGCAGAAAATCATCAACGCAAACCTATCTCCCATCAAGACTTTTCGGATGCAGCGGGTCATCCCAAGAGGGAGCTGAATGAAGATGATGATGTTGCAGACTTCTTCTTTGATGCCCCTGTCGAGCTTTGGCTGTGCTCACTTCATGTTGAAGACTCGCTGGAGTGTGTCAAAATATTCCGGCACTGCAAAATCACCATGGACAGGGTGCCTACCCTGACAGAGAACCAGCTTATTGAGATGGGTGTGGCTCCTGGGCCATCTCTAGTTAAAATTCTTCAAGGCATTGAGGAATTGAACAAGTCTCGGAAACTGTCATCAGGAGATGCCAAAAGATTATCCCAAAGAGGAAATGAGAGCAACGGACAGTCACTCACCAAGAAATCTGAAGAGACACCTCCAACAACCAAATTTCTAGACCTCACAGGGCGTGACACATTTGAAGAAGTCCTGACACTCAAGGATCCCTCATCACCACCTGCAAGTTCAACTCCTGCCTCGTCAAGTTGGTCTAGCCATGCCCATCTGAATCCAGAACAAAGCAAGAAACCCATCACAGTGGAAATGAGCAGGGACTTGTTGGCCACCGAAATAAAGGGTTCAAAAGAAAGTTGGCTCGCGGAAGAAGACTTGAAAGTTGATTTGCAAAAGGGCACTTGTTCACCAGATTTGAATCGAGGGGAGGAAGATAAGAGTGGTACACACAGGACCAAAATTGGGAAAGGAAATGTCAAAAAGCGGGGAAAATCGCTGTCTGCAGACGTGGTCAACCGCACACTGACATCAGGTAAGGAATCTAATCCTGTGGGTTTTAAAGTGCCCTCTAAGGAGATATTAGGATTTTTGTTCCACTTTGTAAATGGCTGATGAATAGGGCCTTTAATGGGATACGTGTTCAATACAGACTTTGGCTATATAAAAGCTCACATCACTTGTGAATGCTTACTCATGTTTATTAGCTGACTTTACCAATGAGCACCTGTAGTGTTCAGTCACAGTTCATTGCCTGTTAGTGCAACGCGATATTGTGCCTGGGCCAATAAGGCTGGATTTTACAGCCCTGAACCTACATGTAAGTTAAGTGGGCAAAAGCCTTGACCTTTAGGATCAGGGACTTGTGAACATCGGCCAATGCCCTTTAATGTGGAGAGAATTTTGCATTATTTACAATGTAGGTAATGTTTTACAGAAACCTTGCCAATAACCTGAAAGACCGTTTTCCTTTGTTAATGATTTGCTCTGTGTGCCACTGTGTGAGTTTTGCTTGCCACTTTCATGTTTATTTCATGATATGCAGATTGTTTTATCAGTATGGCCTTCCTTTTGCTTGCTGGCTTTAAATATATTGATGCATGTGCTCAATGAAAGAAATCCTCTATAATACATGTTACTGTTTAATCAATATTGCATTAGTTCTGCTTGTAGATTTCATATTTATTTCATGTCATATTACAGAAACTACCAAGTAATGACACATCAAGAAACAAGTTTTTTGTGCAAACTTTTTATTTCGTGTTCTGCGCAAGGCTTGAATTCAGTACACCTGTCTAAATATAAAATCTGTTTGGATCAATCCAAGTTGGTCTCAGTACAGTTGTGTACAATTTGGTTTTGATGGAACTCTGGTACAACAGTGTAAACTGGGTGTAATGGGTTGTGCACAGAAGTTCACTCTAAATACCGAACATACAAGTGAATGCTCAAGCTTCTTTTCCATCCGTATCCCGTTCAAATCAAAGATACCTCTGCTACTGACAGTGCTGTGAACATATACAAGCATGAGATCATGTTAAAATATGTTATGGTGTGTCATAATTTGTCTATTTCCCTAGATTATACAGTTTTGAGTGCTTCACATGGGTAGAAATACATGTAGTAACAGTAGCCTCAGGAACTTATGCTACATAAGTTTCATGAACTCACCATATGGTCTGATTTTTATTAACAAGTGACACATGACATGAGGCTGGCAGGAATTACTAATGATTAGCTGATAAAGTTAGTGGTAGGCAGGCAGGCTCTAGTGAAGATTAGGAGCCTCAGCTCAGTGGTGCTATTACCACATGAAATGTTCATACATGGATTTGTTGATGATGATTGGTGATGATATACTTGGTTCACATTTGTATTGAACCAAATGTGATAGAAATTGGGGCCTTAAACCCTTGTTAATATTTACATTGTTTAAGGGGCAAATTATGGTACCGGAATCATTGGAATCATGAGAAATCTTCACCTTTGACCCTAAAATTTGTGTATTAGCAGAGGGTGCCCGAACAGATTACTAGTGAAATATCCTGTTGATCAAATAACTTTCGCTGGTTACATACAAACATCAATAAAGATTAGATGTGATGCAAATTATAGAAGAAGAAACAGCGTTAACTAACAACAAAAACTAACAATTTGTCACTAGTGTAGCCTTTGCTCCAACACAGGTTATGCACAGTCATGGTTTTTGCCAAAGTAAGATTCTTTTTTTTTTGGAGAGGTGAATATAGCAGTGTCATAAATTGCCCCAGAACTGCCCATGAATTCTTTTTACAATTTCCCAATCATCTTTCTGTCAATCATCAGGGATCCAGTCAGCAATGACCAAACTCCGACTGAAGCAGGAGCAAGAGGCAAATCAGCAAAGACGCCTGGACCGACTCCGACAGGCCAAGCGGGCCGAAAGAGACAGGCTGGCCCAGCAATATGCCAGACGACAACAGGAGAAGCTTGAACAGTTGCAGGCTGGAGAGGGGGAGGACAGAGTGGGCAGAGCTGGGGAGGAATCAGAGGGTGTGGATGAGAAGTTGTCCTCAGTGGTGGCAAGTGCTAAAGAGCTGCAGGACCGAAGCAGTGAGACGGACGGATTGCCAACCAAAGATATCATGAAATTAAACATTCAAGGTTGGCAGAAGATGTAATAAGTCAAGATTTGTTCAAAGTTTGAGGGTTTCAGTAAATTTCCAACATATGAAGAAACTGAAAATAGAAGAAAGTTTATTTGAAAGAAGGTTCTCTGGCTTAAAAATTTCAGGATTCAAGATTCAGCTTCAGGATTAGTGGAAAACATGATTAGGATCGTTTTTGTAATTTTGGGTTTCGGTATTTTTCCAAACTATAAAGAAATTAAAACTTGTTTTCGAAAGGTATTTCTTTTACTTTGAAGTATTAAAAATGCCTCCATTGCATAAATTTCATTACTTTACTATACTGTTTTGAAGCACCATTCTGTCCCTGTTTTAAAATTCATTTTTTTTCCAGGGGGAGCCCTTCTATCAAGATCTGTGTCATCGAATCAAACTGACCAAGATGATGTGATCACTGAACCTCCCAGAGCCAGGAAGAGCCCGAGACAAACTCCTGAAGAACGACTTGAGGACCTGGAAATAAAAGTGAGTCCACAACTTTCTGTTTGTAATTTCCAACCATGTTCCCCCCTCCCCCTGTGGAATACTCACAGAAGTGACGTCTTTGCTTCTCCAACAGATCCAAGGACTACAACATAAAGACTTCGCATCCACTGTGGCAAGCCAAGTGGAGAAGCTGCAGCAGCAACTGGCATCTCTGAGGAGGGACCTGGCAGCCGCTCACACGTCAGTGTCAGCCTCCTCGGAGCCGGTACGGGCCTCAACTAGGGCAGAGGGCCACATCAAGAGTGCAGGCCCAGCCAGGGGGGTTTACAGCTCCATGTCCAAGACTGAGCTGATGCGGGAGGTTCGGAAGCAGAAGGAACAACACAAGAAACAAATCAGGTGAAGAACCCTTAAATGGCATACAACCGAAAACGTTTCTAACTAAATGAGTTAGAAAGCTCTAGAAATCAATCCTTCAGTTGTTTTGGTATGATATTACAATGTTGGGTGTAACTTTCTGCTGTTGTAATTTGTTGCAGGTTATTGGAGTCTGAATTGGGTCGTCTGAAGCACCGAGATCCAGTCAAAAATTGTGAACTGCCAGAAAGAGACATACTCTACCACGAAGAAGGTACAGTAAGAATTTTGAAGATGAAATGATAACTCACTGAAATCCAATAATTGTAGGGGTGGTAGAGTATCCAGACTCTTTTCTCCTGTTGGTGCTTAAATAGTGGCTCTTAAAAAGTTGAGGCTGCCATGTTTGCGTTCATCAATCTGGGGAAATTACTCACAGGGTATTTGTCCAATTCCTTTCAGATCTTATTGGCGAGGGCACATTCTCAAGAGTGTTCCACGGCCTTTTCAATGGTTCAGAGGTCGCCATTAAAAGATTAAAGATTCCACTGGATATTGCTGACCGCAACTATTTTGCAGAAGAGGTTGGTGGAACATTTTTAATAAAACTGTTCAATAGTTCTCTTCATGCAACTTGGTGAACTCTTCTTTCAAGCTGAAGTGCATTTCCTGACTTTGTGATATATATCTGAATCCTTGATTACATCAGGTGAGTCTCCTGCATGAGTTGAGGCATCCTCGTGTGGTCCTACTCCTAGGGGTGTGTGCCACTGGCACACTACCCCTGATGGTCCTGGAGTACATGGCTGGTGGTAGCTTGTATGCTAGAATCCATGACAAGTTAAGGTGAGAAACTCCCAGAAGATCTTGTGCATCACAGTGCTGACATTTTGTGTAAAATGTTTTGGGAAAATGTGCGTGTTTTTTGTAGGTAGGTTGCTTTACTTTGTGTTGTTTGAAATTGATCATGTTTCAGTCTTCTAGGGTCAGTATTCAGAATGAGGAACTGCAGATATTATGTAAAAAAATGTGTGCAATCTTGTGCTTAACGACTGTAAAATTAAAGCAACCATGCAGTAGAACGTTAACTGTGAATGACATTCACAGTACTACTCCAAGCTCAGAGAATTTCCATTGTGCCATCATTGCCCTGATGGTTTATGATTATGATTATGTGTGATGTGGATTTGTCTCTACCTGTTTTCAATGCCACTCCCCACAGG
Organism: Acanthaster planci; assembly: GCF_001949145.1. The sequence continues at coordinate 2,602,758 of NW_019091385.1, read as the reverse complement.
GGTTCTTTAGACCATGTTGCCTACTACCAGATTGCCCGTGACATTGCCCTGGGGATGAATTACCTCCACCGCCATCATCCCCAGGTCCTGCATCTGGACCTCAAGTCCATGAATGTGTTGCTGGGATTGCACGGGAGGGCCAAAATTGGAGATTTTGGTTTTGCTAAACTCAGGTAAAGTTTTTAATACTTCTTGAAAGTGCTGAAAAGTGAAGCATCCTGACAAAGATATTTTGTCTTGTACGGAGGATAAACTCGCACGCTTTTGTTGACATTCGTTTTGAATTGTTGCACTATTTTTTGTGTTGGTGTACAGGTTATATTGCATTGTTTATGCAGATTGTTTAATGTTCCCTCCTATACCAGTGTATCCATTCAGCATCCAGTAACCATGATTCCTTTTGCATACAGTTGCTAATTTCTCATGACTTCAGCATATGATCATTGGAAGTGCTGACAAGGTTGGATCATTACCACAAAATCCCCTCATTTGGAATTGCAGTATCTACTTGCCAGTTGCCATCAGACTTGGTGGTCAAGTGGTTTTGACGTCTGTAACACTAATCTTTCTTGAAATAGACTTCTAAGAAACATTGCTGTCACACAGCAAGTAAATTCAGCATTGCATTATATTCAGTATTTAGGCTTTGACTGGAACAGACTTCCAGAGCTACAACTATGTCTATTGTCAGTGTGCTTCTGTGTATTTCCAAGGAAGTGAAGACTTGGGCCTAGCTCTGGACAAGAGATGTGGATGCAGCTTAGTCTTTTAAAACTTGACTGTCTTGCAGGCATGAGGCAGAAAGCCTGGAGAAGAGCAAAGTTCAAGGTACGCCGGCATGGATGGCACCGGAGCTGATGGAAAATACTGCAAGCAGCCTCACAGACAAGGTACAGGCAAAGCCATATGATGCAGACTGGACACCAGACTGAAAGCGCTTGAACAGGAGGATGCTGGCATTTTTTCCATATAACAGAACCATTGTTAGAGCTAATAGCTTTGTGTCTTTTAAAATGAAGAAAGTAAATATCTTCCCTGCAAAACTATTTCTGGAAATTCATGATTTTTGTTCCACTAGGTTGATGTGTACAGCTTTGGTGTTATCATGTGGGAGATGCTGACTGGCTTGATTCCTTACAAAGGGCTCTCTGTATTTCAGGTATGCTGGGGGAAAAGATATCAAACTTGAATAGTATCCACTGTGTGTTCAATCCCTGTGTCTCTTATTACTTTCTAAATGGAATCGGCCTGTCAATTCAGTCTGGAATGGACAAGGTCATGTAAACTATGTGAGGCAGGTTTGGATCTCCCATGGTGAGGTAGTCCACTGCCTCCACTGATGCTGTGCTGTATTCCCGGTCCATGAGCAACAGCACTACACACGTAGTATGTAACATATCCACTGATAAAGTGCACTGACACATACAGAATCTGGATCACAAACACTGCCCATATGGTTTGCTCAACCTTAATGTGGCAACCAGATTCTGTTATTGTCATGGTGAAGGGGTACATTGGTATGGAACCCACTTTTCAAGACTTAAGTAACATTGCTATATATTCTCTGTAGTTTCATGAGTTTCAAAGCCTTAGATGTGAGTATCCTTGTACGTGGACATGAGCCCAAGCAAACGTGGCTGTCTCAGTTAGGCAGAACCAAGTCTTTAAACTGCTTTGTAATGCAGGTCTTGGATGCAGTGCAGAAAAAGAAGCGGCCAGACATCCCTGAGTCCTGTCCCCAACCCCTGCGATGCCTCATCAAATCCTGCTGGGAACACAAGCCCAACAAACGGCCCTCCTTCAAGGTAGACAGCATTTCTTCCACCACACAATGACAAATTAAAATTTGCAGCTGCACTGCACAAAATGCACTATCATTTGTTACATAGAGCTGGGATCATCTCCTTTTGGCACCCAGCCAGACATGGCGTTGATCATTATTCAGAACAGTAACTGCTTCAAACTGTTGAGCTAAAGGTGCTTATCGTAGTGCTGTAGTGCTGTGTACCTTTAAATGAAGAGCTTCCTTCAGTCAAGAATGTCTGTGACAAAGTAAATTCAAGACCTTCAGTTACGCATCTCCTTCTGGTTATCTGCATTTGAGGGTAATTTGACTTTTCTAAATACCATTATCTATTGTTGTAAAATGTTTGAATGAGTTTGATTTAGCATTGAATACTTCGTATTGGAATGCAACATTTATAGTATTTAATATTTAACATCCTATTTAACATTAAATACGGGTATCATTTAACATTAAATAGTTCCTATTTGGGGTCTTGCCTGGTCCTTCTCAGTATCTTAGCCAGCTGATCTCCCTCAAGCAAGCAGGTTGGGTTCTCAGATCTTGTGGCTCGTACTTGTTAACAGATCTAAGAGCCAGAACTATCCACTGTGGTTGGTGTGTCTTCTCCAAAGCAGTGCCTACCATGTGGAAAAAATTCCCAGCTGCACTCTGCCCAAAAAATATCCCAGGACAACTTCAAGAGAAAACTGAAATCTCATTTCGTTCACCAGTTATTTCACTTGGTCTAGAGCATGACTGTTGTCTGTGTGTAGGGGCCTTGGATGGGTTTCTAGATGAATGCATTATATGAATGTATATTGTTGTATTGACCATACTGAGGTAAATATATGCAAAATGTTTTTAACTTTCTTTTGAATACTTTTGAGTGGACTTTATAGCCATATGCTTCATTTCATCAAGACAAAGACAGTATGGCATAAAAAGTTGTAAATATTCTTTTCAAATTCCCAATAGTGACAGTAGTTTTAGAATTTTAGTATCCATTTCACAGACTTGATGATTGAATCCTTGTGTTGCTTGTTTCATCCCCAATGCAGGACATTCTGATATCACTTGAGGCTCTTGCATTCCCGCCGGAGTGGCGGTCTCTCCTGTCAGCTGCCAACATTCCTCGGGAGGCAATGGAAGATCCTGCATCGGCTCGCTCCATCATCGCCCTCGTGGGTGGATCCATAGAGATGACGCAGCGAGAACTTGATGAGGCTGTGCTAGCCTCCCATGAGAGGGCTGTGGATGTGTCAGACGAGGCCCACCCAATCAGGAGGAATAGCAGTAGGTCACCTTCAGGAGGCCGTGAACAGCACCTGGATGACAGGATTGCATTAGCTTTGACTTCAGATTCTATCAGTGAGGATATAGAAGACGATAGTCTGGATGAAGAAACCGATTCTAGTAATAAATACCAAACTCTGCAGGATAGTGGTGATGCTGCCTCAAGACTAAGACTCAATCAGGATGATAGTAAACAGACACCGACTTCATCCAGGCAACCCACAGAGACTAAAGAGGAATCATCATGTTCTCCCCCAAAAGATGCAGGGATATGCCGCAGCATGGCAAGGCAAGAGGTCCCAGCTCCACCCCCAATCCAGTTGATGGTAGCAAAGCCCTCCCCCATTGATAACAGAAACAATAAGCAGAACCCCGGACAGAGTCCATCCTTCCCAAGGACCAGGTACCAGGACAGTCAGCAGCCATTTGCAGGCCGTGTGAGTCTGGACTCTGGTCTGTTGGCTGCACAACGCAGGAAACTCAGGAGCACGGAGGCTTGTCCCCATCCCAGTCAGCTACCAAGTCTCTCTGAACTTGGAGAGCAGCGGATAACCAGCATAGCAGAAATCCTGAAAAAAGTGCGAGACTTATGTCATTATCTAATCCTGATTTTTTTGGGGGAGGGGGCATCTTCAGCCTAGACTCGTTGTACAGTCACCAATGATGTGCAGTCACATGGAAAAGTTATCATGACTTTATGCAAACATAGATAGTTGGCAGAGTTTGATCATGTTTAACTTTACCAGTTGTGTGGAGTCGTCAGGGTTAGCCAATGGAAACTCACACATTGACATGACGGGAGTACAACACCCCTCTTGCTTGAGTACCAGTTAGTCAGCCCACCAATCTCATTTATGGCTAATAACTGTCAACAATATTGTCAACAAAATACCAGACATAAATGAAATGATACCAGACATAAATGAAATGCTAGTTAAGCTTAAAGAAAGGACATAACTACCTAAAAAGGCTGTTTACAAGAAAATTGTTCGGGGTTGCAGATTCCATCTTGTTTTGACATTACACACAGTGTCTTCCATGACTGACTGCATATTGACAGTAATTGTTGGGACCAAATTGAAAGGTGGCTTTAGTTTGTCATTAGATTTAACCATAAAAATCCTGTGTAGTGACTGTAAAATCATAAAAGTGCATGTTATGTAAATGAACTTGAAACCTGCCGATCAGCCTGTCATTAAGGCATCTCTTTCCATTTTTTTAAACCAGGCTTTCACTTTTGTGTCATTAAATCAAAGCTGTATAGCATACTGGCATGAGCTGTAAACAAGCGTAAATAAAAAAGTATGAGAAAAGCTATGACTCTTTTTGCCTTTTCCCTTTTGCATACTACAGGCAGTGGCTACGAGGAGAACTGCCCTCAGGGAGGATGTTCATAGCCTGGAATACCCAAACAGTGAATCTGTTTGGTCAGCAACCAGTGAAGGTAATTGATAGTACCGGTATTCAATTAACTGAGGTCATTCCATGTGAAGATTGTTTTATGTTTTCATTGCATAATAGACGATCCAAACAAATGATATGAAATATTTCATTGATCACATGCGTAAAAAATCAGCCGTATTTATTTTAAAATGTACTGTGTAAATTTTTCTCAGGAAAAATGGCAATAAGGTTTAAAAAATCTGTCCACAGAACACCCCCCGAAAACAGATATCTAATGGCATTCATGTTCATGTAATGTAGCCTTTTCCCTAGATGGTATTTGGCCCTGGGTACCTTATTTGAACGTTTATCCGTTTAGGTTATATCTACATGTACATGATTACTTGGTTTCATTTCATTTCACATTGAGTTGGCGCTTGTTGAGTTTGTGTTAGTTTAGTTGTGCTATGTGAGTGCCTTCAGAAGTGGACACTAGATGTCTCACTGTTAGTTTTCAATTTTTTATGCACGTCAAAATTGCTTTCGAGGGGAAGGTAATATGTAGCCAGAATGTGGAAACTTGTCTGAAATTTTCCCGGCCGTTGATTGACTGTCTCCATATCAGATCGTGTAAAAAATAGCTGCAGATGAGTACATTTATGAATGTACTGATGTTATATGAGGCACAATGTTTGCAGTGCATAAATGCAGACGGATACAGAGCATAATTTTGATTTTTGTGAGAAAAATGCTGTTCCAAATATGGTTCATAAATTCATAAAACTCCCTTTCGTTCAAGCTGATGTGAGTGCAATAAAGTAATATGTATAACTTGAACATGTTTAATTACCTCAAGATGACTTTATTTTTCTTAATGCCTTTATACTGGGCAGTGTACACATTATTAATTAAACTATGGAGAGCCAGCATATAAAAACAGTTGCAAGGCCATCTTTTCTTTAATTGAACAGCAGAAAGTACAGAGCATAGAGAAATTAATTTAAAGGTCAACAAGATTCAAAAGAAATCATCGCCCGTGACACCTTCATTTTCAAGGGAAACGGCATATCGTTAGATTGTAAATAAACAGTGTGGCGAGTGGAGAGCTACACTTCAAACCGAAAACCGGGATGTATAGCGAACTTGCCACGAATCAGTGACACCAAGGTCAGAAACGTCAACCAATAATCTAGATTTGCTCAACGTATTACTATCAGTTGACGACTGTCTGATATTAAGACAAAGGCCTGAAGCTTGATAACTTGTCAGGTTTTCTGTAGATGACACTAACTGAAGAAAAACGCATTTTTGTGTGTTGCAACGGATGACATTGATTAACCAGTGACCATTGTATTGACGCTTTTGACCGTCTGTTATTTCTCAATTGGCCTTTGCAAAGAGGAGACTATGAACGGATTAAAGGATGTGCTTTTGCTGTTTTGATATTTGTTTCTGTAGAGTCTTGACAGGAATTGTACCATGTCTAAACTGATGGTGCTAGACTTAGCGTTTAATTCTTTCTAAAAGAACTGTTGTCTAAATTGAGGTCAGTAAAGCTCGAAATATGCTGGTACAGTCCCAACTTTGTATCTGGTCAATTTGCATTGTGCCCTGAGTGTTGATATCTCAACTGGCCAAAGCCTCTCCATTCCTCGGTTAATGTAGAGCTCCGAGTGTCACGTCCTTGACTGCGCGTCATGGTTTGCTGCCCGTTTTTCTAAATCGCTTTAAACTCGCCTTAAGTTCACTGGGCTTTCTTGTATCTTGGTTATGTTATCCATGCGTTTTTAATGTTTTGTTTTGTATCGTCTTGGTTCGTTTGCCTGTTTGCTTATTTGCTTGTCTATTTATTTTGTTTGTTTTTGATAAGCTTGCATGCGTCGTTATTGCAGGCCTTGTTAAAACCCCGTGTGCATTTGGCAAAGGGTTGCATTGAAAGTGTTAACGCTTTGATTCATATCTGAGCAAAACTAAGCGAAAACAACAAAATTACAGTACACAAATTAATAAACGTTTACACATAGTGATATTTTTTCAAGTTTTTGTACCTTTATGTATAATTGGACGTAATGGAGATAATATTGTTAATCAACCTTAACACAGCAAAATTTGAATATATGTTGTAGCCTACAGGCCTATAATAGTACTGCCTTTTAGCAAATCATAAATATCATTGGTCATCGCACAAAATACCCAAGTATGCCCCCTTATAAACATTGAAATCAGTATATAGGTCCTAGAAGAATCGCAAGGTTAATTTATGATACATTCAAGAAGACGCCCTGAAGAAACCCGATCCAATATGAAAAAGACTGCTCGTGCCACCGGACGATGGACCGATAAACAGGTTTAAACCTAATTGTCATCAACCCATGCTTAATACCAACTTTAAGATACATGTATTATGTGATGTTGGTGGGGGCCTATGCGCGGAAAGACGAATGATATTAAACTTATATTGTGCCGAGTGACTACTGTCAGTCTGTAACTTCTGATTCGATTCTTCTTTTGTTCCCTTTTCTGCCCCCCCATTTCCTTATTTTGCTCCATGTGTATTTTCAGCTTATATTGTCACATGCATGAAAACGTGTAGTTAGTAGGTTAAAGAAACAAATAGATGCTAGACTTTTTAAAAAATATAGAAACAAACGAGAAAAGAGTTGATATTTACACGCCGTGCACAATGCCTGTTTTGTTTCTCAATATTTGAACGTATTTCATGCGTGCATTATGATTGGTAGCTTTTATTGCACGGTTGTGATGTTTTCAGCGTTCGTTTAAGCTAGAATAAACTATACGAATAAAGAAAGTTTCACAAAATATTCTTAATAGGAGTCACTTTTAAAATTGTTCACTGTCAGCCGCCCCAAATGGCCTATTGTACGCTTAATTGTACCGCGCTACTTTGCGTTTATAGTTGACTTCATTAGGAGACACGATGGATAGAAACAGTGCTACATAGCCTATAATAATATACTACAACCCTGCTGAAAGTCTGCCACACAAAAATGTTATAGTTTAAAAGAAATAATTATTACCATAATTAGGGAAGAAACCTTCGAGGAAATTACGTCAAGCAACCTGAACAAAGCATCCCATCCGTCTGGGGTCCTGTAATCTGTGGATATAGGCGAATGGATTAAGGTCCTAAATACACAGACTTGGCCAGCGCATCGTCATCCTTCGAATATTGTAACTTGGAGTACTTCCGTTCGGTCTGGTACCAATCCGAGGTCTCCACGTATTTCAAGTATGCTGGAGATCCTGGCCTGATCATGTTATCAGCCAGGATCACAGTGCCCTTGTGGAGGAGGCTATTTTCCTCAAGAAGTTTGAGATCACGCTTGTAGACGTCTTTCCAGTGGTCCAAAAACACGAAATCGAATGTCTTGACGCGGTAGACTTCGTGCATTAGTTTGATGACCTCGCGAGAATCTCCTTGAATAAGGGTTACCTGTTGAGGGAATTCGAAATACCGGGACTATTTTGACTTCTAGTTCTCTCTCTTAAAATAATGCGGCTCGATGTAAAGAGTCAGCCTCACGGGAAAGTCATTTCTATATATATAAAAAACAACTTAGGACGAAAGCAATTTTAATTTATGTACGATTGACTGTCGCTCCCTAGTTCGTTCATATGTTTTTGCTTAACACTTTGTGCTTCCCTGTCATGTTTCATATTCAAAAGTCAAAAGAATCAAGACTATTCCGTCTTACTTTATCGTCCATTCTGGCAAATTGTATAAACTTTCGGGCGATGTCAGCGTTTTTCTCGTTGAACTCGACCGTCAGAAGCTGGCCGTCCTCGGGCATGACACTAGCAGTCAGCACGGCTGAGTAGCCAAAGTAGGTGCCCAGTTCCAAAGCAACTTTTGGGGCTAGCTCTTTGACGACTGTCCGGACTATTTCACCTGACGTGGAAAGGGGGAGGGGACCCAGGGTGACATGTTGCTTCAAAACTTCGCTTCAAAGTAAGCATGCATGCGCTGAGTCATAGCCATGGCCACTTTCTTTTCAGTTATTCCCTCTTGAAATTTTTAAGAGTCCAGTCACGTAACCTTACCAGGATTCAAAAGAAGTTTTTAATAAATTTGGACATTGTATCAAGAAAACACATCCTCTGCGCTGCCTTAGCTTGAACCGTGTATTCATGAATACATGCGAAAGGTGCAGGTATTTGTTACCGGGAATATGGAACTCTGCCGATTTAAAGTTGTTTTTGGTTAATGCACAACTGGCCATGAGTTAACCCATCTGCACAAGGTCTGACAGTCTTGTTTCCCCATCCAACCAAAATACCTTTCATGGCACCAACGTGCATCATCTGTTCGCACTTGTAGCCGTAGTCGTCAGCGGCGCGTATGATGCTTGCTGCGTCTCCCTCCACTGCGTTCTGCACGACGTAGTCCAGCATCTTGCCGGCTCGTTGGGTCATTGCTTCTGCCTGCTCGACCATGCTTGGTGTGCTGCTGTTGCTATGTACGGAGATGCTGCCGTTGGCAGTGTGTCCGGCTGTCGAAAGTGTAGCTGCAACCAGCTGTGTTTCTGTAGATTAAAGCACTCTTGTGACGTCACTCTAGATCTATTCAGAGAGAGTGGATTATACGATCTTGCTATGTATGCGAGCAGTGATTAATAGCCTATTTGTAAATTAAAAATGTGCCATGCCATCCATGAAATCAGTACACAAGCCCCAAGATTTCCATCGAAACAGGCAAGGAAAAAGATAAACGCAGAAAGAATTCAAGGTCAGTTTGGGATCCTTTGGGATTCTGCGTGTGCGAGTTCATTTATTTTGTGTCTACATTAACCCCAACAGTCCTCAGTCCTCCAACAGGTGAAGGGTTGAGGAGTGTTAGGGTTAAGTCATGGACGTTCGACAATAGATGAATGACGAATTACTAATTCGTTATTTCGGATTAGTATCCGAAATAACGAATTACTAATTCGTAATAACGAATTACTAATTCGTAATAATGAATTGCTAATCCGAATAACGAATCACTTGAGACTCCAGGTGGAGCTGTTTTGCATTGATTCCCATGTGATTCGAGGCATGCATGTTTCATACGTCGAAGGATGCACCCCTAAAAATTTATTCCCATAGACACCAATGATAAATCCTTTTATTTCAAAATTATTTCTAAAATACAACTCTCACAGGTGTCCAAGCTGGACAGCAAAATGATATTTGACATGTCGTCTTTCGTGTTCCTTTCAATTTTTGTGGGTTGACCGATGATTTTTGAGAAATTCTCACCCACAGCAGACCACTCCTAAAATAAAGGGAATTTCACTGCCCGGAAAAGTAGCCATTTTCAAAATGCATCCCTCTTCAAAACGGCTAAATAGAGCCTGAAAGTATAGGTCACGCAGCTAGCTTCCGGAATCCTCGCGCGGTCTGCCCATGGGGATTTTACATTGGGCCGTCCTATCACGTTCGATAACTTTTGGAAGAATAATTCCTAACTCAAACCACCTCATGAAACACTCGTGTTGGAATTTAACTTTGTCTTCGTCAAATAATATTTGGGTAAAGTCACCTGGAGATGAGTAAAAAACGAATTTCCGTAACGACCTTTCACGTCCGGCGAAATCGTACCTAGGTCTCCTTGTTCACGCACGTTTGTTTTCACTCCCCGTGCTTTCGTGAAAACGAGATTGTACAACGTTGCAAAGATTAAATATCTACCTGCAGTTGATGGGTTCCAGATTCCGGTGAGCTGACATCACGTAGTTGTTGTCAGCAAAGGTTAGATAACATATTAGAATTTTTTATTAGAATTTTTCGTAAAAGTAGAATATTGCTTTAAGTTTATTATCTTATAATATTCTAAAAATTTTACTGACAGACTACCATAAAATTTCAAACTGTAAATGTTTATCTGCGTACGAGACTGCCGCATTGCACTGTTCTTTATGCATTTTAGATTTTCGGAAGCGATGGGTCAGTTTTTGGCAGGTGATTTTTTTTTAGGTCAGGTGATTTTTCAGTTTCTATAAATTGATATAGAAATTTTTCCAACACCCCTTTTGGGAGTTAGATTTTTTAAGAAGTAATCGAACGAAAAAATATTACAAATTCTAAAATCTTTGCACGTTATTATTCCTATCCAAGGGTTCCGGAAGCGCGCCATCAGGGGTCAACTTTCAGGCTCCATAGTGCCTCTTTCGGATCTGACTGCATTCATATTGCTCAGAATTTGAAGCCCTGAGTCCGGGCCAGAGGTACAGAGCCATTTTCTTCAATTCCCCAATCCCATGGCTCTCAAATATAGAATAGTTATGTATAACTCTTATTAATGAGCTCAGCGGACATATTTCTGGTCCATATGCGTGGGTGCACTCCTAATCTCATACAAATCTCTGTGATTTCCATGGCCACGGGTGCCTAGCTCCTGCCTGATGAAAGAGCGCCATTTAAGGGCTCTGTGTATCAGTGTGTAGTTCGTGATTTCGAATTAGCAGTTCGTTATTACGAATTAGTAATTCGTTATTTCGAATTAAAATTTGTTATTTCGAATTAGTAATTCATTATTTCGAATTAGTAATTTATTTCGAATTAGCAATTCGTTATTTCGAATTAGCATGTCGTTATTTCGAATCAGCAATTCGTTATTACGAATTAGCAATTCGTTATTCCGAATTAGTAATTTAGTATTAGGAATAAGTAATTCGTTTAAAAAAGTGTCATGCTAAAAATTATACATCATTGTCACGATTGGGCTTTAGTAGAATCTGTACAGCTCACAGACATATATATTAGGGTATATTAGGTCTATGGTACAGCTGCATTGCACTACATGTATTTTCCATGTAGCCGGAAGCAAAAGCAGAAACTCTGACGGGAAGTCTCCATCTTGCCACAAAATGACTTACTACTCGTAAGTACGAAGTTGGTGGGGTATCAACTGTAATATTATTAGTGCTAAAGAAGTGGAAGTAGCGACAAGAACGTCAGGATTTAAGAACTGGGGGAAACGTATCATTCAAATAAACGGGCTGGTATGAAGTACCGAAGTGAATACGTCATGCGCACAATTAGTGTGTAAAAGGCATTAGCGCGAGAACCAGCGCGTGCGTACTCCATTTGTTTGCACTGCGCTGTCTAAGTATGCAGTGCACTTTCACAACAGTGATCACACTGTTCCTTTCTGAATTTAACATCTTATTTTAATGCCGGACATTTAATACATTTATAAACTTTTAACGGCAATGGGCGATATCGATGGAAATGTGTATAGGAGGACGCGACTTGTGCATGACTTCCGGCCAGCGCGGTAAAAACAACCCGAGGTCAACGCACCTTTGCTATGAAAAGCAACGCGTAAAATGCGTTGTTTTCACCTCGCACTGACCCGACGTCACGCAAAGTCGCGTCCGCGAATAGGGGTCACGTTAACTCCAGTAGTGCATTTTCTTTCCACATTCTCTCATGGAGACTCCATGGCTAACAGCGATGGGATCCAACTTTGGGGGAAACAGCACGACCTAAGTTTGGCCCATGAAAATTAATTGACCCATGAGACTTCCTTGGGCTAATGTCTTGGGCAAATCATTCCTTTGTCAGTGCGTGGCCCCATTCACGTGACTGTTAAGCGCGTCCGTGCACTCTAGCAAGACAATTTTCTGCACAAGCAATGTCTCATACTACATGTATACATGGCTCACACGCACGCGTTTCCCATCTAGTTTTTATCCTTCGCAACGCAGGGGTGACCGCGCGTTGACAGTGTTGTAACCAAGTCATTTTTTTTCAAGTCGAGTTAAGTCTCGAGTCTTTTGTTTTCAAGTCAAATCTCAAGTCATTTTTCCCCAAGTCAAGTCAAGTCTCGAGTCTAAAAAATAGCGACTCGGGTCTGACTCCAGTCCGAGTCAGCGACTCGAGTCAACAACACTGCGTGCTAACCACACCGTTAATTCAAACATTCCTTTGTCGCCCTTAATTTGCCTCAGAAAAACACGTGGGAAACATCAAGATAGATAAGACTGAGATATGAGCAAACAATTATTGTTAACTGCTATGATGTGATATGACATTTTACACGAAGGACGCATAGCGCCTAAGCGGTGCGCAGCGACACGTTAGAAGCAGCCACATCCCAAGTTCAACCCATGCACGCAGCAGGTCTAACCATACTTAGCAAATACATACCCTTTAGGCCTATGCTTGTTCAGTTCTAGCCGAGTCCCCTGGTCCTCCACACCAATTCAGCTCTCCACCAATTAGCCCAGACGTTCAGTCGCGAGGTTTATGGAATCTAATAATTTTTGTTACTATTTCAGAGGCACCTTTATTTTCACCTGGGTCACACTCGCACAGTTATGAGAGTCGATGATGACGCAGCTCGAAGACATGTCACTATCCAAGCTGAAAGTCCGTTGTGGCTGTAGGCTTATTATATAGCTCTGTACCAGTTGTGACCCCAATTTACTGTACTATTGTCCTCGTGTCAGAGTAGGAGAAGGTCACCTAGTGACAATGATCGCAGTTTCCTCTATGGTCAAATTGTGACCTGAGTGGCCATGACCCCGTGATCACTATGATTAAATTAGCAGTCGAGTCACGTATCATATAAAATTTAAATTGATTTAAATCAACAATTTAAACAACCAGAGCAGAACATAATGTTAAACGATTTACATATCCATCGGGGAAAGGGTTGGAGTGAACATCAATAAAATATTTTGTGCTTTTTACCAGACATAATTGTTTTTTGTTCATGTATATAGTCAATGTTGTTTTACTTACTCGTTTTGCGAGGCAGGACACAGATCTCAAAACAAATTAATAATAACATTTTAACATTTCAACTATAGCCACCACTTCTGAGATGTTGTAACACGCTGATTTTTAAGGACAAAATGTTGGAGGTGACATCCGGCGGTTATTCTCAACTTAGAGTTATAACTCATCTAAAACCATATAGCTCCATGCTAGAACCAACCCATGATGGTGCATCGCGTTGCCAATTCACCATCCACGAAGTTGTTGGACAAGAAATTGTTGCTTATACTCATGTACCTCTCCATCGATTATTAGGGAAGAAAACACTAGACAGTTGTAAAACGATATGTTCACCTTTAGAAAGTTAACTTTTCCCCGAACCACTTCGCAACAACATGCAAGTACATGTGCATGTGTAACGTGCTCGTCATCTCAGTGATACATGTACTGAGAGTCTGTACCACAGATTGTATAGCTTTAGTATAGCGCCGCTCTGGGTGCAGACCACTAATTCAAGTGAGAATTTCTGACCTGCTCATTAGCATTAAAAGTGCCCCCACAGTATCTTTTGAAAAAGGAGATTGTTTGGCCCCCAAAATGGTGAGATTGTGTAAATCGTTGCTGGGATCAACTCCCTGGGTCTTTGATGAGCTTTCATATGAGAGCAAAATGGCTAAAAACTACGATTGAAAAATGGTCCTAAGTGCCCGAGAAAGTTGAGGGTTGCCACTTGAAAAATGGCTGCAATCAGACTTCGGAAAAATCACTTTTTAAGGGGGTGATTTTGTTTTCTGGGAATAATTAAAAATGTTATTGGTTACCCCCTAAAAA
>NW_019091385.1:2557877-2588722 GCF_001949145.1 Acanthaster planci | reverse complement strand
ATTGGGTCCTGAACAGTGCTGATTTTACACTGTTTTCAATGGGGCTTGAATTAGACACATCATGGTTTCAACGTCCCCCCCCCCGCGTTGTGCAAAAACTGCCTAGCCGAAAAACGATTTGAGATCAAGCCGAAAAATGTAGGTCATTGCGCGAGCGCGTGAACGCTTCATTTCCGCCAAGGCTGCAGGAAAAAAAATCGCAGCACTGTTGCGACCAGTGATACGCAAATGTTGGCGTCAATATTCGCAACTGAAGAGCAAGTCGTGAGTTCTGGTCGCAAATATTCGCGACCTGACAGCGAGTCGTGAATTTGGTGTCAATATTCGCGACCGAAGAGTGGGTCGTAAATTTGGTCGCAAATATTGACGTCTATATTGACGATTGGCGATGTCTCTCCAGGGTCACCATACTATATCGCTCATACAAAGCTACAGGTTCAAACGTTTCGGGTAACGGGTTGGAAGCGCAAGTAATTTTCCAATATATTTTATATATGAACTGCATTGTACATTGAAGAAGTGAAATCTAAAAGCAATTCTATTTAGTAGAAATGACTTTGCAGAGAATGTATTAAACTTAATTTTGTTAATTTGCCGATGCCGCATTTATAAAATGAGAATGACTGGCGGAATGCCCTCCTTCGTTGTCTTGAGAAAGGATTTAAAGAGTTATTTGTCAACTGAGAAATATGATTTTATGTGTAACGAAAAAATGGGCTCATTTTATTATAAGTGGGATTCTTTGTTGGTACTTTTCATTGATTAATTGATTTCAAATTCCTTATGGATTGTATGAAATTATGAATCAATGTTTGTTTGTTCAAATACACTTAATACACTGTTCTGCATGTGGAAAATTACGTTGTTCTACCTGGAATAAAAAATAAATAAAAAATAAATGAAATTGCATTTGAATTAAATTGCTCAGCTGTTGCTCGATATATATTTTACATTCATTAATAACACCTTTCATTTCTTGTATATGTCGGGAGCCTTGCTGCGAGTGGCGACCCGGGTGTGATGGCTACGGTCGCTCGCCACCAGGGGCAGAAGAGCTCTACTCTTCTTGGGAGACAGACTTAAGTGGACTCGGGTGAACTTACATATGTTTTATTCCAGCCTCCAGAACTATACAGTCAGGACGTTGTCAATATTGAGGACCAATACAGTAAAATAAAGAGTTCAAGTAAGTCGCTCGCAGCTCCCACTCCCTGCCATAGAACAAGTGACAGATGTCCCCAAGGGAATGATGTCAGGTATTGCGGCCGCTAGCTGATTGAATCGAGCGGTTCAGATAGCTAGAGAGACGGAAGAACTGGTGTATTACATTGGATAGTCATAACTTTGTTTACATATTAATACGCTGTGGAAGAATTCCTCGTACAGAAATATTTAGCCTACATGTGCTTTCATAATCCCAAGTTATAAAGTTCGATGAATTCAATCAATAACTCATTATAGCTTCACTACTTTGCGGTCTCCGACATATACATGTGTTCCCTTTTGTATTCGGTTGTTTGTTCTGGTTTTGTTAATTCCTGCCTCAGGCAATGCTTTCAATGTTTTGTTACCTTTGGTGGCTTTATTATTACTGGCACACATCATAAATACATACAAATTACCACGATGAATAAATAATTGTGATTAATGTAACGTAATGATATACAAAATCAGTGAGAGAGGTGATACAAATTAAAATACCTTGATTAACCTCAGGAGTCTGGCTATTGAAATTCACACATAAACCCCCATCTCCGTGATTTCTTTTCTATCCCATATAAACTGACTTTGCCACGGCATCTTCCCTGTCAGAATACTCAAATGTAGAGTGGATCAGCTCCGTCTGGTATTTCTCCGAGCTCTGCACGTACTCCAGGTAATCTGGAGCCCCAGGGAAAATGATATTGTCTGCCACGATGACGGTTCCCTTCCTCAGTAGGCCGTGGGACTCCAGGAGTTTCAGGTCCCTCGTGTACAAATTTTTCCAGTGGTCAATGAAGACAAAATCCAAGGTGTCCACGGAGAAATCCTCTCGCAGCTTTGGTATGACGTTCTCTGAACTCCTGCCAACAATTGTGATCTTTGAAAAAATATTTTAAAAATTCTGTAGCACGAAAAAAAAAGAAAAGAAAAGAAAACCCAGCAAAAAAAATGGGGGGGGGGGTCTGGACGAATTTGTTGCAAAAGCTAGCCACAAGATAACCAATGTCCAATCATCTCCGTGTGTACTGGCTTCACGTCGGTTTAGATTTGAATTAGGCCTATGTCACGTGTTTGTTATGATGTGTATGAAAGGCATCACAACAATTTGCATGACAATTTGTGTGTGATTTAAAGAAATAAACAGCAAACTAACAACATGAAAAGTACAGCCTGAATTCAAGCCCATACATGCACTTTCAACCTCTTTATATTTTGTCATTGTTGGGAAATCGACTCACTTTTTAGCGGAAGGATAGAGTACTAATGAAATAAAGTATGAGCGTCCATTTTTTGCAGAAAACAGCCAACATGAGCTGCCATGGTCGAAATTATTGCGCCAACGCAGTTAGTGGAAATATTGTCCACTTGCATGATACAAAGGACACTGGAAATGCAAAATCTGAGCCTAACCTCAAAATACCCTAGGGTTGTCTAAGGTGCATGGCCAACACGGAAACAGTTATAGATCAATTCCGCTATCGGTGACAAAAAAATCTACAATTTATTGACCATGATCTACACACCAAAACCCCATTCTGCATACCTTTGCACTCACGTCGGCGCCAGCTAGTTTCACGAACTGCCGGGCAATTTTTTCGTGCTCTTTATCAGCCTCAACGGTGATGTACCGGCTTCCAGGGCGTAAGACACTTGCTAGTAACACTGCTGAGTAGCCGCAGAATGTGCCCAGCTCTAGGCACGTGTTCGGGGCCAACTCTTGGACTAGCTTGCGTACGATGGCCCCTATGATAATTAAACAGAGCGAAACGAAACTCTTCAAGTTTGCCACCGTGGGGTGACGATATTATGTAACATACAGGAAAAAAGTCCTCTCTAATTAACTCAGCAGACTTTTTGCTGAACTCTGCACAGCACAAAAAATGGTTTTCTCGCGTCCTGATGAAAACTTTCAACGTTGAGGGATGTGGTCGAACAACACTGCAATGCATCGTACCTTTCTTATCTCCGATGTGCATCATTTGATTACCCTCCTGGTAGCAGTACCTATCGGTAGTGTCCAGCAGAGCAGCAGCGTCTCCGTCGACTTCTGCGGTGTGCTCCATGAGGTAGTCAAGCAGAGCACTGCCTTTGTTCACATAATTCCTCTTTAAAACAGGCTCTTCCGACATGCCCACGTTTGTTGCTATTGTTAATCCTTACAAGAGAATTCGATGACAAACATGGGTTGAAAGACGATCATTTTGAAAACGGCGAAGCAATTTATCTTTTTTTTGCTCTTAAACTAAGCCAAGAAGGGCAGTTAATTTGTGCTTCTTTATGCTCCAACGGACGACGGACAAAACAAGTCTGAAACATGGAGTCCAAGGGTTCTTTTCTTTCCAAAACCTCAGGTACTGCACCCCCAAAAATGAATAAACTGAAATACATGTAAATGTGCGATAATGCTACCGCAATTAATTTAATAATTATTCAAAGAGCAATATACATACCTGTGACTCGAAACTGAATTACAGTAACTCTTCGCTTTACCAATACAGATTAATAAGTTAGACGTACACTTCATAAGAGTTTAAGCACCAACTGAGGCGTCGACATATTCCATCGCTGTACATGAATGCCTGCCGTGTCAAGAGGTACCTGATACCATTTTCAACTTTAACCCGTATCTACTACGGAAGCGTAGTTAGAACATTACCGGGCGCATTACTAAGCCTCTCAGGCGAATTCCTATTTCGCCTGGGTAGATTAGGCCTACTCTCGAAATTGTGAAACACACCTGTAGACGAAATACTAATCCACCCGCGTAATTTGTTTCCTAGCAGGGTTATGGGTAATTACAATAAAATGGGCCTACGTGTATCTTAACCGTTGCGCATGCGTTTTTCGTCTAGGAAGGTTGGGGCAATTATCATAGATGGGGTCCACGAACTTTTAAGTATTATGAAACAACAAAACCATTCCTATGGCTGGCTTGCATGGTAGCTCTGTTGAAAGAGCATTACACTAAGAATTAACAAGTCAAGAGTTCGAGTCTTTAAGTAGTATTTTCCTTTTCTTAGAGAATGTTTGTATAATAGGAAAGTAAAGCCCGACATTTACCTTGGCACTGAAGTTTGTGAGTGTAAACTAAATTGATCGAACTTGCAGTTAACCACTCCCGTATATGATAATTACCCCTAACCTTCCTTGGAAAAACAATTAACGATCCGTCCTGGCCATGAGAGGGATTTTTTAAAGCCATGTCCAAAGTGCACTTCTGTAATACCATTAGGTAAACATATGAGTGAAATGCGATGGCTGCACCGGTCACTGGCGGATTCACCTTTGGTATATTGCGGTTAGTGCAGGGACCATGCACCGCAGGGTTTAAGTCCCTTCTTATCATAAAAGCGAAAAATAGACGATACGATGAATTTTCCTTTCAATTATTATCTATTTTATTTCGAGGCGATTTCTCACTTTTCATTTAATTATTCAGAGCGTTTTTCTTATGTCCCTTTAGGGAAGGAAATTAACTGCTCACTAAACTGCTTCCGTACTGGCATTTACAGTTTTATCCTTTGTAACAGATTGGTTGGAGTTGATTCCTGTTGCTTTTATCCTAGAGTTTTTTTTTTACAAGACTCATGTTTTGGTGTGTCTTTACAATGTGTACATTAATATTGAAAATGTTTTAGATATTTCAAGTTCATTAATGCCCATAGTCATGTATATTTGATATTTTAATTTTATTTTTTCTAAATCCCCGTAAATTGCAGTTAACTGCTGTTGGTTACATAAATGAAACAAATAAAAAATAAAAAGTGCCTGCTTTCAAGTAATGTATATTAATTATCATGTTAAATGCTGATAAAAGATGCTCTTTGCCGATTATATAGCAGCATGTATCTGTTTAAAAACATCACATTCAGTTCCCACAGCCAGAGAACAAACATTGACATAAAAGTCGAATAATTTATATACTAAACTCTCCTGGTTTGGAGTGAATAATGCCCGGTCCATTCCTGCCGTTATACGGTCGAAGGACGTATTCGTATTGCAGCTTTTTAAATTACTCTTTTTCCCATCAGACATCGGTCAGTAATTAGCACGAACAGCGACAGGGTGTGCTGGCGACGTGTGAAATCCTTATCACCGCTTTCTCCATGTAATTATTTTTCACTTTCCCAAACATGACACACACAGGCCATCAAACTGTGCTACTCCTCGTAAATGATATTTACGCATAAACCTATATATGTCTCCGTGTTTCTTTTTATCCAAGATAAACCGACTTCGCCAAGGCATCTTCGATGTCGGAATACTCAACTGTCGAGTGGATCAGCTCCGTCTGGTATTTCTCCGAGCTCTGCACGTACTCCAGGTAATCTGGAACCCCAGGGTATACGACATTGTCTGCCAGGATGACGGTTCCCTTCCTCAGTAGGCCGTGGGACTCCAGGAGTTTCAGGTCCCTCAGATACAGCTTTTTCCAGTGATCGATGAAGACAAAATCCAAGGTGTCCACGGAGAAATCCTCTCGCAGCTTTGGTATCACATCGTTTGACATCCCACCAATAAGTGTGATCTGTGTAAAACAGAAAAGCAAGAGCTTTATACAAAATAAATGCGCAAACGAAGCAGCAACGATCAGGTCAGGCGCCAGATGGAGCGTGGTGGTTGACTCAATGCCAGTCTTTAAGTGCTAGGATAGCTCCAGTTCCTGTACACCTCACCACACACAAATGAACGGAAGGTACCGGTATCGCAATATTTTGTTCAGAGACCAACAGACAATCCGGCGTAGATCCAGGGAGATGAGAATGGATCTTAGGATCACTCCCCTATGTAAAGCCCTTCTAATCCACCCTACTGTCAAACCCATGCACCCCAAAAATCCGGTTAAATTGAAACGGGAACTTTGGTGGATATTAGGTCTAAAACGCGGGGTGAGTTGTCTAATCTAAGCAGCGAACGCGGAAGTCTCTCATATTAGGAGCTAGAAATAAAAAAGGCAAAAATCTGACATCAACGCACACCCACTATATCCAGCATTACCTTCTCACTCACGTCGGCTCCAGCTAGTTTAATGAACTGCCGGGCAACATTCTCGCTCCCCTCCTCGGCTTCAACGGTGATGTAGCGGCTTTCAGCAGGTAAGGCACTCGCCATCAAGACCGCCGAGTAGCCACAGTATGTGCCCAGCTCTAAGCAAGTCTTAGGAGCCAACTCGTTGACAATTTTCCATACAATTACACCTTTTACAGCATTTATTAAAAATAAAGAAATCAACAATTATTCAATCAACTGCCGCTCTGCAGGGTATAGTTAAGAGATGTTGCATATTCCCATGTAATTTATGTTTAGCGTTTTGAAAACAGCTCCAAGAAACTGCCGTCCTCCGGCAAGTGATATAAATGAGCGTTTATTTTGCTCTGCGTAGTACTGAAGAGCGTCAAAGAAGCGTAGAGAAAAATTGAGGAGGTGCTCGCCGGATGGTGTGTCCCAAGCTTTCGGTGCAAGGCACCTTCATCAAGGGATTATGGCTTGCTGTGAGGTATACTGTAGGTGGAACAAACGCAGTACTTGGGACACTCCATCAGGTGAATACTTCTTCCAAAAAATTTGTCTACGTTTCATTTTGCTCTGCGTAAACAACGCAAACGCGTGCGAGTATGAGCTGCAGATAATTTTGCCTCGACTTTTTATTCGGGTTTTATCGCTACCCGATGCGCGTTATATTAAGAGTACATAATTTGATTTTCATTCTGATTTCGAATGTTCCACAAACATGCACATCGATTGAAAATGTTTGCCTAGGACGGTGTCAAATTTTCTCCGCTCGGAGAATGAGAAATTTGCGCTCTAGCTCTATGCATGGGAATAATACGTATTGTGATTGCTGTATGTAACATGCAGATCAATGGTTTTGGCATAATGATGTTTGATGTCAAAGAGGATATGACGGACAAAGAAGATGAGAAGCAAGTGTCAACGAAAACAGATTGTGGTTGCAATGGGTGAATGTCTGGATATCAGTGGTTTAGACAGGACTATGGGGCTGCGTGGACATCCGGGAGTTACTGGGAGTTACCGGGAGAATCCCCATAGACTGATCCGATTAGCTAACGCCCGGACTGAAGTGGCACCGCACTCGTACTTGCACATTCTTCAGCTTGACGCACGCGTGCCTTGGCAAATCATGACACCCTATTGGTCGAAGAGGCATATACTCGCGCGTACTGTGCTGCCCACGAGCGTTGTACCATCGCAGTACGTTAAGCGCTGCTTAAGCGAAAAATTTGTTTAAGCGTGAAAAAACCTTGTTTGACAAATCAGGTTGCCAGCAAAAACTTCTTGTGATGTGTATTATTTTGGAATGGTATTTACCCGTCTTTTGTATCACTGAGTTTGAGCTGGTAACCTTTGTTTTTTAAATAAGATTTTTTCGTGCTTAAGCAAATTCTGTGCTTAAGCAGCTCTATGAAATTGGCCCCAGGTTGTCGAATTACACTATCTTTCTGTTAAACTGTCACAGACGAACTAACTTTATACTTTTCCCTACAATCTTGATGTTCAGACTTCCCCAGTTTACATCTAAAGTGTACTGATGTGACCACGCACCTTTCTTGTCTCCCACGTGCATCATGCTACAGTTCTCGTAGCAGTACTTGTCAGTAACAGCCAACAAGGCGGTAGGGTCTCCTTCGAATTCTTTGACACACTCCTTAAGGTGGGCCAGTAGTTTCTCTGCTTTCGCAACAAACCCTGGATTCAAGGGCGCTGCAGGCCTACTCATGATCTGTTGAACGCCATACAAAAATGATTTAATTGTACATTTTTTTATGTGTGCATGTATTATACACAGTACATGTATACGCCTTACGGCGACGCCTCCTCAACACGCGAAGCGATCGACTTAACGCAGCGACACGCGACGATTGCATCCTGGCGTGCTGTCGCTCCCTGTTCGTTACTTTTGTATTCTGTTGTCATACAAAGCCATCACCCCTTGCATCGTGGTAATAGCTGTGACGATTTCAGAGGTTTTTCTGGAGAAAAGCTGAAATGTCACGGAAACTTTGCGAGAAATGACCGTTGGCCTACCCCCTTGAACATTTTCAGTGCTGTTCACGCTGTGTCGCCTTGCCCATCATTTCTGCACATGCATGCATATTCAAACTGGGTCTATTCTTCTGAATCGAGCAGCGCTGCAGGTGCATTATTTTGTAGTCCAAATGACAAGAGACTGAGAACTACTGTACATGTACATGTATATCAAGGACGGGGACAAACAGGCCTCAGGCAAAAACAGAAAGATAGAAACAAAGAAAGAAGCAAACGTCGCGTGCTGTTTAACAGGAGCGGTGTACATTGCGGCTGAGGCTGCTCCTAGTGTACAAATTAGGATGAAACTTCTGGCGGGCACCTGTGGTTAACGTATATTTTTCCTGAGGGTTCACAGAAAGTGTATTACTTATGGATTTCATATGGATTTTGTTTAGGGGTCAGAAGTTGGGAACACGGCAGCGACCGAGCGCGAACTTATATACACTAATCCAGTCCCATTCCCGGCTCACGTGCAGCCAGCGTCACGTGCAGACCTACGAACAAGCATAGAGGAAGGACACAGGAGTATGGTGTACTATTTACGACAAACATTTCTCTCTCTCTTTAGCCTCCCTCCAGGCGACGCAACTACACGACGCGACGGCACGACGGCTCCCTTGCGTCGTGCCGTTGGGTCGCACCGTCGCCTTCTTGCCATTACGTTTGTACACACATGACGTGTCGCGTCGTGCGTCGCGTCGTGCTGTCGACCCGTCGCGTCGTGCTGTCTCAGGTCCTTTCCATGTTGCATTTTTTGCCGCCTAAACGTCGCCCCTTCCGTCGGCCGTCGCGTCGTACCGTCGTGCGTCGTGTCGTGCATTGCATCGCCTATTACGTCCCCAGAAGCATGACGCGACGCACGACGCGACGCGTGCTGTTGCCCTTTGCTTCATGGTGTTAGTAGAGGGCGCCTTTACTGTTTTCCTCAATGTCTCTTTCTTGTCTCCCGTGCTTGCAAAGTACATGCTATTTACTCTGTGGTGTTGATTTGTTCTTGTTTTTATCTCATCCATTCCTCGATTAGGATTAATTTCTGTCATATTTTACTAAGAAAATGAAAAAAAGAGCAAAAGAGAAAATCGGCATACGTAGGAACTGCTCTGATCTCTAAGTAGTACTCCCAATTCTCCAGGCAATTTGTCTAGCAATTGTACGGCTGCAAGTTTCACTACGGGTTTAGGGAGTTACTACCGAGCCTGGTCACTGGCTAGGGAAGTTATCAGCTCCTTCTCAAGGACTCTTGTGACTGGTTGCAAGTTCTGCTACCAACTTCCCACAAGCGCTGCCAAGCAACCCACACAAATTGTATGACCTAATTCTGGGGGAGTTAGGATTTCAGAAAGTGGGGGAGCAAAATCAATTCTATTACATAATTATTAGGAGGATCAAAATTAGAGCAGGAAAAGTTAAAACAACGTTGTGGCTCATGTTATTTATTTCCTGGAGACAAGGCTGATAGTTGGTCGTGACGCTCTTTCTAATCACATTTGATTAAAAAAACAAACCTTTGCTTCAACAACTCACTCTTCATGAAAAAGAGGAGATTGTTTGGCCCCCGAAATGTGAGATTGTGTAAATCGTTGCCAGGATCAACTGCCTGGGTCATTGAGCTGTCCTATGAGAGCAGAATGGCAACTACAACTGAAAAATGGTCCTAAGTGCCCGAGAAGGTTGAGGGTTGCTAGTTGAAAGATGGCTGCAATCAGACTTCGGAAAAATCACTTTTCGAGGGTGATTTTGTTTTGTGGGAATAATTAAAAAGGTAATTGGTTAACCCACAATAAATTGAAAAGAAATCGAAAGATTAGGGACTAGACAATAATTTTATTTGTGTTTCAGCATCCCAGGGATGTTGGTATTTGGCCTAGAACAAAGCCGATCTAATACTGTTTTCAATGGGGCTTGAATTAGTGGACTGTACCTACTATGCAAGTACGAGGCCGGAAATGAAAGAAAAAGTAAAGGCGCCCTCTATAAATACCAAGAAACAAAGGGCGACGCGTCGCGTCGTGCGTCGCGTCGTGCTTCAGGTGAGGTATACGGGGGTCGCGATGCACGACACGACGTACGACGTAACGCACGACGGTACGACGCGACGGGCGACGGAAGGGGCGACGTATAGGCGGCAAAAAGTGCAACATGGAAAGGACCTAAGGCAGCACGACGCGACGGGCGACAGCACGACACGTCGCACGACGTGACGCGACACGTCGCGTGTGTACAAAAGTAATGGCAAGAAGGCGACGGTGCGACCCGACGGCACGACGCAAGGGAGCCGTCGTGCCGTCGCGTCGTCTGGTTGCGTCGCCCGGAGGGAGTCAAGAGAGAGAGAAAAATGTTTGTCGTAAATAGTACACCATACAGGAGTTTGAACTGCCTCGTCTACAACATACAGGCCAATTACCGCTTTCTGGCCATGACAAGAGTAACGGTCTCATTTTTCCAGCGTGCTCGGATTCCGGGCACTAACCGAACACTTCCGAGCGACCCGAACTAGCACAAGGAGGTATGCGCAGTAAGTCCGATTTGTTAACTTTATGGGTGCGCCGAGTTCCTACATCAGAATAATTGCCCGTACCAACCTCGACTATGGGCTACGCGCGCGTTCAAATTAAGATCGCTCAAGGCATTTTAGGCGCCGTCCAGTTGTGTTCTTCGGGGCATATTATTGATAATGTGTACATGATAGTTTTTTTGCCATTTTCCCTTCATTGCCTTTTAAATATGAAAGCCGTATCCTCGTACATAACGGCGGGTGTACATTCGGAACAGGCATTCGATAAAAGGCCCGCCCCACTCCCCAGCATTACCGACACTCAATTCCAACAAATGCATGATCCCCGAAATAAACACCCGTTTGTAAAGGTCTGGCAAGGGGCAGAGTAACTATCTTGCTGAACATACAAAAATAATGACAGGGGCAAAGTCAAAGTCATTCAATGATCTTCCAGTCTGCTCTGCATAATCTTTCCTCATATGCCACTTAACAATCTTAACTAACAATTCATGCCACTTAACAACCAAAATTTAAATACCCCAATAAAGAGGTATTTCCATCGAAGAAATACATGATTTGTGCAAAAAAATGACTTTATAAAATATAAATCAGTAATGTATAATAAATATTTAATTACACAATTACATTCGTATCCAGAACTAAATTGATTTTAAGAACTTTGGACATTATTTCCACGGATAAATAGCTTTCCCCTCGGGCAGGTTGAGTGCATTGATATATATGATTTAAATACTTACTAAATATATGGGTGGATAACAACAAGCAAAAAACAACCCTAAAAATAAAAGTGGGCAAATTATTTTAAAAGGTAATTGTATTCTTGTACATGCACATTATATGAATGTACTTTTTCCAACGGGAGTCAATTTGAAAAGTTTAACTCTAGGCTGTGGAAGAAAAAGTTGTTCCCATCCACTCATCATGAAAAGTGTATCTCCAGTTGCTAATATTTAAGTTTTAAGGTTTTAAACTTCGTTATTTTCATCGATTTGTTTCTAAAACCACATACTAAGCGAGCAAGACGGACTGTCATCGAGTCTAACACTGCCTGTCCGGCCGACCAGTCAGGCACCGCCCCATGTCTGAAAACCAGTCTCTCTTCGCGCGTTAGGCTGCGTTCAGCACGGCTGCAAACATGTACTGTACAGTACAGGTACATGTACACCGTACATGTACAGTCTGTGAGCGTAAAGCACAGCAGCCGAATTGCAAAGGTTGTTCTCGGTCTTGCCGCGCCTGATTCCAGCAACATGGAGGAAGTTGATAATATAATTATCCACACATTTCGCCAAGTTGGATGGTAAGATATCAGGGGAAACAACGTTAATTTAATTACAAACATATATGTTTGCGCACGAGGCCTACATTTCTGAACTACTGAGAACCGCAAGTCACTACATGTATTCGTGTGAATCGTCCGTTTCCTGCATGGGCTATCTATAGTATCATGACTAACTACTAAACTGGTACTACTAGTCCCTCGACTTTTTATGGGTTCGTAACGTTATGGGTTTTTAAATGCAGCAATACATTCCATAAATTCTGCTTCCAGTTAGGTCAAAAATGGAGGAAAGAAAAGATCAATGCTGCCTGAGTGTTTTCTAAGTAAATGCTTCGGACTTTACTTACCCATTATGACCAATGGTTTACATGGCCCAAAACAATCTGCCTTTCCAAAATAAGGTCGGTCATGTCGTTAGCATATGTTGTAGGCCTATTGTTGGTCAGTTTTTTTGTGCTGATTGAATGGGGAAGAAAGCTACCCCAAAAATGCTACAAAAGTGATTAAAACTTATCTTAATAAATTATTCTTGTGAAACACCTACAGTGGACAATTCTTTAGAATAATGCTATTCGGGTGATCACAACGGGAAAATGGCAAACAAATGTCTGCAGGCCTGGGCCTGTATCACGTCTTCTAGCGAGTCACGCGCGCGGCGATAAAACCTCGTGCCGCAGCAGGTAATTTTGCGAAACACGCTCGCTTTAAGTACGAGCAATACAACCTCAAATTAAATTCACGAACAAAGAAAATACATACGTCGACAAGAGATGAAGTTCTGTGAAGCAACTTGCAGAAATTTCTGGCACCTTCGCTGTTTTTCGACGTGCAGCTGTGGAGTTCCGTGCGTGTACACTGCAGTGAAAGGATGCTGTTAAATAACATTCGGCGGGCCGGGATGAATAGACTGGTTGCCGCAATTCCACCATGCCTTCCATGGCAATGGCACGGCGCGGCGGACACCAGTGCAGCATTAATTAAATGCATGTAGCATTTACACTGCAGGGGTTTTTACCACCGCTGTAACGAAACGTGGAGAGAACTCGTGAAAATAACAGAATTTTTTTTTCAAAAGTTGAGAATGTTGGTAGGCAAAGTTATAAATGGGTCTATCCACACTACAAGACACATTTGCATGACATTCAATACAAATTTCAAACTGTAAAATTTTGTCATTACTTTTTACTATGTAAGTTTTTCTCAATGAGTAATGCTTGTTACATGGATAGATGCAATGTTTGTTATGCAGGGGTGTGAGAATTCAGCCTTTTTTGTACACCTAGTCTGAACAAAAGTATGGGAACGTTTATGTTTTAGCTGTTTGCTAGCTGTTTTCAGCTTTAATTTTAAGTGGCCACTCACACCTCTGGTCACATATAATCTGGGGACAGACAGTCTTCTCACTTTCATTTCTGCAAAATGAACTGACTGTCTACTGAATTGTTCGTTATTTTGTTTAATTTGGTTTTGTAGTAAATGTATATGTACTCATAAGATAAGTCTTCCACATTGAGAGGAAAAAATAGTTGTGACAGATGTTACAAAAAAGTGGACAAAAATGTGCACTTCTTAAAATAAAATGGTAGTTTTGTCGTCTGATAGAAAAAACACAGATATGATGTTAGTTCTTATTGTAAAAACTTTTCTCGGAAGAGATATATTTTTGTTGAGGTTGTCTGCTCAAGAAATGGCAAAATCAGCCTGTTTTCATGTTTGTCACTCTGTGGACAGACACCGTGACATACATTATTCCTTAAATAGCTCTCCTTAAATGCCTGCTTAAGATAACTTAAACCTAACCTTCCCGAATCACACAGAATTGAACACCAGTAAAGTGTGTGAACTTGTGACACTGGGAAATGTACCCCTAAATTGTCCAACAGTTTTTGTGCACAGTTTACCATATGGTGTTGGAATTTGTGTGAATGGGTATGGTTCTTAGTAAATCACTCTGGGGAGTTACATGTAGGGTTAAAGAAATAAAAAGCCATAGAGTTGGACACATTTCTCAAATGTTACACCTGTAGTACCCATTTTTTAACAGATGAAATGCTTTTCTCCATGAGGATGGTAGTAAAAAATTTAGAAACTTTTGTTTAAATTTGTTTTTCTAACTTGCCAGTAAAAATTTGAGGGTCGCGCTGAAAAGGTTAATTCTTTTAATGGTCAGTCGGGAAATTAGAAGCAGAACTCCTGGGGGGAGCAAAGACCGTTTCCGACTGACCGTTTCCTGAAAAAATCTGAGGTTTTACGCACCATCCTCTCATTATCTTGACAACAATGATCCAACCACATTGTGCACTGTGCATGCATCACACAGTGATGTCGAGTGATGTCCATGTGTAGAATTCGTTCAGTGTTTTGTACGCAGAGTTTCCAAGCACTGAGCAGCCATTGTTTGTCTGATCTGTGCAGTGACATTGATGAGGATGTTGTCAGCTTGAGGCAGTTCTCCACCGAGTTGATTATTGAAGCCACAGTCAGATGCCTGAAGATCATCGATGATTCCACCAGCCTCCCCTTGGCTTTGCCTCCGGGCATGTCTGCCCGCTTCCGCATGGGAACAGACCTGGCTAATGCTCTTGTGGTGGGTTGCTTTTGTACATGTATATGTAGGGCATGATAGATCAGCACTATTGCATGATTGTGTCGTTAAATCCAATATGAAATCTGTGATTTAACTTCCCTATTTTGAAACAATGTTCCACAACTGCAAATCAATAGAAAAGTGATTGGCTGATCGTAGAATTATCGGCAAATTGTGAAAGAAGATAACCATCGTGCAAGGGTTGAGCAATCGTTCAGATTCATCGATTATGTCCAACATACACTTATACTTTGCCATTATCAAATCACACATTTTTTTCTAAACAACAGGCATTGAACTGATACCATATAATTGCCCAATTTCACCTTTGAATGCATGACTGTGCATGGCTGTGCATCAGGTAGGCTGTCAGCCAGAAAGGCGTGTGATCGCGGTTCAATCTCCATGTCAGATTACTGAGCAGATTTTCAGCTGTTTCTTCTTAGATAAGATTACACTATTTGAAGACTATCTGTACTCACAAAACAGGTTCAGTTTGCAGTATTTTCCACATATCATAGCTGGTATTTGTTTTCCATTACACATCTCAATCTAGCCAAATACTTGTTAAGAGTCATTACAAATCTATCAAATGTCTGTCATGATATATTCTACACCGATTTCCCAATGTTTGCTTGTTTAGTCTCTCGGATACAAAGGTGAGATGGGATACCAGACCTTTCTCTACTCCAACGAGGCTGACATCAGGCGAGTCCTGATGTTCTTGGTCGAGAAGTTACCCAAGGACACTGCAGTCACCTCAGATGAGCCGCTAGGTAAAGATGTGCTTCCATTGCAGTTGTGTCCATATGCAAGGCACTTTACTACAATTGCTGTATACATGTAGGAGTAAATGGGAATTTGTGAAGGTGTTGGTCTTCAAGTATCATTTGTTGCAAACCTAGCATGACATAGAGGCTGTAGATGTACATGTACACGTAGTTCAAAGCTTCAGTAGCCTTTGATATCTACTCTGTTTTTACCCATCGTTCTTCTAGTGCATTTGCCCTTTTCAGAAGAAAACTTTTTTATGCCTTTTTTCAGCTGTTTTCAGCTGTCTTTATCATTGGTCAATCTCACCTCTGTAATGCGTGGGCACTGAATGCCGCAAACAGTGGTATACTGTTTCAAAACAATGACGGATTACCTCAGCTAATGCCAGCTGAAAAATGATGGCAATTCCCAGCAGCTCGGTCTTTTGTTCCGAGTACAGTCTCTTGTTACAAGGCCCAGCTCCTTTGTCCGATTATGGGCACCCTGGCTATGTGTACAAACCCAAGGTATCCGGTACGGGGAATTCCGGAGGCAAGTGGTTAATGAAACAAGCACCACAAAAGTCTCTATGACCAGAAAAAGTGGCAATATTAGATTTTTTGTAGCAATTAGTATAATGTCCGAATATACAATGAAACATTTTTAACCCAATATTTACACACTAGACTGAATAGCAAAACGTTTTTAAGTTTTCTTGCAATCCATGAATTTCAGGTAAATCAGCATTGCTGAATCGTTCTATTGCGGCCAGTATAGCTGATCAAGCTACAGACACCCTGGCTTCCCCCATGCTGTAAGAAGCGGGGGATACGATGGCGGACGCCAAAACAGTGGAACAGGGAGGTGAGTGTGCCCTCAGGATTGTTCTATGTGTGTTCGAACCCACCAGCTGTGGCTTGGAGTAAGACATTAGTCTATGGCAATAAATAACAGCTGCCAGCCAGTGGCATTCATAGATAACAGTGTTATTTGTAGCCAAATTCAATTAGTTTGATCACTTTCAACAATTAGCTGAGCACTGAACAATTTTGGCCCAGCAGGAACTGACCAAGCAATTTCTTTAATAGTTGTATTTTTACTTAATATCGGCTTTCCCGGTCAAGTTCACTTTTTAAAAATTGTTCAGTACAGTGTGAGGCTAAGTTGTTTTAAATGGAATGCGCCTTTAGATATACATTACATGTCAAAAAGTGTCATTCATTTTTTTCCAAGCGGTCAGTCACAAAATAAGTCTAATTCAAACAGTCCATTCATTCATTTATTCATTCATTTAAATCTGTCGTCAGCCTTGGGGAGTAGTCGCTCAAGAATTCTAGTTAATCAGCCATCAAACAGGTTTTATTATGCTTCCATTCAAATTCATTTTTTTAATATAGCATGATTCCTGATTCATATTTTATTTTTCTAAGCGGATTTTCTGGGGAAGGAAACAGAAAAGACATAGACAAATACACAAGGAAGCAAGAACAAACTTTGTGTGAGCTCTTGGTTATCTGTGGCATATACTGTATGTACCTTTGATTTCAATTTGCAGATATCTCTTTCAAAGTGTATTTTCCCACAAAAGGAGAAAACAGTGAATAAATGCACAGGGAAACAAAACCATATTTTCATGTTCAAACAGTGGGCTAGCTTTTACATCGCGTATGTTTGGTCCCCATAAACTGCATGTGTATTTAGTTTGTGTTTGCACATGTGCAACAGTCACATGTGGTCGTCGCCTAAAAAGTTATTCTAGCAGACATATTGGTAGTGACCTACGTGAGGGAATTGTATTGCCGTTTTCCTAAGACCTCGTGTGTGAATAAATTGCCAAGAAGCTATCAAATCTATTTAATAGCTTTTGTGCAAGAAAGACCTTCGGAAAAGAATCAATGAAGTGGGAATTGAAGTGCCAATTTTACGACAAAGGATATTTATGAAAAAATTAACATTTTTGTACCTAAATTTGTATCTAATTTTCTCAGTTTTGCCGGGTTTACCTTTATGTAACCTTGATGCCTCATGAAAGACCACTAACTCTTATGATCCAAAAATTTAATACTTCCAGGAAGAAAACTATTTCTTTGAAATTCACTTCGTTTTTCATTGGGACCCATTTTTGTCATTTTTAATGTTTTTCACCTTTTTAGTGCCCAATTTTCAGCCTTTTTTTGAATTCCCCCAGAATATCCGTGATATTTTTTGGAAGACTGATGAATCAGAGAGATGCTGAAAACTTTTCATACTTTGGAGAAGAGTACAAAGTTGCAGAAAAACTGTGTCCAAGAAAAATTCATTGCAGCTACACTTTAACTTTCAGATCTGAAACTGTGGGTTTCCTGGGTTCATTATGTCAAATCCCGTCATATCCCAGGCACTAAATCAACTCAAGTCTGAAATCAACGTTGATTTCATGTCCTCACTGCCATAACACCTGTCATAGGTGTGGCAATGTTTTGTACCTATGAATTGTATCTAGACAAGTGTAAGGTCACTCTCCTACTTTATTATTCCAGGGTGCTAGTGGCACACATTTGTTTCACAGTATTGTGGTCACTGTCCCCAGTGGGCTGGATGACCTGTCAAGAAAAATTCCTAAAGGTGAGCAAAAGTGTACCTCAGTTCTCTCTTTCCTGTATGGAATTTATTGTTCTCTGATACGCACACACACATACATGTGTAGACTGCAAAAACAATACATACGATTCACAATAGTGTGCCTCCAAGAGTTTGCAACGCACTGACCAATCCCAGTGCGCGAAATCTGTGGACTGTTTCCATTAAGGCGACAAATTTCACGCACTGTGATCAACAGAAAACATTGTTTGAGAAATGTAGGCACTGACCAAAAAGAAGTTGGGAACCAGTCTCAAGATGTACCCAATGCAAGGCAGTTTGGTTGACAGACCATATTTACTAAACAAATTAATTCTTGGCTTGCCAAATTTCTGCACTCGACCGGTCTATGAAATTAACGCCATGTATTTTGTGCAGGAGCTGTCAGTGTGCATTTGCCATTACCTTGGGACTTCCAGATTCATATAGGTAGCTCTAAGGTCGTGTCCAAATTATTTGGATGTGGCACAGGTGTCTGTGGAAAGTGGCTACAGCCATTACCGTAGACTTGTGTGTAATTGCAAGACACGGCCAAGTAATATTGACACGGCCTAACTTTAATTCTAGTCATGTTGTAAACCATAACTTGTGTGTCGTCCCTGATTGCAGAGGTCAAAAGCTACTACTCTAAAGACCTGCCGCTTGTGTCACAGCAGCCGTCGCGCCACGAGGACACGGCAGCATCGTTGCTTGAAACCAATGCTGCTGAGGTGACAGCAGCGCAAGAGTGGGAGGCAGAATGGAACAGCGCGGGGCTGCAGTCCAGACTGACACCTCAGGTAACCATGGGACAAGTTTGTCAACCACCAGTCGATTTTGCCCGGTACCCATGTTGTATATGCGCACAGGCTATCATGGAAAATTGATCAGTGGTCGGCAAACGGTTGTCGCTCGAACCTACCCTGTGTTGTGGACTTCCTGTATTTAGCCAAAAATTGTAGCATGTTTTGGCCTTACAGACATGGTTGTAAAAGTCAAATATGGAATGTATTGCCTCAGGGATGTGGTGAACTTTGATTGCAGTGTGCATTTGACTTTCATTTGTATTGAATTTACTTTATAACAATGTGCTTTGCTAGTTCAAGGAGAATGGGGCTAAATGGGATAGACTATGTACAATAGAAGGCAACACTTTGCTTAAGTCCTCCTGTGTTAACCAATGCTGCGTGTGTTAAAATCTCACTTTTTTCAGCACTCAGGCATGTTTCCCCTCAGACCCATTGTGTGTGTGTGACCGATTCACCATGCCTTATGAGGGAAGACATTCCGGGCTGACGATTCTGTCGATCCAACTTCACAGGAGTACAAGGCCCGCAAGAAGGAGCGGCTACAGAAGAAGATTGCCAGTCAGCTGCAGCAGGACGTCCAGAAGGCTGAAGCAGGAGGAGCCACCACAGTGGGGGCAGCGGATCTACTGCAGTTCCTCAGCAACTTCAGTGACAGGACTCCCAGCAAGCAGCAAGGCAAGGGCTCCCGGTTCACCCACACCTCTAAGCTACAGTTTGCTCAGGTGAGGGCTTCGCCTCTCTGTATTATCCAATGTCCAAATTATCTGACGAGATGAAGATTGGTTAAATGAAGTTTGGTGATGTGAAATGAATGATTCGTCTTATGGGTGTCTTCAGGATGACGACAAGGCCATCTCTCAGATGGGCATTGGGGAGGGCGTGCCCAAGGCAGACACGGAGGAGGAACTGCGCCAGAAGAGAGAAGAGGAACAGCAGGGCCTGCGGGATCAGCTGACCCAACTCACCAATCAGATGGACGTGCTGGAGCTGGACATGAAGAAATTCACAGCCGGAATACAGCAGGTGAGTCGAGGGATTCCTTCTGGTACTCACACTATATTGCTGAGGAAATTCAGTTGACCTTTCCAAACAATTTCACAATTTTAGCCCTTGTTAAATGAAGGGTAAGTTGGTTTGGGGCACCTCAGTAAATGCACATGCAGACTTTACCTGGCACAAGAACAGGTATGCTCTGACACTTTCTGAAGCCATTCATCTATCAATGGTAGTTGTCATACATCCAAATGACTCTGTAGTCGCAATATTTATTTTGGCCTTGTTTGCAAGTGTGCAAACACAGTTCCCAAATCTATCTATGAATATTAACATGCAGTGACCCGGGTGTTAAAGGTCATAACCACAACTATTTCTGATTGAACCCTGCTCTCAACAGATGGAGGAACAGAAGAACCTTGAGGAACGGCAAAATGCCGAGAAAGAGGACACGTACAAAGTCAAGAAAAGAACCATGGATCTTCTTCCTGACGCTGAAAATAATATAGCAAAACTGCAGGTATAAAAACTGTGAATATAAAAAAACATGAAGCCCAACCAGAGGTCTGTGATTTGCGTTGTATAATGTACAGAACAAGTCCGCTGTGTACCATTTTGGCAGAAACCTGTCTGTTGTCAATTGGTGAATGACTTGAGGTTGGGATATTTTTAAATCCCATTTCTGTGCAGTTTCTGTCGATTGGATCTAAGAAAAAATGACTTGCGTGCTTGAGAAATGGGTTTGCGGGTGCTGTGATCAAAGTCATTAACCTGGTAAAAGAGTTCACCAGGGATAGTACAAGTTGCTGAGGCGAACCTCGGCTTAAATTAATCATCAGTGAGTGTATTTTGTTCAAAAGACCAAAGTATGTGTGGCATAAAACAGGTTTTATAATTCTCTGTATTTGTTTTTCCTCATCAGGGAGTAGTGGAGTCGAGTGCTCAACGTCTGGTGAGTCTAGCTAAGCAGTGGGAGAAGCACAGGGCTCCCCTCATCGAGGAATACCGGAAACTGAAGGAACAGAATGCTAACAAAGAGGTAAGCCATGCCACATTGAATATCTTAGAAACAAGCTTTTCTTAAGTTAAATATTGTTTTCTTCAGTTGTGTGCTGTTGAGCAATTTGTATTTCAAACTGGTCCCCTACATGAATTTGAGGACCAATTTTTTTTCCTGTCTGTGTCACATCTTCAAACTTTGAACTGTGCTTCGTATTTCAAAAGGTGAATAGTAGATGCACTGAGCAGTTGTGAGGAGGAAATTCATAGGCTCACTCTACTGCGGGAGGAATATAAAATCTCCTATTTGAATAATCACTGAGATGTTGACCACCACATCCACAAAGCTTGGCTGGGTCAGCTGCCCAGAGTTACACACATGCAGAGAATCTCTAGCACCGTTTACAAGTCTGTAGATGCTCTGTTTACAAGGACGTTTGTGTTTTGTAGAGTGAGTCGCTGAAGAAGCTGGAGGATATTCAGGCGTTGAGGGACAGGATGAAAGAGGTTGTGGATGAAACCAGGGGCAAGGAGGAACTGCACAAACAACTGGTAGGATTGCTTACTTTATTTCTACCCATCAAAGTTGTCAGACATCAGCCCTTAGGTTGCTGAACCCAGCAAGGTGCAACAGGTGTAGAGATGTTCAGGACCTTGTTGCTTTGGTAGTCGACATCAACAGAATAAACTGCCAGTTCTCAGTGTTTCTGTTGGATCCTGTGGTGACTGGCAGGCTGTGACTGAGACGGCATGGCGTCGGGGATAGTTGACCCATTGGATCAACTGTTGTGTGTCTTATTACATCCAGCAGGTTTCTGGTTAACATTATACAGGGTCTCAGTGCACTGTGAGGCACTCGCCATTATTCATCTGAAATTGGCTTCATTGCATTATGTAACATTAAACCAGAAGTATGCGTATATAGTAATATGACTGATTTATCATTGAAAAGATGGCTAGAAACCCCCCCCCAAAAAAAAAAAAAACTGTGGTGTTATGATCTTTCAATAATTACAGTCTTCCAGCAGTGGACATTGTCCATCACTCAGTGTTAGAAGTAATGCAGTGAAAGATCTGTAATCCTGTAATTTGACGATTGATTTTCCTCAATTTTGGTTTTGTTGTAGGTCTCCGAGTATGAGCGCATGACCAAGGATGTCAATCGGTCAGCCTACACACGGAGGATATTGGAAATAGTGGCAAACATCAAGAAGCAGAAACAAGAAATCCAAAAGGTTATGGTCTTTGTTGTAAATAAGCATATCTGTGTACGTGTCATTCCTGCTTCCATGATATCCTTGAATGTATGACACTCATAAAGACCCAATGATAGAGCACATTTTGATGTTTCCCAAACACTACCTCTGCTGAAATGAATTTATATGACAGGTTAGAACTTTCCAAAGCTGTTGTTGAAATTTCAATAAATGCTGCCATAACCTAAGATGTATTCCCGGATGTAATATGAAAGTAACATGTACTAGTTTCAGATGGGGGATATTCACAAATTAGGTGAGAGTTCATTTGCTATAGAGGTTGAATCTCTCTTTTAGTTTTTATTTTTTTCAATGGAAGTGACCAGTGTTGTAGTCGAGACCACTTAAGACCTTCACAAGACCGGAACAAGACCAACACAAGACCTCCAGTCTAGATTCAAGTCACAAGCTATTCAAATGAACTGCAACAAAAGCATTCCTTTGTCATTGTTCCCCGTTTTGTGCCTGGTCTTGTGGTGGTCTCGACTACAACACTGGAAGTGACACAAAGGCTAAAATGGGTAACATGGCCATAGTAATGGCCAAAATGGGATGAGACGCATGTCACAGTATGATTGTTGGTTTGGATTTGACTTTTGTGTAGGTTCTCGTCGACACCAAGACACTTCAGAAGGAAATCAACCACATGTCAGGGAAGCTGGACCGAACTTTTACTGTCACAGATGAACTTATCTTCAAGGTGAAATATTTAGTTATAGAAATCTTCCTTTTACTCTCTGCAGAACCAGGTTTGTGCAAACCTCTCTTCATTATTGTTCCAGTGTTACATTCTTTATGTTTACTTCACATCTCCAGGATTTTCTTTGTAACTGATTGCAGTATTTCTTATCTTAAGTGTGACATGTGCGAAGAATTGTATTGATGGCTTGTTTTGTGCAACGCAGTGTAATTATGCATCGTCATGTGTAAATATTTGTTCCAAAGAGGCATGGTTTTTCATGTTACACAGTTTTATCTTGCAGCTTGAATGTTCTCACTGCAATGGCAGGATATAATTATTGAACTTTTTGTGTTGTTTGTCTTGATGATGCAGGGATTTCACATTTTTAACATTTAATCTGAAAAGATGGAGTGCAACTTCAGTGCCTGTTGTTTCTTTGCATTTAATTCTTGTGTTCTGTGTAGGATGCCAAAAAAGATGAATCAGTCCGCAAGGCGTACAAATACCTGGCAGCCCTTCATGAAGTAAGAAGCCTCTTGGGTTTTCTATTTCAAAATGTGTTTGATTTTTCATCATTTTTAGAAAATATTTCAATCACACCTCACATCTACTTGCATGCTAACAACTTTCGGCCTTCTTTGGCGTACCCTATTCATTTGCCTACCTCTTTGCTTTAACCACTTTCTGTCAAATTGCAGAATTTTGACCAACTCATTAAGACTGTGGAAGAGACAGGCAGCATTGTCAGGGAGATCCGAGATCTTGAAGACCAGGTAAAACTCATGGCATATATATCAAACAAAAAAATATTACATCAGTAATGTATACACGCCGTGAGTGCTATACTTGGGTGAAACCTGCATTTCCAACAGTGAGGATTGAATTTTCTCAACCCTAACCCCCACCCAACAGCAAGGAAATTTTGAAGCCTGCTGAACCTGACAGAATCCCACAGCTAGAACAAAAGGCCTTTACTGCTCACAGTAACAAGATCTCTAAGAAAGAGCCTGTTGTTGGATACATCATTGGTTTCAGCATGGTTAGGGTTAATCTCTTGAAATGACATTTGTCAAGTTTGTCTGCAAGTCCAAGTTTCCAGATTTAGAAGGCAGTCAGTCCACAGGTCAGTTTTCAAGTTAGTTTACAAATCACACCAAAATTAGAGAGATGAACAAGGAATGCCATTGCCTCGTCGCTATCGATCTTTTAAATAGCTTGTAAGTTTAGTTAGGAGTGACTAACTTGTGAATGACTTAAGGTGAGTTGTGACTGACTCAATTATAACAAATACAATCAAAGCAAAACATACACAGTGCAGAGATACAGCAAAATTCATCACTCTTTCAGAGTTAAGTATTCTGTCATGCATATTTTGTACACTAGTATTGTGCATTACACAAAATATATCTTGTATAATGTAATATTTTCCATTGTGTCTCAGATTGAAACTGAAAGTAACAAGAAAACGATAGCCAATCTGGAAAAGATTACTGCCGACTACAAGGAGATGAAGAAGGAAAACACCGTCTTGATGGTCAAGGTCAAAGGCAAATGAACTGACTCAGCATCATAACTTCCATCCTTCTCATCACTGACAATATTGTGCACACTGCCGGCTTCATTTCAGCAGTCATCACAAGAACTAGAAATGAATTTCCTTTAAGTAGTTTTGTTTCATTCTTTGCTTGAGAACTTCCCCAAAAAGTCTTTAAAAAAAAAATCCCTGTTTATTTGGAAACTATTTCTATTTCCAGAGTGGCATTCCATTTTTCACATGCCTCTGCAGAAAATGATCTAATCATCGTTTTTGTTTACACCTAAAATAAATTGTTTGAGTTATGAAGTAAACCATAACAAATGGCAACGTGCTGGACAAATAAACATTTATGAAAAGCCATAAATTGCGAATGTGCAGACATTGTCCAGCCTGTGTTATCCCAAAACTATTTTGCTAAATGTTTGCTGACTTGCCAATAAAGAATTCTTGTCAATGAAAAGACCACTAGTACCAATGAGTCAATAAAGACTCATACACTGAAGTGATAAGTAAGAATGTGTATTTTAGCGATGATAGAACTATTATTTTATACAATTGAGAGACAAATTGTGTTGTTATGCCAATGAATTTAGCAAAGTAATGTTTGAGGGATGTTGAATAACAAAATACCATAACAATCTAACATACTAGTTACCTTTATTAGCCTCTTTATGAAGTAATGCTTATAAAACTTCGCAAAATAATTCTTTACCATTGTAATGGCCTACATTGTTTTATCTAATACCTTTTATTGTCGGCCGACAGCATAAATTAACATATTCCTTACATGCAATGCTTATTTCAACGTTTCTCAACAGTGAAGTATCTGATATGACTTGGAAGTATTTCAGGAAGAAAGTGCACTGAAGAATTCTTTGATGATAATAAAATGATATACCTCATGTTACACAAACGACACCAGCAAAAATTTTGTACCTGTTTGAATAATTTCGAATTCATGCCAACTATATTACAGTTAAGTCTCCACAGGCAGTGTCAACACTACCTTTTGCCAGCCATCCAAGGACACTGTAGCTAACATCACGACCTTCAACCATTGATCCCCGAAATCACTTTTTCTTATTTTTTCTTACTCCCTGGTCGGTAAGGTTTATCTTTACCCTTGTCTTGTGACTCTTTCCGGTAATCTTCCAGTACAGCCTTCCCAGTGTCCTTTGCAGCTCGTTTGGCAACTGCTTTGACGCCAATGTTATTCATATTATTCACGGTGAAACCGATATTTGTGGCAGCATCTAATGAGGTGTCAGTGAAACGGGCAGCATCATCCCCATACCTGAAACAAAGGAGTGGATTTTCTGTGAACATTTTTGCCAATGCGGCAATTTTTTATTTTCCCATACAAACATTCTGGAGCTGCCTTCGAAAAGGGTCAGGGAGTTTCCTCATCTTCCACCCCAGTGACCAAGGTCTGAATCCCACCCAGGTCAGCACGAGGATTTGCATTTTCAGTCCCTACCTGACTGTGGGTTTCCCCAGAACATTTACCCAGGGATTTCCTCCCACCTCTAAACTGAATAATTCTTTATAACCTACACTGTACAGGTTTCTTTAGTCTTGAAAGCTACAGCGCCAAGGATACTTTGGAGGAATCCTTGGTCTTGCTGCTAGAAATAGCTAATAATAATAATTGTAGTGAATGCTGCACAATTACATTTTCATTCTGCTTTTCTCAAAGAATCTCCCAGGGTTGTTATTCTTTTTCATTTTTCCTGTTAGTTTTTATTTCAAACTTGGGTAATTGTTAGCTGGCATATAGAGTAAGTGTCTCATCTGTCTAATGTTTGTCTTTTGTGTATAGTAATTAATTAATAGTAACCATGAACTGATTTTAGGGCCCACAATCATAAGATTTGCTTTTAAGTGGGTAGCTCCATGGCTTTCCCACCGTGTCAAATATATTGTTTGAAAATTGAGATGTATGTATGCAAAACTGTGGTAATAAATGATCATGAAAAAAGATGAAATAAGTCAGCTTATATGCACACTGTACATGTTGCAGTACTCGAAACAAATAGGCTTAGACTTCTGATATTCTTGGTCGAAATAAAATAGAATGCTTGCTCATCATTCCACCGTGACGTGCTTAAAACAACAAATTTATTGAAGTACTTATTTCACAGTACATGTGTTTGTTCTCTTCAGAGATCTACTCACTTGTGCTGAACAACTTCCACAGTGGCATTGGACATGCTCTTGGCAAGTGACTTAGCAGCTGTCTCCAGCCCATTGTAAACAATACCAAAACCTGCAAATGTCAAAATATCTCCTTTATTTACTGATTTGCCAACACATTGACTTTCATTTGAGATTGTGGAATGCTTTCTTGGAAACTTCAACAATTCCTCTATCTTTTCTTAAAACAGTATCAACAACTCGTGAAACACTTAACAAAGAGTGGGTTGTACCTATCACCACAGTCAAAGAAATTAGAGTAGCTATCATCCAAATATAGATATGTATATTAACAAGTCACAAAATAAAGCTTGTGTTCCTAAGCTGGACACATTGTCATAATTCCTTCTCACCACTCAGGATAAAGACCATTATTGGTGTTTATGATCAAGATTGATACTCAGTTATTCCACACACCTTGAAGACCACTGGCTGCGACCTCCATCACACCATCCACTGTACTGCTCTTCTTTCCATCCTGTTGGTCTTTGCTCTTCAAGAGTTTGTCACTCTGCTCTTTGATGTAGGGGCTCACCTCCTGGGCTAACCTCTTGGTCAAGTAGCAGAGACTGTCCACCATGGCCCCACTCACCTAGAAGAGCACAGATGCATCAAGAAGTTACAGAGTTCCTTCTGCTTTGCTACAGATACAAAATCTACAAAGCATATGCACTGTTGTTGATCTTTTCACACCCCTGATGCAAATCAGAAGTGACAGCAAAGGGTGATTAGCTTGCCTTTCAACTTGCATTAGCTTCTGGAAGTGCCTGAATATTTTTGAAATCTCTCGAACCAGATGTTAGACAACTTACGTAATGGATGCTGCACTATTTGATCATGCAACCTCTCTCATTGGACATTAGTGTGAGGCTGTTATATATCACACAGTGCATGGCTCAGTCCAGTTTTAGGATATAACCCTTCAACAGTTGGAGAATATTGCAGTTGGAGATGCTACACCATGTCAATCCTGACTTTGCACCAGACCATGGATACCGAATCCAAGAAGTCAACAGTCTATTCATCAGTCTGTACCTTTACAGCAATCACCGAGGCTTTCTGAGCATACTCAGCCCCCTTTTGATACTTCCCGTCAATCGAGGCAGGCGCTTCGTTCGTCTTGAGGTTCTGTTTCAGTTTGTCCTTGCCGACACCTATCAGGTAGCTTGTGGCCTCGGCTCCCTTGCCTAACCCCCAGGTGATCCACTCGGCACCTGTGTTTGATTTCCAAAACAGGATCTTCAACGTGAATATCCAGGCATATATTTTGTCAATGGTAATTACACACAATGCAGTACTTTTCCTAAATGTTTTCACTGATCAGAATTAACTTTGATAGCTCAGTGTTGATAGTGTGTAGATTGGGCTGCTTTTGTAGAATCTTTTGTGGATTACTGTGACTTTTGCTGAAGGCAAATTCATTGACTGATGCTGCTGTGTCATTAAAAATAACTACATGTACTTAAAACCCCACTCTTTTCATTGCCTGTTGCCTGCCTCGATTTAGGCTGCCAACAAATATGGCTCATGTTTATTCATCTTCACTCTTAAATGCCAGCTGAACTACCCACGCTTCTACATCCATTAAGTTGACTGATAAGTTCCCATTTAAATGATTATTGATAATGATCACCGAGTAGTTTGAACACAGAGGACAGAGGAATGAATCCAGTTGCAGGGTCCCAAGGAAATGCCATCTTGCAGAGGAATGTTGGTATTACAAAATGGAAGATTGCCATGGTCACCACTATAGACTGACAAGGGTTGAGCCCGTCACTTTATCATCATTTCATTATCATATCAAAACCAGCCCACAGCTCATCCCCCCCCCAAAAAACTTGCATGATCTTGATTTCCATACCTTTTTTCCCTCTTAAAATAGGATGCCATGAAATCCTATTTTTCCCATTTCCATGACTTTTCTATTACTTTACTTTTCCCCACTGGCTTTCCTAGATTGTGGGAATCCTGCAGTTGGCACCAAGCCCTTACCTACAGCGATGCCC
Source organism: Acanthaster planci (assembly GCF_001949145.1). The sequence goes on along the minus strand of NW_019091385.1, from coordinate 2,560,256 downwards.
TTGGCTATCTTGGTGCTCACTTTCTCCCCTTCCTCCTCCTTTGTCTGTTCCTGCCCCTCAGCTGGTCGATGCCGAGGGGGTGGGGGTCGGGCTGGGGCTACCCGCTGCTCTCTCAACACCGTCAGTTGCTGGATTGTTTGCTCAAATTCTTGTGTCTTTGATCTGTTTTCAATTAAGAGGCCAGCTTTTTCAGTACACAAACTATATCATGATATATACTCACATGGTGTGGTCATCTGTGAGTGGAATCCAAGAATTACTAGGCTATTAGAATATTTATTCTTACATGTAGCAGTGAAATAAAATGTATGAACTTCTTTTAGTAAATGTTTCATGTTAGAAACTCACACATTGTTTCAGTAGGTCTACTGAATACTGAAATTGCTATAAAATCAACTTTAATTACTTCTTTATAATGTTGACAACTAACCATTATCTGGCATAATAAAATTGCTTTTACATTTGAAAGACTTCTTTATTTGATCTATGCACACCATGATCATAAGCTTCTGCTTGTACACATTTGTAGCCAAAGGGCTACATTTAACCCCTAGGATGTGTGAAAACTTGTCTTTAAATTGTGGAATTTGGAAATAATTACGGTAAGTAGATCAATTCTAACCTGTCAATGTTTGGATCAAACATCACACCAACACTGGCCCCAGGTACCCTGGACGCCACATCCGGGAAAAGGAATGCACCCTGCCTACTCCTCAGAGCTGGGGATTCCCCAGGAATTAAGGGGTACAGCCAGTCTCCAACCTGCAAGAAAGCTGGCGGCTGATTGGCCCCACCGACGAGTCTGCTGTCCTTGAATTTGTAGATGCGCAGTGCCTCCGGTTGACTCGGTGCACTTACATGCCCCTCCGGGCTGATGAAGAATATCTGGACGCCGTCTGGTACAACAAAGACTTCTGCTGCATCCGCCTGCGTCTGATCGTAAGATGGCGGCTGCTCCAGCTCCAGCAGCTCCTCCTCCAGTCGCAGATTTTCTTCTAGTTCCTGCATCGTCCCTGGGCTGAAGGCACTGTGATGCTCTGTTGAGGGCACCCTCTGCTCTACCTCACGCTCCAACTCTTCTAGTCGGGATTTCATCTGCTGGGTGGTTCTCCGCATCTGGCTCTGCATCCTGTGGGCAGACTCCAGCTCCCTGTCCCTGGGATTGGTTCCACCTCCAAAGGAGATCTCGAGACCCTTAGCGAGATACCTGAGTCCTTCGCTGTAGAGCTGGACAGCCTGGTCCACATTGCCAGCTTCATCTTGTGTCAGAGCACTGGCAATTGCCCCATGGGCCTTCTGGTGGTACTTTCGCAGCAAGTTTAACTGGTTCTCCGTTGCTGTAGTCACAGTTCTGATGCCACTTTCCTCCACTTCTGCCATGATATTGCCCGGAATGCTGTTACCGAAGCAGCTATAAAAATGACACCAAACTTTCATTTAACCCTCCTATGCAAAGATGCAATCTGCACCTAGTTGTCCTATCTGTCAAAATCAGTCAAATGGCATATATGATATGTCCCATTGTCTTTGTAAAGTAGAGAGAGAAGTAGAAGGAATTTTTGACTGGCAGAAACTGTTACAGCAAACACGGCAAAAGGAAGGTTACGGAGCAGAATTCTTTTTGAATGAATCTTATTACAAGTGCATATGCAATGTGTCCTTGCTCTATTGCTCTATGGTAAAATCATATTGAAATTGGAGGATTAAGGACCGTTTGGGTTATAACTGAAATCTGGAAATGTAGATAATGTATATCATGGAGAAAGGAAAACTACTTCCATGTGTATATATAAGTCTAGTATGAGGTAGTTGTCACAAAGGCAGACTCCTGAAAATCAATCAATCAATCCTGCCTGGTTTCCGTTGCTTTCTGCAACACAACCCGACTCTGACTGCAACAACAAAAATGCATGAATTACACCACGATATGATTGCAGGAATTAAAAGTGTAATTTTTATTCCTCCATGACGAATCGCGATTTACAAAGTCTTGCAAGATGAAAATTTGTATCAGTGATCACTTTATTAATTTCGATAGAGTGTTCCTAAACTGGTTTGGGGAATGATCATATCGTCTACGGAGAGGCGTGACAACATTAACATGCGACCCACCACGTGATGATGACGATTCACTGCTTCACTGTATGCACAGCCGAAAACCGTGCACCTTCATGTAGTAGCCTAGGCCCCAAAAGTAAAACGGATAACATTTACTTCGGAGAGGAGGTTGAACACGGCCCGATCTGTATTCTAGCTCTCTTGGGTTTGGCTTGGCATGGTCTGAAGTGTTTATCAGCTCAATCTCTGGGTCTAAATGTCGGATTCGTCGCACTTCCTCCCGGAAGTGTTTCAGTTCTAAGTTAGAACTGGATGTCTTGT